>JANRMT010062856.1:30261358-30313751 GCA_026402145.1 Polypterus bichir lapradei
TAGATAGATAGATAGATAGATAGATAGATAGATAGATAGATAGATAGTGCCACACATGGTAATCAGAGGAGCACCTGCTGGGCTCATCAGAGGCATGTCATACCATCCCAGGACAACAGAGGGCACTATTGCTAACCATGTAATCTCCTTTTCTCTCCACAGCTCCAAAAAGATGCCTCCAGAGGGCAACTGATTCTGCCCCTTCCATTCGTAGCACTATAAAACCCAGTTGTTGGCTCTCCAGAAAGAGGGTGTCTATCATTGGACCGAGCTAACTGCAAGACAGAGAATGTGCACCAATGATGGCTACTTTTCACCTTTTGAGGTTAATTCCTTTTATTTTAAGGCTCACTACTGAGACTGCACCATTGCATGCTGTTTTTTTTTTTTTAAATTAAACGGGACAACTCAGCTGGCATCCCAACTTTTTATATTTCTGGGCTGTGTCATTCCCCAACTTGACACGGTGTGTGTACTTTCCTAACCATAGTCTTTGTGTATTATATTTCTGTGTACATTTCTTGCTTGTGCTGCCTCAAAATATCAGCAAGTTTAAAACCTTTTATAGCACATCACATGATAGAAAGCTGTTTCTTTACATTGAATCTTTTATGTTCAACTTCACAGAGTCATCTGGTTTGTTATAGTTTGTGGCTTCTGTACCAGTTGTTCACCATCATTTCATCATTTTTCTATCACAACTGCATCCATGAGACAAACTTCATGCCCCGCAGCTTTAATCCACCATGCAGAATTGCTAACATGTGACAGGCAATCTTGCTGATGAAATGGTAAAAACTAAACAGATAAAAAATGCTTTATTCCATTTATGGAAAAAAAAGCCTCATACTTATTACTGACATGTTTATGCTGTAAAATTGCTGGCCAGTCACTTCACATCTTTACTTCAGTCAGTTATACTAAAACAATGTTGAACACAGTGGCTGAATAGTATTCTACAGGGTAACAAAAAAAATCCAAAGAATGAGTGGCTTATTTACAAAACGATTTGCAGGTGGGATCCTCCCTTTGTCTGTCGACAGTCAGCTGTTGGGAGATTTCAGTTACAGCACACTTTCTTGTGAATCATTTCCTTCTTCTGGCTGCACTTCAGCCTGAAATGATCAATCAAGAGGAGGCCTCCGCTTTCATTTTCACACCACGCTCAGGAAGGACATGCACCAGCCAGTTCAAATAGGTAAGGCACTCTGACATTTGTGAAAATTTGAATTCAGAAAAGACAGCAAAGAGGCAAGAATAGAAAGGCTTAGAAAACAGTGGATTTGAACTAAATATGTCTGGATCAAGCTGAAAGCAGCTGTCTATCTAGTTTTTTCAATTTGAAAATAAGTTACAGATATGTTTTTCTTGGTATCACCGAATCTTAAAAAAAAAATAATTACATATGTTGGCAAAAGTAATTAAGGGAATAAATAAAAGTGAAATACTTGAAGTACTAGGGATTAAAAACAGGGGCTTAGTGGGTCTTTATAAAGGCCAATGCTAATATGCAGAGCACCCCAGACAGAAGCTCTTCATTTCATTGTTCACAGAGTCAGAACAAGCAGGACATGGGGGAAGGGCCTTTAATTTTTCATGGGTATTATGTCACATTTCCTTGTAGTGGATAAGTTAAAAAAAAAAAAAAGTTCTTTGGGTGGCACTTTCAGCCAAATGAGTAATTCTTTCAGGTAACCACCTTCTTGACTTGTGGCTCCCTTTACCTTGACAATATGTGTGCTCGTTTAATTTGTCCATGGAGGTGTTATTTGTACTTGTCTTCAAGAAAGCCGCCAGTATCTTAATGAGGTGTGGCCTAGGAATTTAGGAATTTCAGACAAGGGGGGGGGGGGGTTGGGACTGTGGGTATCATAGGGACTTCACAGTACGGTAATGAGAATTATAATAAAAATAAATGATTACTTGCAGTGTGGGGTTGAGGCAAACAGGCAAACCTTTGATCCTTTGCTTTTTTTAAAGAAATATCACTGCTTTAGTTATTCCACTGGAGTCAATGAAAAACTGTAATGATTAGCCAAGATATGTTGCAGAGATAACAAAAAATGACCAAAGATTACAGAGATTGGATGATTTATTTGTTTTCTTTTCAACTTTTGGTATCATTCCTTCCTCAGTAATATCATGACCACTGAATAAGCACCCATAAACAACAATACATCCACCTATTCCCATTTTTGTTCAAATGTACAGTATGTACTGTATATACATATTTGATTTTAGGAAGTCCATAACAATTAGTATACTGTAGATTAGAAAGAAATGCAGTGCATCTTTTTATTTAGATAAGGCAAAAACCCTCCTCTACAGTACTAACCTAGAGAGCACATTTAATATGAAGCAAATCCATCAAAAGTACTGAAATAAAAAAAAGCTTGTTAACAGCTGAACTTGCTTAATTAATTCAGGTTACTATTGATAAATTCCTGTAACATTTTAAAGACATGTTGATAGATCCTTTGTAAAGTTAGTTTGACTTTTTTCTAATAGTAAGTAAAATATGACATTCTCTTTCCTTTCAGTTGGTGGGTTAGGTTTCATCTAGTTCAATAAGGAGCTGTGTGGCAGCAGCAGTAACTTCACTGTGCCATCCCTGCAGAAAGAAACACGCTGAATGCTTCATAAAATACTTTAAAACATTTATAGGTAATAGAATAAATAAGAAATATTTGTTATCTCTTGCCCTACGTGTACCTTCAGTGCCTTTCCTCTGTGTTCTTCTCTGTGTCTTTGAAGCAAGTTCCCATAAAGTTTGTTTCTCAGACGTTGTCATTATTTTTGAGACGCCTTTTTTACCTCTTGTTTGATTTTATACTTGCTGTCATTGAAGCCGGCTCTCTCAGTGTGTTTGATATACCTTTACTTCTCCTCATGCATCTCACACTTGCCCTTCCTCTTTTGTCGTGTCACCAAAGTCAAACTGAGTTAGGGACTAGACACACAGACCTATATATAAATATATATAAATAATCTATTTACAGTATATGGAATATACATTTTCTATTACTTATATATCTATGTTATGAAGTACAAACTGATCTTCTCTGTTATTTTTGGTATTTATTCATTCTTATTTTTATCCATTCCTAACTTATTTTTCATTTCTTCAAACCTTTTCTTTTACTTCTTTTACATTTTATAAAGCACTTTGAGCTGTTCTCATTATTGCTTTCAAATTGTAATCCAGATCAGTTTTCCCTTTGTTCCACAGCCAAGACATGTTCCTAAAGTATATAAATATTAAAAGAATGGAAAAGTATGACTATATTATGCTAAGGTTTGTTGGTATCCCACCAATTGTAAGAAGCTGGAACAAGGAGACAACATGGCTAACTGTTGTGCCACCGTGCTGTTTCTTAATAGTTCTTTTGATGCAAAAAAAATGTTAAAGAATCTTCTTCAGGAGCCATTTGTTATTTTTACTTTAGCTTTTTATTTTTTGCAATTAAACCTGTTGTTTTTTTTTCTTCTTGGAGGTGCTCTAGAACTACATTTTACATGTTGCCTGAATCTCTGTCTGAATATGCACACATTATCTGTAGAGTGAATTAGCCAAATACATATGCGTTTTTTGCATTGTATAGAAGAAATGGTGTCATTTTTTAAGCATGATTTCTTATTGTTCAAGTTGTTATTTTTTGTGTTTTTTAATATACAACACTGTTTGCAATCAGTGACTAATTCATGATTGAAATGGAACCCATTTTTAATTTTACTTCTCATTTATGTCTGCCTGAATCTGACTCTTGTTTGTGGATTTCAAAAATGCCAGTGTATGTGTGTATGTCTTATTAGTTCACAGCAGTAAGTTTCAGTTTGTAAAAAATATGGAAACTTAAGCAGAACATGCCTCATTGTTTCATATTGTTTCAATAGATGCAATTTTATAAATTCTGCCAAAATAGTTTATAAACAGTAATCAGTTTATGAAGAACAAAGAAGCTTGTTCATTGCATGTTTATACAAATATAAAACGGGGCTTCTTCTTTAAAAGGCACAGGATTTAACTAAGTAATGGTGAAGCCTCTTTTTGCTAGCAAACCAAAGAAGTCAGATGCAGTTGTTTGTGGTAAAGTGAATAGGCAGGAAGAACGTCTTAGATAAGCAATGCAGCATAACCTAGTTTTAAACTCCAGAAAGAGTGACAAGGAATCGCGAAGCCTAGTGCAAGTAAGAATTTGCATGAGAAGAATGAATTCAACTCATATTAAAAGCTGGTCTGAAAACCATCAAAAGTTAACGCTCCTCAGAAACACAACCTAACTGATATGGGTGTTTTCATTCTGTTCAGTTTCAGGCTAATGACTTATTTGAAATTTAAATAATGTGTAATAACATGTAACAACACTGCTTTTAATTTTAAAAGCACCAATGATAATATAATTTTTTTTTTTACTTCTTTGAGACTTTTATTACTTTCTTTTTTTAATATCTATATATATAATTCACTAAGGCAAGACACCCATGGAAAGCACGCCGCTAGGGGCATGGATTCATTAAGCCGCCGACACGTAAGACGCCCATGGCGCACGCAGGAAGGAGCCACGCCCACCAACTCTAAGACCATTGGATACTACGACAACTTGCAGAACCACGCCCACCAACTCGGACGCGATGACACAGGAAAAACAGCGTCATTTATGTTCGTCTGTCATAGAGTCCACATGCACCTCTGAGCCACGTTGACTGTTCACAGAGGCATGTTTCTCGCGGAAGTGAATCGCTATATGCAGCGTGTAAAACAGTTTGCGAGGGGTATCCCATGGGATCCTTAAAACAATCCTTTAAAACTGAGGTTAAAACACAATGAAGGAAGCAGTCTTTAAAAACCAATAAGCTCTGTGCCTCTGTTTCATTACCGTCTCACCTGCTTCACCAATGCAGGCCCTGCAACAGTCGAGACGCTCTCTCAGCAGCTGACCTTCTCTGTGCCTGACTGGTTCACACAGAGGCAGCGCGAGAGAAAGCCACGCACACACACAGGCAGCGCCAGAGACAGACAGAGGCACACACACAGGCAGCTGGTGGGCGGGTCTCCGTGAGTTTCTCTTGCGAGCGGGCACATGACCAGGTGGTGTGTATGCTTCGAGAATGAGGGTGGACGCGGCAGAACTATCTAAGAACAGGCATGTTTGTCACGGATGTAAATCGCTGTATGCGGCGTGTAAAACAGTTTGTTTGTCGTGGATGTGAATCGCTGTATGCAGCATGTAAAACAGTTTCTGAGGGGTTTCCCATGGTCTTACAGTTGGTGGGCATGTCTCTGTCAGTTGCTCTTGTGACCGGGCACATGACCAGGTAGTGTGTATGCTTCGAGTGCGAGGGTGGACGCGACAGGACCATCTAAGATGAATCATATTTGTCGTGGATGTGAATCGCTGTATGCGGCGTGTAAAACAGTTTGTCACGAATGTGAATCGCTGTATGCAGCGTGTAAAATGCTGTATTGTATGTTGCCCTCTCCAGAGTTACGTCTTTTCATTCACCTACAGTCGTATCCTCAAAACCAACCCCATTTGGAAAACTGTGTCTTTCAAGAAGTGTTCACCCATCAATACATAATTATGCGCCGTATGCTACGCTGCGGGTTGGCTAGTTACAAGTGATTAGCCCAAAACTGAAGAGGTCCAATTCAATCTAGCTTTAACTTTAACATACATGTATTACATGAAAGTAAAATTCTCATTGGCAAAAGTAGAATTCATTTGGAGTTTACTTACAGTTCTAAAGTATACAACAATTAATTTCTAAAAAATGTACACCTGCTGTTATTGTCCAGAGCTAAACTTTCTAATCTTGACCAATTTATTTGAAAAATTTCCTTCTTCTGCTCCATTAATACAAAATATACACTGCTCTAAAAATGCAAGGAACATGTAAATTACATATCAGATTTCAAAGAATGAAACATTCAAGTGGAAAATCTTTTGTTGAGTCATACTGTGTTATTCATTGAGAACAAAATGATGTAAAGGCGGTCAATGAAACCAAAATCACCAAGCCAATGAAGGCTGGATTCAACATTACACCAAAAATTAAAGTCAAAAATTGCAAACACAGGTTGATTCAACTTGCGTGAATTTCATCACGGCAACTCATAATGTGACTCAGTAGTATATACGGGCCCTATGTGCCTGTATGCACTTCCAACAATGCCTGGGGATGCTACTGATGAGAAGGTGAATGGTGTCCTGAGGAATTTCCTCCCAGAACTAGATCAGGGCATCAGTGAGCATTGTCCTGCACCAGGAGTAACCCATGACCCACTGTACCAGCCTTACATACGACAAAGGCTCTGAGGATTTCATCTCAGTAAATAACAGCAGTCAAGAGTACCATTGCCTAGCATGTGGAGGTCTGTGCAACCCTCCAAAATATCCCTCCCCAAACCATCACTGACCCTCCACCAAACTGGTCATGCTGGATGACATTGCAGGCTGCACAATGTTCACCACATCACCCCCAGACTCTTTGACGTCTATCACATGTGTTCAGGGTGAACCTGCTCTCATCTGTGAAGAGAATGGGGCACCAGTTGTGGTATTCTCTGGCGAGTGCCAATTGAGCTGAATGGTGTTGGGCTGTGAACACAGGTCCCACTAGTGGATGTCGGGCCCCCATGCCACTCTAATGGAGTTTGTTTCGGAGAGTTTGGTCAGAACCATAAACACCAGTAGCCAGCTGGCAGTGCTTCCTTTGTTTCTCCTCGCATAGAGGAGAAGATAGTGGTCCTGCTGCTGGGATGATCCCCTTCTACGGCCCTGTCCAGCTCTTCTTGTGTAATGGCCAATCTCCCAGTATCTCCTCCATGCTCTTGAGACTGTGCTGGGAGACACAGTAAGCCTTCTTGTAATGACATGAAGGACCTGGACTACCTGCGTAACCTGAATTGGCTGCAGGTACTGCCTCATGTTGCCACTAGTGACAAAGACACTAGCAAAATGCAAAATGAAAGAAGAATCAGACAGGAGGAATAAGGAGGGAGCAATTGTCTGTGGCCACCACCTGCAAAACCATTCCCTTTTTGAGGGTTGGTTTGCTTTTGCCTCTCCAATGCACCTGTTGTTAACTTTTATTTGCACCAAAGCTGGTGAAGCTGATTCACAATTCCTTTATACTTCCTTACTGGACAGATTGCTATCCCTGAAGCTTAACTGACTTGGTGTTAGACTGCGATGATTAAGTGTTCTCTCAATTTGTTTCAGCAGTGTATTTGTTTCTATCAGTAAATATTTTTAGTAGACAGTAACAGTAACGATAATGTGCAGTAAATACACTTAATTTGATCATTCCTAGTTTTCATCCTTTCTCTGTACGTTAAGCATTTGTTTGCTCAGAGGTTGATGCGCTTGCTGCTTCCTGAGTAGCTCTTCTTTTCTCCACCCTAGCAGCCCGCTTCTTCTCTTCTTTGGTTGGCATCTTTTTGCATTAAAACTGATTAAGTCAGTGTTTTCCTTAACTTTTCACTAAAGCTGGCACTTGAGGCAGATTGAAGACTTAAGAATGATTTAAGATATGAAGAGGTAGGGGAAGTAACGGCAAAGGTGGTAGGGATGAGAACGGCACCCGTACACATGCACCACACGGCCGTCTTGCTGGCCGCTGCCAAGAGTTGATTCTACAATAAAATAAAATAAAAATAAAAAGAGGAATAACCTTGGAGGTCAATCATCACCCAGAAAGTGGATAGTAAATGTCACATAGTGTATGTGTACCAAATTTCAGGTCAATAGTTTAAACACTTTGCGAGCTACAGGTGATTTAAAATCATGGACGGACAAAAGGACAGCCACGGTAGCATATTATATAAGAAGATTGTGCTGACTCATCCACCCTAGATAGCCTGAATTTTTGTTACCTCTTTAGGCATCAATTGGAAAGATCTATAAATGATTCTACTTTGAATCTACCATGGGTATTTTATCTTTCTATTATAAAAGGAAATCCTGCGACAAAACATTCTCTGAGATAATTTAAAGTCCTGCGAGACAAGAGATTTTGAAAAGTCCTGCCTTCCTCTCAAACATTTACAACCACACACACGGTACAATCATTTCTCATTTGTGTGTATTGTCAGACACAGTTCATGTGCTCTCAGCTCCTATATATTTTAAATTTTACACATTTAAATTTGTTTATGAAAATTACTCAGTTTCAACCGTTAAAGGAGCTTTTCTGGACAGTATTTTTAGACATGCAATCTATTAGTTTCCTTCGATGTAGTCCACATTTTAATCGGAAATAAAAGTCAAAGAGTAGAAGACAAAGTAGAACATCGTAAAGATGTTCAAAAACGTAGGCACAATACACATGCAGAGCAGGTTAGAGATTATGAAAGTACTAAAATTTGAATGTCCTGAAAAAATGATAGTAAAAATCACTTGAGCGCTAACAAACGGAAATTATTACTCTGTAAAAAATAACAGGACAGCGAAAAGAGATCGAATATATGGGCATAGGTTTTTTAATAGATGGAGTTTTCAATTAATGTTTTGGGGACCTCTGAATATGTCCTTCTGTGTTTTTATATATTAGAAAACAAGACTGCTTGCACAATAGCTTATAATGAAATCCAGCTCAATCCAAGTGAAGAATACAATTTTTTCAATGAAGACTTTTCTTCCATTACATTCTAAATAATTAAACAACTGGTCTGCATTATTTACTGCTGAAATTATAGCTTCACTTACAGGCATTATGTTTTTGCTTAAAAAACAAGTCTGAACTGATACAAAATAATTCTGAACTTTATGAAGCATTATTTTTAGCTTACTATGGTCCCCTTTCTCCTGGCCCATCCCTACTTTTAATGGTTCTTCCCAGTTTAGTTCCTTAGGGTATTTTAACATAATGCTGAAAATGTCTATACATCTCTTTTTAAATTGTACTCTTCCAAAAAATGGTCCTTGGGGTGTTCAAAATATACTTTTTTGAAATTAAACGTAATAGTGTATATATGGGGCAGCAAGATTAACAGTAAAAGTATTGCTCACAGCAGACCTCTGTCACTGAACTGTATTACAAACAGGTTAGAAAGAAGGCCAACTGAATTCTGTCAGACAGTAGCCATCGTCTTTTTTCTAAATTTCAGCTGTTCCCATCAGCTTACAGATTTAAGTTTCTGAGGGAAAACAGCTACAGACGTTAGAACTCTTTTATTCCTATAGCAATAAGCATTTTGAATTCTGTTATTTGTAGCGATGCTGCTGAATTCTAAATTCTGAATTATTACTTTGTGTACAGTTGAAGGTAACTATTCTTCGTCCTGAGTGTATGCATTTACTATAACACTATTTTTCAGTTGTTGTGTCTTGCATTATTTTTTTGTATCTGTGTAGTAATGCCTTATGTTTTTGTACTTACCTGCTGCATACAACTTTCCCTCTGGGATAATAAAAGTCTACCTAACCTAACCTACATGATGGTGCAGTTGTAAAGTTGTAATGCTGCCCCTTTGCAGTAAAGAGACAGGGTTTCATATCCTGGGTGCTACCAGCATAGAATTTGAAAGTTCTCCTCTGGGTGTTCCAATTTCCCCCCACAGTCTAAAATCATTCAGGTTAGGTGGAATGGCACTGCTAAATGTGTCTGTGTGTGTGTGTGTGCATGTGTGTGTGTATGTGTTTGTTCACCTTGTGGTATCCAGGGATTGTTCCAGCCTGATGTCTGCTGTGATAGACTCCAGCTTCCCAGTGACACTGCTCTGGATAAGCGGGTATTGAAAATGGATGGATGGCTAGTATAAACAGTATATAATGTTTAGTGTTTTGCTAAAGGTTTAGTACCCCAGTGTTCTTACATATGTCTCAATTATTACAGAATGTTAAGCCAAAGCAGGGCCCCCCTTATTTTTGTACTTGGGCACACCAAGATGAAAATAATTCATTAATTATATTTTGTATACTTCTATCCATGTGATCCTTGTGATCTTTTTGTCAACTTATATATCACAGCTATGACATACTATATAAATTTCATTTATTATTATGAAAAATGATTAGTGGTAGTTGGTCTATAGCACTGTCTGTATCTTGCCTTTATCTTGACAGCTTCCTATTCTAATTAAAATTAAAAATGTTCTTATACTTAATCTCTAGAATTGCTACACACCATTCCAACCCATCTTTGCTTATACAGCATATTCCCTCAGGCATGCTCCATCCTCTTGTTCTTGCAGACCTATGTGCCATTCTGTCAGACTCTTTCTGCTACTTTAACTTTATAAAACTTTATTTGTCCCAAGGGGGTATCTTTTAGAGAAGTTCAATAAACAAATAGATAAAAATAATAAATGCACAAATTTCTTAAAGAAAAACTCTGACATAGCTACAGATAAAAAGATCATACACAGTTAGGCATTATAAAGGTGTATTGCCATTGGTATAACACAGCTCCAGTAGTGTTTCTTTACACACGTCCGCTGAATAACTCATTGGCCAAAAGTACTTAATGTTATTAGCATGTCAGAGAGAGGATGTGCAGCACTTGTCATAATGGCACTCAGTTTTATCTTCATTCCCTCTTTATTACTAACTCCAGTGAGCTAAGAATGCATCCCTGTGGTGTAGCGGGTCCACAGCTCAAGTCAATAAAGCCACTTATTGAATAAATAGTTGCCACACTCGCCGCTTAGAGAGGGGGTGTGGTAGCATGGCCAGAGCAGGTTCCATAATTGATGCCAAAAGCTGCTAATTGCCACACCTGATCCATGTCCCTGTGGTAAATAATATAAGTGTGAGGTACAGGAGGAGGAGAAGAAGAAGGCAGGAAGCAGGGAGGAGAAAGCTCCTCACTATATAGAGCGGTTGGCAGCTGGACAGTGAGCCCTTGTGGGTTGTTTGGCCGGCATCCGGGGGCAGTTGGTAGTGGTCGCTCCCACTGAGCATTAGTGAGGAGCGGGTGTGACTGGAAGGGGAATGGCTTGCCGCATAAGGCCAAGAAGGCAGCAGGAGTTGGGACTTGGGAAGTGAAAGCCCCAGTGTGAGCGCCCTGGTCGCTGGGGAGCCCAAGTCACGGTCTGATGATGCCCAACGGAGCCAGGGATCGGAAAGGTGAACAGACCAGCAGTAGAAAGCAGAAAGAAGGTCAGCTGCAGATATGGTGGCTCCCCCGGTGCATAGCCTGGAAGGGAGAAGCAGGGGAGTCACCAGTAGAAAGGTACCGGGATCTTATTTTAAAAGGACGGCTTCCAGTGTTTTTAACCTCCAGTGTTCACTCGTTTTTATTGGATTATTAATTCATTTATTTATTTATTTATTGAAACATTTTTGAAGCACTGCACTTTGGACACTATTTGGTTTTGCTTGTTGATTTTAGCAAAAACACTTTTGCACTTTTTACACCATCCCCTTGCTTCATTGTTGTGCCTCACTGCCATGCTCATCGGTGACATTACCAACAGTGTCGAACAAATAGATAAAAATAATAAAAAGATCATACACAGTTAGGCATTAACATTTTCCCATCAGAGCTTCCCAGAAGCAAGATGAGAGCATGGAGTGGAACCTGCATCGTCACAATCCCATAGCAGAGCCTGCCCTTTAAATTTCCTTTCAATTCAGTGGGCCTTTCTTGATGTGATATTACCAGCATCACACTTGCCAATGGAGAATTATAAGAAGTGTAAAGGATGTCACTACCTACATTAAAATAAAGAGTCTCCTCTGCTCCTTCTTATTTAGTTTATTTGTGTTACAAGATCACTTCAACCCGTCATTAATATGAACTCCCAAGAACCTACAGCAATGCACACCCTCCTTATCCACTTCCTGAACACTGACCAGACATAGAGGCCCTTTGGTGTCGCTAAAGTCTATAACCATTTCCTTGGTTTTGTTGTAGTTAACTTTGAGACAATTCTCCTTGTGCCAAGAATCAAAGTCCTCCACCTAACTCCTATACTCTCCTATACTCATCCCCTTTGTCTATACACCCCATTAGTGCAGAATCATCTTGAGAATTTACACAAGTGACATGACCTGCTGTTAAAAATTTAATTCAAGGTGTAGACAGTGAATAGGAGACAGGACTGTTCCTTGTGGTGCTCCAGTGTTGCTCACATCCATACCAGAGACACAGTCTTTGAGTCTCACAAACTGTGGTCTGCTGGACAGATAGTCCTTTATCCAAGACACCATGGGCTCATGTACCCTGCATATCTCTGAGCTTGTTCCTTACTGAATGTTACTTTAAGGCACTGGAGGAATCAAAAATCATAATCTTCACAGTGCTGCCAGCTTTGTCCAAATGGGAATGAGCCTTGTGGAGTAGACAGACAATTACATTTTCTACTCTAAATTTGTTTGTATAAGCAAACAACATTGGGTCCAAGCAGTTTTTCATAAGATGACTCTTATAGCCTTGGACCAGCCTCTTTAAGGTCTTCATGGTGTGGGATGTAAGGTCCACTGGTCTATCATCATTAGGTGAAAAGGAAACTGCCTTCTTAAGAACTGGAACAAAACAGGATATTTTCCATAGTGGCAGTGCTGTCTGGAGCTTTAGTGACACACTCAACAGGTAAAGCTTTAAGTGCCTAATAAATACAAATGATATAACATCATTCTTCTTCTTCTGCCTCTTTCAGCTGCTCCCTTTAGGGGTTGTCACAGCGGATCATCTTGTTTCATGTCTTCCTGTCCACTACATCTTGCTCTGTCACACCCATCACCTGCATGCCTTCTCTCACTACATCCATAAACCTTCTTTTAGGCCTTCCTCTTTTCCTCTTGCCTGGCAGCTCTATTTTTGGCATCCTCTTCCCAATCATGCCTTATTTCAGCCAACAAGTAATTCAGCAGAATTGTGCCACAAAATGCTACTGGGGCTCCTTTATGCCATTGTCAGTAGGCCTGCACAAAACCTCATGCGACTATAACTGCCAAGTCAGAGGATTTCCTTTCTATCAAGCTTCTATAAAAAGACAAATTTCACTGTGAGAATATATTAAGCTAATATTTTAAAACTGTACACTGTTGCCCCATACATTGTTACATTAAAAATTAACAATATTGCTGTACATAGAGTTTATAGGATCATTTATTAGGGTCATATCTGGTGTTTTGTGTCTGATTGAACAGTTGGCATAAAACAGATCAATTTATATTTCCTTTTTTCAATGATCTTGAGCCTCTGAGGTTTTTGTTCTCCAGGATCACTATACATTATTTCCTCTCCATTCATTCCAGTTACTCTAAGCTTAATACAAACATTTGTATTTTTATATATTAACAGAGCAGAGTGTTGGTTCTCTATTTGCCCTCTGAATAGCTCAGTTGAAGTGCATGTGAGCGTGCATGCACAGACAGACAATACTTAATAACACTGTCTGCACATTTCATTGAATGCATTAGAATAAATAAAATCAATGGATGGATGGATGATTAATTATACATTATGATATACTTCCATCATTACTAAAGCACCCAATTTCAAATCTCTGTCTATCTATCTATCTATCTATCTATCTAGCTAGCTATCTTATAATACTACCAGGAGCATCCAGCATTGCTTGGGTAAGTAATTATAAGGCAGAACTATTTCCAACCATCCATTATCCAACCCGCTATATCGTAACTACAGGGTTATGGGGGTCTGCTGGAGCTAATCCCAGCCAACACAGGGAGCAAGGCAGGAAACAAATTCCGGGCATGGCGCCAGTCCACCACAGGGCCCGCACACACACTACGGACAATTTAGGATCACCAAAGCACCTAACCTGCATGTCTTTGGACTGTGGGAGGAAACCGGAGGAAACCCACGCAGACACGGGGAGAACATGCAAACTCCACGCAGGGAGGACACAGGAATCGAACCCGGGTCTCCTAACTGAAAGGCAGCTGCGCTACCCACTGCGCCAATGTGCTGCCCTGTAGAACTATTTATCCTTTATAAATACTGTTTGTTAAAGGATACTTTCCCAGAGACAAAAAGAACTGCATCAATTTTTTCAATGAAGATTTTCAATAGCTCATGGTAGTTCAGATGAGGGCTGTATGTAAATACAGTCAGTCAGTCATTTTCCAACCCACTCTATCCTAACACAGTGTCATGGGGGTCTGCTGGAGCCAATCCCAGCCAGCACAGGGCACAAGGCAGGAACAAATCCTGTGCAGCCAGCACAGGACAGGAACAAATCCCGGGCTGGACATACACACACACAAACAGCACACACTAGGGACAATTTAGGATCACCAATGCACCAAACCTTCATGTCTTTGGATTGTGGGAGGAAACCGGAGCACCCAGAGGAAACCCACGCAGGCATGGGGAGGACATGCAAACTCTACGCAGGAAGGAGCCGGGAAGCGAACCCAGGTCTCCTTACTGCGAGGCAGCGGTGCTACCTCTGTGCCACCCCATGTAAATACACTCCTTCTGAAATTTCCTCGTGCTTCATCTGCTGTTGATGCAGCAGCTCTGTTCCTTTTGTCTGCTTGTCTGGCATTAGTGTGTTCTGGTTTTTCACTTGCTCTTGACACAGCAGCTCTGGTTCTTTACTATGCTAGTGTCACTTTAGTTTGTACTGGATCTACACTTTCTCTGGATGTAACAGTTCTAATTCTTACCTTTTCAAGTCTGATTTCTCTGTCGGGAGTTTTACTTGGTCATTGAGATGGACGGTGGAAGACATTTTCCCCATTGCAGTCCTTTTCTTAGGAGGCATAATTTTGCCAAAAAATGAAATACTGAGAAAAATCAAAAAGGCACTGTCCTTAAAATTCACTATCATAAAAAAGAAGCCCAAAGTCACCCAAAGGGTCAAAAGTTCGTGTTCCATAGTAGTCTATTGTCCTCACAAAGTGGGATATACGTGCAAAATTTTGAGATAGGGCCAAGGGTGTGAATTTGTATAGGATTAAATTCATGGTGAATACATGGTAGGATAGAGTCAAGAGTTGCTACTTTATGGATCCAGTTTGCTGGGTTTGAATCTTATGCTCAGATGTTGTCTGTGTGTAGCTTTTGCATGATCTCCCTGCATCTCTGTAGCTTTTCTACAAATTCGAAAACTGCATTCTCCGAATTTCCTCTCATATGTCCAAGTCATGCAAGATATGTTTATTGGCAATTTAAAATTATCCCTACATGAATGTGGGTGTATGCATTAGTTGACAATGTATTGGACTGGCCCAGTCCAGAAATATTTCCTTTCTTGTGCCCAGTGCCAACTGAAAATACTCAACCTGGAATTGGTTTAAGCAGGTTTAAGAATGGCCTGATTATATTTAGCATTTCTTAACAGTGTGGTTCTCCATATATTAAAGACCTGACCAAGTAAGCCTGAGGGCTATATGTCCTTGTCATGATTCACGTTGAGATGCTAAGCACATCACAACATTTGTAAGCTTTATAAATATTTTTGTTAACACTGCATAGTTCTGAGCGAGGTGCAATAAACCACCAGGCTGCTGGTTCAGTTATATAACTGCCCTATATTACCCTAAGCAAGTCATTTATGATGTGTTTCTTAAAATGCAATGTAGAAAAATGTATCATTATATGACTTTAAAATATGAGAAGTTGTATAAACAAAAGGAGACAACTGCATCCATCAAGCCTCTTTGAATAGCTAATAGCTAAGTTGTTCCAGAACCTCATTCAAACACTGTGCTGTTTAAATGTTTTGAGATTTCTGTTTCAACAGATGGGTAGTTTATTTTACTATTCTACGATTCTTTGTGTAAAGAAGTGCTTCCTAGTTTCAGTCTCATGTATTTCCCCTTAATTTGCAGTCTCAATTACACAATTCACTATTTAATTGTAAGTTCTGATAGATCAAGTTTATCAAAGCCTTTGAGTATTTGAGGACCTGGTTGAATGAGATCCTGGAATAAGGCCCTTTATCTGGAAAAAAAAACTGTATCCAAATGGTGTTTGCTGTATAAGGGTATTTAATGATATAACATTAAAAACTGACTATACTTTGTTACTGTGTAACAGACAACATAAAATATTAAACATTATCTAACTGTATACTAGAGAAAGTTGAATTAATTTATAGAAGACTATCTGACACCTTCCTCTAATCCCTTGCATTGCACCCTGTTATTGGTATTTGTAGGTCCACGCCCATTCCAATATCTAACCCACATATTCTGTTTAGTGATCATTGGTTTCATGCTGCATCCTGACCAGCATCAGTTACAAGACCGAAAACAGCCCTGGACAGGAAGCCAACTCGTTACACATCACATTTATACACATGCCCACACTTAATCATACAGGAGCTGTGAAGATTTGCCAATTAACCTAACAAACACACACACAAACATATACCTTAAGGGGAAAAGAGCAGGCCTAGATTTGAAACCAGAACTATAGAAATGTGAGGCATGACAGTACTACCCTTTTAAAGGAAATTTAAGTGGGTTTATATCCATAATTATTTACCATTTTACTCCCTAAAATACCCTACTCTTTACTCTAATGTACAGTTGTCACTGCTATAATGCAGCAAGTACAGAGTTACACTGAAATCTCTCAGGGCCTATCTCATTAGGTTCTACTGCTACAAGCATAATATGGCCTGCCTTATCAGATTTCAAGTCCACAAATAGCTGAAAGTGTACATGCTCTGTGTAAGCCAAAACACAGAGAAATCACCCTGAACACATGAGAAAGCAGAAAAAAGCCAACCATTGCTAAAGATTAAATTCAGCTCACACTGGATCACAGCAAACTGAGGTTAACAATCCTAATAACGTTTCCTGAGTTTTTGCTATATGTTAATTTAGTGCACTAGATGATAATCACTTTCCCCAAGTTCTTTTTAATGAATGTTAAAACATCTCTCCTTATAATTTTTATGTATTAAAAAATATTTTTGACTCCTGTTACTGAGTGAAGAAAAATTATAGTTATAATTTTTCATTAAGACAAGCACTGTAGCAAAGCGTGATTCATCAAATACTGAGAATCACCTTTCTTTGCCATTTTTATCTATACCCAAAGACAGAATGTTCACAAAATATAAGAAAAATATTAAAAAAAAAAAGATCCAGGGTAACACGAAACTGTAAGTGAAGAAATGGAAAAAACATTTTTCAGCTATTCCACCACAAGTTCTGCTCTTATTTAACTGGTCCAGTAACCCGAATAAAGTACTCTTAACCCAATCCCATTCTGTGTTGGCTACATCACCTCCTAATCACCAAGCCTATGTACCCAAACACCTCCTGATTAACTAATTTACTTTATTACAAGGACTGTATAGCACAAACCAAATCTAACTATTAAACTCAGTTAATTTCTTGTAATAAAGGTAAACACCAAGTCTTTGTTTTCATTACTTAATAATGTTACACAACCTCCAGACTCTTTACCATCTCAACTTTATTCGACTGCTTTCTGTAATTCTCTTATGTCCTTTTTTAATGAGAAAATCCAGAGGATACATCAGCACCTCGGTCCAGATTCTCTCTGTATTTCTTTTGAACTACACTTTCTTCACTCTTTTTCTTCTTTCCAGCTTCCCACTTTCTCAGAAATCTCAGATCTCATCTGTAAATCTAAGTCATCTACTTGTCAGCTGGACCCCCCCCCCCAGATCTGGATAAAGCCTGCTTCCCCTCTTTGGTCCCTCTCATTTCAGCCATAATTCATTTTTCTCTCATGACTCAATTCATTCAGCTTAAAACTTTCACATCCCAACCCACCACTGTTACTTCAGGTGTGCCCCAGGCTTCTGTCCTGGGGCCTCTTCTTTTTATTATTTACCTTCTTCCGCTTGGCAATATCTTTCGTAAACATTACATTAATTTTCACTGTTATGCTGATGACATCCAGCTCTACCTTGCTAAGTAAACCCACCTCTTCCTTTCCACCATCTTCGCTTATTGACTGTATTGCTGAAATTAAATCCTGGTTTTCTTTGAATTTTCTTAAATTAAACAGTGACAAAACTGAGGTTCTCCTCATTGGCTCAAAATCATCATTATCCAAAGCCGATAATCTTTCTCTTGTGATTGATAACTCCGTTGTTTCCCCATCACCTCAAGTTAAGAGTCTGGGTGTCATCCTTGATAGTACTCTGTCTTTCCAATCTCACATTAATAACATCACCCAGTCTGCTTATTTCCACCTACGTAATATTAATCGCATCCGCCCCTCCCTAACTCCACATACCACTGCCATTCTTGTTCACAGTCTTGTTACTTCTCGTCTGGACTACTGAAATTCACTCCTCTTTGGTCTCTCTAATAAATCTCTTCATAAGCTTAAGCTAGTCCAGAATTCTGCAGCTTGCATCATTACTCGAACTTCATCTATTCACCATATTACTCCGGTCTTGCAGCAGCTTAATTGGCTCCCGATTAAGTTTCGATTTGATTTAAAATTCTGCTATTAACATTTAAGGCCATTCATAACCTCGCCCCTCCATATCTGTCTGACCTTTTTCATGTTGCCATTCCTTCTCGTAACCTTAGATCCTCTTCCTCTATCCACCTGAGCGTCCCTCTCGCCCGTCTAACCTCCTTGGGGAGCAGAGCATTCAGCTGTTCTGCTCCCAAGCTCTGGAATTCATTACCTACTGAACTCAGAAATATCGAATCATTTTCAACCTTTAAATGTAAACTTAAAACGCATCTGTTTAAAATGGCTTTTTCTTTATGATTACAGTGGTCTTTTCTGGTTTTAATTTTTATATCTTCTGTTTTTTTCTGATGTTTTAAGTTGTTTATAATGTGCCTTTTCATTTATTTATTTATTCATTATTTGTTTGGTGTCCTTGAGTTCTTAGAAAGGCGCCTTGTATAAATAAAATGTATTATTAATTTCTGGTTATTTATAGCCTGTGTTAGGATTACATTATAACATAACAATGTACATAGCTCTTACTTCGGGCCTTCTCTTGCACTAATGTTTTATGTGCTGCTGTAGGAGTCTGTGGATTGTCCTTCAGTTTTAATAAAGTACCATCTATCTATCTAATGTTGTTCAGAATTACTTCTCATGTTTTCCATTAATGATCTCCTAATGTATTCGATGTAGTGCAGTAACCACACAAGATGAGAAAGAACGGTGATGAAAGTTATAATCCTTTAATTAGAGCTCAACATAATGAAAAACTGCGATACATTTTTTTAGTTTACTGTACATAAAGGTTAACATTTTGCTTAGGAAAATGAAAAGCAGAATATCAACAATTTCAAATAAGATACACATTTACAATTCAAATAAAAACATGCAGATTAAAACCAGATTTCCCAATAAATCAATGTATTATTAGTTTTGTAATCTAAAAATCATTACTAAAATGTCAAATATGAAGACTATTAGACAACGACACACCACATCAAATAAAATCAGACTGTTCCACTTTACAAATCACCTCCAAAACATGTTTTACTGTACATTAGACTAATTGATCCAGGCAAGACAAGTGTGCCCTGCAATGGACTAATTCCAACCTTTCCCTCCATGTTGCCAGAATCGATTTCAGCTGCAAGCAGCACATTAAAACTCATCTTGAAGAACCAGATGCAGGAAATGGATGAATGGTGTGAATGGAACCCGGGCACAAACAGGCAGACATGTTGTTTCTCCACCACCACACGTTTATTTAAAATATATACAAATTCAAAAATCAGTGCACACACAAACCCCACAAAGTCCTGGCCACACAATGCCTTCTTCTTCAGGCTGCCTCCACACTCTCTTCTGCTTCGTCCTGCTTCCACCCGACTCCAGCCTCGAATGAAGGGAGGCGGCCCCTTTTATCCACACCCAGATGTGCTCCAGGTGCCCCCCGGCAATCACCCGCCGACACGCCCCAGTGTGGCGGAAGTGCCGGCTGTCCTCCCGGAAGCACTCCAGGTGTCCCTGCTTCTCTTCCCCCCAGCACTTCCTGGTGTGGCGGAAGTGCTGAGGTCCAGGGCTCCCAAGGCATCGGGGCGCCCCCTGGCGGTGACCACAGGCTCCTACAGGGTTGGGCTTCCAAGCCCTCAACCCGTGGCCCTGAAAGCAACCAGGGTGGCGGCCACCACGTGATCCCAGGAGGGGTGCACGCCCTCTTCCGGTCCTTCATGGCATCCCGGCTGAGCCGTTGCCCCTGGCATCCCTGACAATGGACAGGTGAAGCTTTTGACAAACAAAAAGTGTTATGTAACAGTCATATTTTAGCTGATGCCTTTAAATGGGAAATAACAATTGTACACCTCTCATGATGAGCTGGTTTCCATGGCACATACCTATTTCAGTGTACTCCCAAAACTCTTTAAGTCCAGGGTTTTTTTTTTACTCCTAGGTTGGTGCAGACTGTTGGTCACAGTGACTGTCCATTTATTTTCTCATGTTTTTCATGAGATCTGTTAGGAAGACCATTGTTTTTGTGTTTTTATACACTTACAACTCCCACTTTAGCTTGCAACGTAGGTTGATTGGTGACTACCGATTGTCATTTAGCGAGTGTGTTTGGGTGTGTGTATGTGGGAGTTACAGCAGGTTTGTTCTAGTGTTGCCAAAAACGGCTTTAGCTTCCATAGAACTGAATTAAGCAAGTCTCATAAATAATGGATTAGGCAGGTCAAATGAATTGCTGGATAGTTACAGCATAAAAAGATAGATTGTGCTTCATTATGACAGAGTGGTACAACTACTTAAAAACTAAAGAAACTAGCCCCTCTTCTATCAATTAATGGCTGAAAGTGATATTCTACCATTATTAAAAACACAATAAGACAATAGTACTGCTGCTAGATGCCAAACTGTATTTAAAATAAACAAAAAGTATTAACCAACAAATTAACGAATATATTGTCAAACCTACTTATTCCAGTTCAGTTTTTGGGTTTAGGATTGCAAATCCAGTTCTAGAGGTATTAGGCCCCATGAAGACACCAACCCTGGATAGAGCACTAAGGCATACTCACACATAAAACCATACCCACTCATACACCTCAGGAGTTAAAAGAAAGTCTCCAATTAATCTAACATAAAAATCTTTGAGATGTGATAGGACAAGAGAAAAAACTCACAAAGACATGGAGCAAAAGTATAATCTCATTACAGTGCCTAAGGCCAGGATTCAAACCCAGACTCCTAGAGGTGTGGAACCACTACACCACCATACCACACATCAAAGTATACAGTAAAAAGCAAATTAGACTAGAAATGACATTTCAAGAAAGACTGACAGAACACTAATTAAGATAGATAGATAGATAGATAGATAGATAGATAGATAGATAGATAGATAGATAGATAGATAAAAAAAGTTTCACATAGTAATTAGGAAAACAAATCCTACAAAACCAGGAATAAAAAATTAATTTCATCTGCTGTATACGCAGTAACATCAAAAAATGCAGTAGTTGGATGTACAACAATTGATAGTGCCATGAAATAATGAAATGTGCATCTCTCTCATCATTACTTGATAACAACAGAGAAACAAGCTTGAATACCAGCATAATAAAGCATTTTATATGCAGTAGGTCAAAAATGTGTTAGAATGCACTTTACGTCAGTAATGATGGATCCTCATATACAGTGTATACTTAGAACACTTAAATCAACTGTGCAAACAGAAGGTTAAACAACCTGACTTAACAAATCAAACTTTTAGTTTGGTGTAGAAAAAACACAATGCTGGGATAATGATCATGAGCTCACAGTGTTAGACTGTGTAGTCCTGCAGAGGTGTAAATGGTGACATTTACTGTTATTGTAAACTCGTATCTTCTCGTCACAAAGGTTCAGACAGTAGCTTAACAGATACCATAGCACAGTGTACAGCTAACTCTACAGCCTAGCTGCAATTATTTTTTAAGATAAGCCAAGGTGTGTGAGTGTATAAAATCTTGGGGATTTTTTTGTAATTCTATTTTTCATTTTTCTCCTCTGCATTGATTTTGAAGTAGACTGTTGTACCTGTTATGCTATTATTATTTATTTGATTAAGCAGCATGCCATTGTAGTGTTCTGCTTTCTAAAATAAAATTAAAAATATAAAAGATAAGACAAACATGTAGAAAGATAAAATATTTAATCATTGCCAAAGTGATCTTCATAAAGGTATTTATTTTATTGTGATTCTTTCTGCCCAGGACACAACAAATACAAGCTGCAGCACTCAGAAAACAATGAAAATACAACCCTCATTCTTTTTCATTTATTAACCCCCCCCCCCTTACCATGTGACCAGATCTTCCCAGTGTATTTTGTTAATAGTGCTACTCTAGCAACACATTAAAACTACATCATCGGGCAATGTATCTTAAGCAGCTATGCAGAATTTAAGGTGTGGTTGACTATGCCCCCAGAGTTGTGCAAATTCTCAATTCAACTTAAAAACTGGCCTCCTGTGGATCAGTGGCATTGTCATTTCAGATTTGCCCATCCCCCTAAAACTCTCCACAAAGCAGGCAGGCAGTTTGATACTGTGTTCAAGTTACAGGCTATCAAACATTCTTGATGTGTTTATAGTTACCAACCTGTCTTAATCAGTTCCTTTAAATTTCTAGGGCTGTTATATCCATTTCTTTATTTATTATGCTAATGTTTTGAGTCCAAAGAGCAACATCAAAAAGAAAAAAGATTTAGGTTCTACCCAGTAAAAAAAGAGCACAGTTAATCTCACTAAATGACTAAATCTGAAAACGCTGCTTTTATATTAAATTATTACATATTTCATACATGACAGGGTGACTATTGTTTATCAATCATGATTTCAAACAATATGGCAAATGAACAATGCATAAACAGAGATTCCTCTTAAGGAATCAGACAGAAACTCCCCTCCCCCTAGTTAGTATATAAATAACATACAGACTCTCTCACGACTCACTTCCTTAACATGGCTTAGCTGAACCAGTCACTTAGTAAAAGGGATGTTAGAAATCCACGAAACACAAAAATGCATAGTATTCATTTAAAATTTGTGTGGATGTCAGTTGAGACACACCCTTTTGTTAGATATTTTGGTAGTTTCTACCAACAGTCACTGTAAAGGAACACTTTTTATGAACCTTTTACAAATTTAAATAACATAGAAGCACACACCCATGAGTGATTATGTAAATGATGAGAAATTTATTTAATGAATTGCCATATACCACACAGTATGTAATTCTACACCAAAACATACAATACTTAATTTTACATTTTATGTGCATTATTATATACACACAACACATTTAAACTAAAGCACCATGAAATAAATATTTTAAATTAATATTGTTGTGTACCTTAGTATATACAACTTATGTATGAGATCTTTTTAGAATTATGAACTGTGTGTGTTTATAAAAGTTAATATCAAAATCCAAATGTGTTTTTTTAACTTTTAACACAAATATGTTGCTGAAATAAACTACAGCTGCATTTGTGGGTTCTATACAGTCAGTAGAAAGCTTCTATTTATACCTTAAGGCAGGTTTTACCAAGTGTTTAACATAGTTAATGCAAAATGTTGTGTGATTATTAAATGAATATTAGACTTTCAACTTATTAAAAACTGTTTAACAGAAAATCAATCAAATTATTTCTAAACTTTGAAAAGCATGAAAGATATCTTTGCCTAAGAACCACAATCCCCACCCACTACTTACATTTAGCATGCAAGAAAGGGGAAGTCAGATATGTAGGCAAAAATAATGAGGCAATGAGGACATAAAATCAACTAAATGTCTTGCAAGTTTTGTTTTTTTTTTTTTGGTGACAATGCGCATGATCTCTTTTAAGGTTTGGAAGACATTTCTGTCTCCTTTGTTTGCTGGCTAATGGAATTTCTGGGAATGTGATGGATGTTGAGGGACTATCTTCCTGCTGGGTTGCAATTTAAATGTAAAGGTACTGCATCAAAAAGTAAGAAACTCTCTGAAAACCTCTGAAGAAGTATTTTTGTCTGTAATGTACAAGGATTAATGGGATTCATTTATTTCCACAGCTGACTGAATAAAAGACTACATGTTTGTATAGCATTATAGGTATTTGGATCAACTCTTAACAATATAATACTGTATTAATACTAGATAAAATAAAATCACTCATTTCCAGTCCACAGGATGTTATTTAAAGCACACATAAAACCATCCTGACCAAATGAAATAGAAAATACAACTAACCTTTTTCCATACTTTTACATGTATATACAATATACAATTACAAAGTGTTTTGTGTCTGTACGTCTTACATATCATTTTTCAAAAAATGCTTATTCACTGTCACAATATGATCTACAATGAAAATTCTGAGCAATTACAAGTTCACCGGTTCAAACAGGGGGATGGTTGCATACAATCCTGTGGTTCTGAATCTTATTCTTTCTGTAGGTGTTTTATTTAACAGATTTCATTAATCATTTTTGTCATGTGTTGCTCTGCAAATATTAAACTTTGTTCAGGATCTACAATGAACCCCTTCTTTATATAATTCTGATGTGAGCAGTAGGATCTTAAATGTTTAGCTATAAAACAACTTGGTTCTTTACAAATTTGCATTTTTAGAACTCAGCCCTGCTTATCACCTACCAACTCTACTGTCAAACTGCCTTGTTTAAGTATCAGAGGCTTTAGTCTGTTAAATGTGCAACTGTTGTTACTTTTAGACACCGAATGTTCTCAGGTGTTCATTTACATCTTTTATGTCTTCGGCTCTTGGGGATCACAGAATTGGCGTACCCTTGCTTTTGGCCTCCAACTATTCCACACATTGTCGTCAAACATCAGTGTGGCATTTTGTTTAACCCTGCATGCACTACGGAAACGTCTCTTTTACAATCGCATAATAATTTAGAGTACTTATTTAAAAAAAAATGTGACTGAGTCTTCACTAATGATGTTTAGGCAGTGGTGGGGCCTTTCAAAAGCTTGAAGCTTTTTTGTTTTTAATTACTTATTCATATACTTTAAGTATTGTAACCTTACTGTTAATTTTGTATTGTTGTTTGTTATTCGTTTTCATACTGGTTGTTTTAACCTGTTTTATTAAAAATGAAACATTTTAAAAAAAACAATGTGTCATTGTAGTGTCGGGAACGCGCTGCGCGCAACATCGACCGCAAAATAAGGTCTTTTAAGTTATTACATACCTACAAGAGACCCACACGGGGCTGTCGATACAGAATGTAAATCTGTTTATAGAGAGATAGAGGGAGATAGTGAAAACAATGCGAATTGACACCAACAATTCACTATCAGCCTGCTTCAGCATAGCCGCAATCACGTGACTTGACGATCGCGCGCGCGCATACGCGCTCCTGTCTTGGAGCGCAACAGCTGCTGAGTGAGTGAGATTTACAAACAGACAAGTGGGTTCCGCGGGAGGGGGGGTTTCAAAAAAAGTCTATTTATTTATAAAATTGTATAGAAGTTTAAGTTAAGAATAACTAGCGACGACCTTGTACCATGGCGAATGGGTAAGTTGAGTCTGCTTGGATATTCTTCCTCTTTTTTTAAATCTTATCTAATGGTTAGAGGTTCGTCGGCGTGCAGCCACACACAAAAGCAGGAAATACCGTCTCTTCTTCACGAGATGGGATCCGACTGGAGTAAAAGGCAAGTCCTAAGAAGTGTGAGAGAACTACTGGTAATGGACACGCACGGTTTACTTACATTTATTCCCAAAATGTAATTCAGTGTTACGTTAGAGGAAAGGGGGGGGGGGGGGGGGAGAGTTACTTTTTTCATAGCTTGGCCAACTTGTTCCCGTGTTGTCCGTTGTCACCCTCCTCCTCATCAATAATTGGCGAGTCCGAGTCTAATTTCTCACCCTGCTCTGCCTTTTCTTTTTTTGTACCGTGGGCAATTCTGGCTTGCCTTTCCAAGCGTCAGAAGGCATCCTCTAGACACCAGATTCACAATTTACAGGTTGTGCGACTATGGGATAGCGTTAAGGAAGCGCGGCTAGTAAAGAAAAAAGGTGACACGATGCGTCATGCGAGCCACATGTTGGGATATATTTGAGGAAAGAAAAGTCTGTCCGCGACTTGACACGGGGATGTGGAATCGGACCGTTTTGTCTGTGTGTCCCAAAAGTTAAGCCATAGTTATTTATGTACAGTTCATCTTCGCGCTGTAAAGGTAAGTCAGATACTTATGGAAATGTGACTTGACACTTTCAGACGTCTTCCTTTTTAAATATTTTGCTTTGGATTAATGCGCCTCAGCATTTTTACGTCCATAATTAGATTTCGTTTCAGTTAGATGAGCGAATCGACAAAACTCCCAGTTACATGTGTATTAAAATGAATGGATAGTTCCTTTAAAAAAACTTGTGGGGGTCGGGTCATAGTCCCAACTTGATACTATCTTCCGTTATGCATATGAAGGAAATACGGTGGCGTTTGGTAAGTACAGTAGTGGGTTAGTCGTTTAATGTATTAATAATCATTACCATCAGTCACTTAAGCTATTATATATATACACACTCGACTGAAATATAGCATGCGACTGAAAAAGGCACGTAGTATACCTGAGTTTTGTTCTCGGCAGCTCTGGCAAAAGTTTGCCCGGAGTCGATTATCTGGGATGACTTGAACCACCCGGCATCCCAGTGGTTGCTGCTAAGGGAGCAGCAAGTAGAACAAAGGAATTGTGTCAGTTAAGCAACAGCTGTCTGAGCTTTTTGCTTGTTGCTCCAACGCAGAATAGTGGGGGAGAAGTCGTTCCCTGCTTGGGTTGTGTTGCGGTACCTCACTTTAAAATCTTGTCATGTAAGACATAGTCCAAATAACTATTGTCCATGATAGCGTTGTTCAGCGCAGGCCGTTTATATGATAGACATCTAGGAGACCTAGCATTCAGAGTAAAACATACAAGTTTTTGTAAGTGAATGAGGAGGACTAGCACTTTGAGTAAGGTGGTGTACCAGTACAATGATGACCCACTTTTCCGGACCACTTCAATAATGATTGGGGCAAAACAGGGCTTGGTGTATTCAGAAACTCTTGAGTGTTTGTGTGGGATGCCTTTGGCTGAATAAGGGGAAGAGACAGGGTGTGCCCTGAATTAAAAGAGCACCTTCATTCTTTCGTAGGTTGTACTTCAGGAATAGTGTAGAACCCGCTGAACTTGATCAAATGAAGGGGTGGTTGATTTTTTTTTGTTGTTGTTAATTTTCATTCCTATAGTTTTACGCTATAAGGCAACTCTGTTTTATGTGCTCATTTTTACAGTATTTTTTTTTTTTTTTTTACAGTTGTGGAAAGATTTAATACATTTAACCTAAAATGAAAATAAGTTGTCAAAAATCCATCTGCAACAAGTGTAATTTGTCATAAATGATATGCAGATTCCTTTTAAAACCGAGCTTACTAATGCACCTCTAAAGGCTATTACAATTGCCTGTCCAAAACAAATTGCTTAATGTTTAAGGTCTGTGTTCTCTTGTGTAAAACTGTGAACCTGAAGCTGTGCGTGTTGGCTAATTTGTTAGTCAGGATTGTTTTTATCATGAGTGAATGATATTCTAGAAACTGAAAGTACTATTAGAAATCAGGAATTGGCAGATTTACATTTTCATTGTTCAAATGAGTGGTCTTGCTCCACTTTTTTTGTGCTGTAGACGAAAGGCCGTGTATAACTAAAGTTGACAGCAACCGATTTCAGTAAATTTTATATTTTTTTGGAAGTCTGTATATGTATATTCTCCAACAATTAAAAACATTGCCAGTAATTTCAATTTGCAGTCACTTGTGTCATACACAGTTGAAATTATGGGGTTACTGTAAGAGCTCAATATGTCTAAAACAAATCCCTTCTTTTGCTTTACACTTGGTCTTTGCCTTGAGCTAATTAATATTCTTTCTTTTCTTTCACTTGTTTTCTCTGAAGTCATTTCAGTATGATGAAAAAGTCATTTCCTGCTTTGGGATTAAAAGAAACAAGTCAGAAACGTCTCTGTGCTGGTGAGAAATAGCAAAGTGCTCTCTTTCAGGCTAAGTGGAGGCTAGGGTTTCTGTGTGAAAGAAACCACATTTTGCTGAATTTCCGCTTGTTTGGAGAATTGAGACCCAGGAAGCCTCTACCTGTTGCTTTCATTTCAGTTAACTGTTTAACATTGGTTTTTATAAGCGGGTGAGAAAAGGAATTTAAAATACTTAATATTGCTTGCTACTTTTAAATCTTATGGCAATGTCCATTGTATTTATATGTCTACAAAGTGATAATGGAAACTATGGAATTGATAACTTATTGATGATTGGAAAATTAGCTCCTCATCAACACAGAACATTTGTGGATTTAATTATTTAGTGTCCATTGTTTTTGAAATTTACAAAATACAGTTGTGGTCTATACATATGATAAAGCAGATGTTAGAAGGCTTCATGGTTTTCAGTGCTACTTGTTTCCAGTTACATTCCCATTTGTTTTTTTCTGTATTATTTATGGACCAATTCAGGCTTGACACCTTAGTTCTTTGGCTTCTGTTCAGTTCTGATTTGATATTATATTTTGACTGACATACTGAAGTCTATATGTGTTTGTACTTTGTGTATGTATATATGCATACATACACTTACTTTTTTCTGGGAACACCTCTATGTGGTCCAGAGGTTTCCCACTTCCACAAATGTGGAGGATAGTTAAACTATCAATTCCAGATAGGCCCAGTATAGGCGTGTTTCCTGTTTAAGGAAGATTCCTGCCCTGCACTTGATCTTTGGCACTAATTTGGAAAAAGCAGGCATGAGAATAAAAATATCTATTCATATATGCATTTGAAGACATATCCACATACATTTTAAGTGGAAGTTAGTGAAGGACAGCACCAGTGTTTACCTTTAAAAGGGAAAATTAGTTTTTTATTTTATGCACTAGTAAAAGAAGAACAATGTAAAACATTTGGATGACAAAAGTATTGCTGAAGGTAGTTTGATGGAATTCTCCAAGCAAGTATGTCAGTGTTGGGTGTGCCTCTGTAGAAAGATTTTTGAGCTCCTCCATGGAATGGAGTGCACCATGTTACCTCCCCACTAAAGTGGAATGCACCATGCTCCAAATATTGACATACACTGTATTATACAATTATTGTCCATATGTGGTAGGTTTTTAAGCAGATTGGTTGGAATCAAGATGCATGTATGTCAAAAGATGAGTGAGTGATAAATGTTCTTGAAAGTGTTTCATCAGTTTTTGAATATGTGAAGTATGTGAAGTGCCATCAGATATTAATATGAGATTACAGTAGTAAAGAATATACAGTGGTTTTTTTTTTTGTTTGTTTTTTTGGACAAAAAGATCCCTGTTGTAACCATCTTCAGAGGAAGGAAAGCATTTAATCTGATTCATTTTCTTGTAGCTTGGTATAACCTGTCTTCTGTAATGGTGACTGTTTCAAAAGCTGCTCCGGAGCTGATGCTCTCCAAGGTTTAATGAGAAGCAGGTTTGAGTGGTAGACTACTGCTACTATGTCTGATGCTATACTAAGCAATTATGTGTCTGCACTGTTGCTGCAACTGCTACCAAACAGAACATTATAGGTTCAGTTTGTATTTTAAGGTTTTTAATTTGGCAGATAGCTTGCTCGTCTGTAAGCTTCTAAAATGAGCAAATATCTCATAGATTACTCTGTTTCACGCATTAGTGGTAATTAGTCCAGTATAAAAGCATTTGCCATATTAACATCAGCTGTTTGGTTTATCTCCAAGTTCCCTTCATCATAACAAGGTTTTAGGTACAATTGAAGCAGGTGTTACAAGGCCAGGTGCCCATACCTGATGCAGCCCGCTTGAGTTGACTTTTACAAACAAGGATACAGACATCACTGCATGAAGTAAATATAGAGTGATAGCACCCCCCCACCCCAAGTTAATCTAGTTTGTCTGTAGTTTCACTTATGGTCATACTACAGGGTGGTCCAGATCTAATTATGCAGATCCATATCGTCTGGATGACTTTGATTTATGCGGGGACGATTCCAGTTCGGCCCAAAGACGATTCTTCATGTTGTCAGTTCGCACACTTCTCGATGGTCCAGGATTTTTCGGGTGATTTTCTATGTAATAAACTTAAGTTATAACATAATGAAAATTGCATAATTGGATCTGGACCACCCTATACTTTGCAAACCATACTTCTTTCTATTGTTTGTGGTGTTTACGAACTGCTACAAATTTCTCTGTGTAAGCTTATTGTGGGTGAATAATACCTCTAAGTTCAAATATAAAGATAATATCCTGCCCTTGAACAATGTCATTTCTGAAAGCATTTTGCTCAGTATTCGATTTAAAAAAAAAAAAAAAAAGTGTTCAATATTTTTTTTTATTTTGTATGCTTTTTAATGAAGATACATAATTTGGGAATTCTAGTGCCCAAGAGCTCAAGTTCATTTCACCAACCTCATAAGGATGTGTTGTAAGTTATTTGTTAAACAAAATCTTGTGTGTTATGCTTTTCAGAAAATTGTGAATGTAATGTTTCCTCATGTAAACTTGATTGTTCAGTGCCTCTTCATTTTGAAAGTGATTCCTGAATTAGGATTTGACTTTTAAGAAACACTTTTCTTACTCCTTTGGGGAATGGCACAGCTCAGCCTAGGTTTAATCTAGACCAGCGTTTCCAGTATTCTCACAGGATACCATTATTGGGTCCCAGTGTGTCTCAACAGCAATTGACAGCACAGGACGACATTGATCCCCATTTGTAATTACTGTCATTTCAGCAATGGGGAATACCAAGCTATCTGGAGTGTGCTTGTTTCATCAAGGGGGATCTCTTTGAATCACACTTGTTTCATCAGTGTGGTAACCCAGCTGTTCAAGTCATAGTTGTTTCAAAGGGAGCCCAAAAAACATTTTTCAATTGCTGCATGTTGATCACCAATGAACTTAAAACTGTCATATGACCATAAAGGTTGAGAAACACTGATCTAGACAGCATTGGATACAAGGCAGAAACCTTGAATAGGAGTTCTCACTTATTCATATTAGTCCAGTTTTGATCGATAAACCAACCTAGGCTCCACATCTTTGGAAGTGGGTTAAAAACTTGGGTATCCAGTAGAAAACCTGTGAAAAATTGGGAGCTGTAATAACATAGTAACTGTTCTGTCTCTCTCTTCCACTGTTAACTGTAACCCATTAGTCCAAATTTATAATGGTGTGACTTATTTGACCAAATCTGGAATGTTTCTACATTAAGAAATCCTTATAAATTAGTTAAAGAGAGAGAAATGAAAATCACTGTCCTGATTTTTGTTGTGTCAGGAATACAAAGTCACACTGTGTTATTTGCATTTCCCAGTGTACATTGTTTGATGAGCTGTAATATAATATATGGATATTCCTGTCCTGGATGATTGTGGCAGAGAGTAGTTCCTTAATAAAGTTTTTGAGTTACTAGAGAAAAAAAATACACCTGTATTTTCACCTACGCTCATATATTTGTTAATGGTCAAAAGAACTGGAGTTAATGAACAGATGGAAAAAAACTAAGATCTTCATCAGGACTGTGAGAGTCGCTCTTCATGATAGGTTGAATAGTTCGGCAATTCTGTAGACCCTTACAATAAAGGCACTAATGTTCCTAATCAGAATAATCTAAGAGACTTCATTTTTGGCCTATAGTTAGTTTCTTGACAAATGTCAGTTGCTACTGCAATCAATGTTTTATACTGAGAAACACATTTTTGTAGGATTGCAGTAACCTTTCATTGACTAACTGGAAAGTTTCAAAGTCATGGCATAAAGATCATCAAAGACATACCGGTTAAAAGTAACCAAAAAAAAGCTGTCTAAAACCTCTATAGACAGGACAAATCTTAGATTTTTTTAGGTAAATAACATAGAGTGATGGCTTGCTGCATGCTAATTAGAACATGCAAGTACTGTACTCTGTGAATGTAATGATGATGATCTTTTAAACCTATAAAGTAATTGCTGTAATGCATGGTTTGTGTTTTTGTGAGAGACTAGTTCATATTTTTGCATATCTGTTCTGTAGCCTTCATATCTGTGGTTCAGCATGCTCTAATTTTTTTGAAGCGATATAGTAAATCAGGGTATCATCCAGTCATTGAAACATTGCAGTAAATGTGCATTAAGCCACTTTCCTTGCAGATTCTTTTTAAGGACATTTCTACTTATGAGCCAAGGATGGAATTCAGTAGTTTAGTAAAATAAACACATTATATTGAAACAGCAACAGAAGCATGCAATATATATGTAAAAATACATACAGAGTGGTTTTGTTCAAATTCTAACTGTCCAACACCAGCTGCATTGTGAAAAGGTTAATTCTATAGGCAACTGAAAACCATTTCAGTTGGACTGAAGTTGTCTAAAAATTGTCTCATGGTGCACCCACTCTTAAGACAGACCAAGTGCCGCCACAGACATAGAGAAGCAAAACAGAATGGAAGAGCCTATATGAGAAATGTGAAAATTAACTGTGATATTAACATCACTTAGATTGAAGATGGTGTTTTGTTTGTCAAAGTATTTAATATTGTATTTTATGAGTAAAATGATTATGATTTAAAATCTTTATATGGGTATTCAACCCATAGGTTTTCTTTAATGCTAGTATTAGCATACTTTATACGAATGTACTAGTATTCTAGCTTCATCATGCCTTGGCTGATGTGCATTCTGCTGTTTCTTAGCTGCAAAATTAAATTAAGTCTAATATACTATATAATGTTTTGTTTGTAGCTTGTTAGATGTTGCACTTGTGTGATTAAGAAAATATAGAGAGAAGCTCTAATGAAGTATGTAGTTGGTAGTTTGTTTTGCAACGTGCACTGGGTGTACATCTTCCTGAGCCAGAAATGCTAGCAGATATGTGAAAAAGACAGTTCATTGGAAACTAAAATGAAGAAACTGTACAGGGAATGAACCTGCAAATAAATGAATGGGCAAGTTTTTATAGTAAAGCACTATTTTTTACACAAATGAGTTTTGGCATGTTAAGATTTGTAATAATTTAGAAACTGATTTTTTTTTTTTTTTTTTTTCCTTCAATTTATTTTTGCTGTGTTTTGCAGGTGCTGGTTGCCAATAGTATCATTCTTCTGGATTCCAGTGGCATCAGGCATAAATTCCTTTTGTACTTGAGGGACAGCATGAGAAGGCATCAATTTGTTTGTCTCTTACAGCAGTTTTCAGTCATTAAATTCAAGTAGCATCTTTGTTTCAAGAGGAATTAAACAACTTTAATATGTTTAAGTTTAGAAGAAAAGCAAACAGAATCCTGTTGCATGATTAGGACTTTGGTGAACCCTAACCTGGTGCTCTGTGGTTTCTCAACTAGATAGTGGTTGGCTTTGATTAGGGTGTTTTTGCTTAAGAAACCATGCCTACCCACCCTTTATTAGCCTATGTAGAAAGCCCTGATGGGCTTGGTCAAGACTCTTTGACGAGCACAAGTGCTAACATGCCAGGATCTGGCTCTAGTATGACCTTACATATGAATGTTCATGAGAAGAGTTTGCCCGAGGTGGAAGGCTGCATGCCTTTGGATTGCATGTTTTGTGAACAAACCTTCAAACATCAGGAGGAGCTAGGCAGTCATGTGCTAACGCAGCACCGTACAACACTTTGCGAACCTGCTGTCCTGCGAGTGGAGGCAGAGTTACTGAGTGCAAGAGATAATGGTAACTTAGAAGTCAAGCCATCAGTACATGATGATAAAGATGAGTTCAGCTGTGAGGTGTGTGCCATGGTCCTAGAGGATGCTACAGAACTGGAGGCTCACATGAGAAAGCACAAAGACTCCTTCACATACAGCTGCAATGTATGTGGCAGACGCTTTAAAGAACCCTGGTTCCTGAAAAACCACATGAGGACACACTCGGGTAAACCTGGATCTCGTAACAAGCCTCAACAGGATGTGGAGCTTCCTGCATTTATCAACAATGTCATTCAGGACTCTATCATATCAAGTGTGAGTTCTCCCTATAAAATGTGCATGGTTTGTGGGTTCCTGTTTTCCAGTAAGGAGATTTTAATGGAACATAGCAAGGTACACACTAGGGAATTGGAGCCTAATGATGAGAATGACAGAGCTGTTGAAGGACAACTTATCACAGGGCAGCCGTTCTCACAGGAGTCCTTTCTTCATTTCCTTAATTTGCGTCCCCATACTTCAGAAGTACAACACAGAGAAGGAAAATCTGCCAAATGGATAGTGCAGCTTGACCCATTTAATACATACCAAGCCTGGCAGCTTGCAACCAAAGGCAAGGTTGCTGTAGGGCCAGGGCAATCCAAAGAGCCTGGTCAGGAAGTTTACACTGACAATGAAGATTCCTCCTCTGATAAAGAAGAACTGAGTGAAATTTGGTCTGCCGAAAAAAGTTACAAACCAATTAAGGAAGGCTTTTCAGGTGTAGGTAGAGTTAAGCATACTAGCGGAGATGCACTTTCCCCTGAGCTTGATGGAAAGCTGTTGCATGGCAAGGACAAACCAACTCAGTGCAGTGAATGTGGAAAGATGTTTAGAACCTATCACCAACTTGTGCTGCATTCCAGGATACACCGGAAGGAGCGGGGTGGTGCTGAGAGCCCAACTGTGTCAATTGATGGAAAACCTCTGAGCATTAGCTGTGTGGAAAGTGGAGTGGACAGAGCTGAAGAGGGTTCAGAAGATGGTTCAGAAGAAGGAAACCATGGTGAAGCATTTAATTCAGGTAGGAATATCAAATAAATGATCACATGACCACTGTGAGATGAGCAGTTGGTACAGCAGTAATTACTTAAAATGCTTGAAAGTAACACCCCAGGGTTTAGGTTATATTGAAAAAGGACCTTTTATAAAATCTAATATGTGTTATTTAGTGACTTAGAATTATTTAATTATTATTCTTCCTCTGACTTTTTCCACTTCTGTATGAGGTCGATGTGCTTGACCAACCTTCTCCATGCAGCATGATCTTACACTTCCTCTCCAGTCAGACCTTTTTCCTTCAAATCTTGGCCTCAACCTACTTTCCTGTACTTTCTTAGGTATCTCTCCCACTTTTGTTGTACCTGTGTTTGTCTCATTTCTTATTCTGTCTTTTTTGTAACTTCATACATCCATCTCAGCATTCTCATTATTGGTACATCTGACTTCTCCTGTGCTCCCTCTGCTGCTCATGTCTCTGCTCCTTACGTCATTGTGGGTTTTACCACAGTCTTTAAAGCATTACCTTTAACGTTCATGGCAATTCTTTGATCACAAAATATTTCTGATACCTTCTTCCAATTGTTCTATCCGCAGTTCATTCTCTGGTTAATTTGTGAACCTAATTTTCAGTCTTGGGCTACCACTGATCCTAGATATTTTAAGTTTATCCACTCTTTTTCAGTAGCTCTCCCTGTAGGTTAACTTCTGAATGCTGATCATAATTAAACCTCATATATTATGTCTTCTTCCTATGTATCTTTAGTCCTCTACAAAGCATTTCTCCATTTTTCCAGCTCCCTTTCCACTTCCTTTTCTGGTGCTGCACAAGTTTCATCAGCTTTTGTCCCATGACTCTACTCATCCATAGATCGAAGAGGTAGGGACTTAATGAAGATCCCTGGTGCAGGCCTGCTCTGAGATCTTGTCTGTTACCTTAACAATGCTTTTACCCGTTTCCTCACTCTCTCATACATATTAAGGGTGGAATGGTGGCTCTGAGGCTAAGGATCTGCACTGGTATTGTGAAGGTTGCCGGTTCGAATGCCCATCACTACCAAAAGAGATCCTACTCTGCTGGGCCCTTGAGCAAAGCCCTTAATCTTCAATTGCTCCAGGGGTGCTGTACAATGGCTGACCCTGTGCTCTGACCCCAAGGGGTATGCGAAAACTAACAAATTCCTAATACAAGAAATTGTATAAGGCGAAATAAAGAACAAAAGAAAAATATGATAGTCAGTCTTCACATACTTCTCTGGTACTCCATTCTCTCCCATGCACCTCCTAACTCTTACTCTATCATAAGCCTTCGCCAAATCAACAAACACAATTTGCAATGTTGTCTGTTTTTTCTCAATGTTTCACTATGAACTGTCTCAATGCAAAGGCTGCATCAGTTGCTCCTGTCCCTGGCATAAAGCCATACTTCTCTTCCCCTGTGATGGTCTCTTCTCTTTATAACCATTTTCTAATTTTTCATGGTTGCATATCAGTCTTACCCCACAGTAGTTTCCACACTTAAATTATTTGATTAGATATAAAACAAAACATTTTGAATTGTACTTTTGGATGTACAGCTTTGTCGTACTTGTGGTCTTGCTTACATATAGTGGTGGAAAAACCTTTTGAATTGCTTATTTCTGCATTATTTTATATATACGATGTTAATTAAAATCACCACATATAATTTATTGTGGGTCTGCGAATGCAGTTGAGTGGGCTGTCACCCAGCTGAATTTTGTTAACTGCCTTTGGAAATTAATGGATGCTGCATCTTCTAGATTTAAGATGTAATCATAAAGATTATGGCATGTGTCCATTATTTCACAGGTGTCCAATCTGATTTATTCCTTTTATATCCTGTTACAAATACATGATCTACATTGCTATTTAAAGAAATATGTTGTTTACTAAGATTTATAGAGTGCCATAAATTCTCGAAATAGAGACATCCAGAAACAAATTAACATAAGCCGTAATAGTTAAGATTGGCTTCAGTCATTGCTGTTTATTCTTGATAGAAATATGTTTTCAAAACTTACAAATAACAACTTAAAACGTGCAATTGTGTTCCTGGATAATTATTTTATATGCCTGTGAGATGTATTGTTCCCTCTGGGATGCTTTTCTTTGGTGCTTCTCTATTCCATTACATTGTTTGAAAAGGTCTAATTTTTACACTGCATTTTTTCTTCTGTTTTTACCACTAACAATGAGAGGGGTGGTCAGTGATACATACTTTCTGTTATGGAGGGGTTTAAGTTGGCATCAAGCATTTTTTATCCAAGTGTGCAACAATAATGGAATATTATATATTAACACAGATTTTTAGTTTAAAATAATATGTAAACGTTGGGCTTTTTCCATAGTCTTTTTCACACTTATCCACTAACCAAAGCTAAATCTTTATAATGGACATGTTTTCTGTTAACATGTATAGTAATTTATTAGAATGCTAGTTCCTACCTTGCATCAGGACACCAAATAGATCACCCAGATTGGACAGTATAAACTGTAGTTCAAAAGTTAGTACAACTGCAAGAAAATATTGTTCACGTTGGAATCTGAGAGAGAGAAACATCTTTTTTGTGTACTGTTTATTAGAATGTTAAAAAAAACCTGGTCTTTTGCTTTGAAATTACCTGATTAAAGCAGCAAAACTTTATTTCTTTTTTGTTTTATAACTTTCTGGACTTAAGTTTATTTTTGAAGCATTTTACTACCTTTGGAATGATTCTGTAATACTTGCTAAATGTCTTTGTATGTGGCTGGCACTCAAGCGACCGTAAAATTAAAGGCTAAAATGAAACACCTTCACATGAAGGTGTCTAGAATATTGAAGACACAAAACATGGGTAGTTCCTGTTCTAAAGCTGATAAACATAGCTAAATCTAGCCATAGACAAATAGCAGACCGTGGATGATGTTAATGGATCCATCTGAATAAAAACATTTTGAATTAATATTGAGAGTAGTCTTATCATTGATTCTTTGTGCTAGGTAAAAATGTACAGTATGTGGTGTGAACCCTCCTAGTAGACACTAGCTATATCACTATACGCTTTTCTTGTGGATTAACAGATTTGTCATTCTTGTATATTTGTAATTTATACTCTGTGCCTTCACCATCCCCTGCATGGCTCTGATGTCCAAAACTGGAAATAAGAATGTCTATCCTTATGTTAAGACATCAAATGCAGAATGTAGATAGTTAAACTCACAGTTGATTCTCATTTGAGTCTTTTGTTATTCCTGATTTGCTATCAAAGCTAAAAACCCTAAAGGTGCATTATTGTATACCATCCCCATTGGCGGATATGACCAGAGTTTTATGTGTTAATGCAAAGTTTAAGAGGCATTAAAATGTCTTGGTGAAGTCAGCATTTTAAATCTGACTGATATTTCAATACTTGAACCCAATGATAGCTTGTATCTTGGATTAAGTTAGATAAACTTTGTTAATCCCATGAGGAAATACTCTAATAGCTAGTATGAATCTGACTTTGTACATAGCTTAACATCTTTTTCTTAATTTTGCTGATAGCTGGATATTCCAGCGTTGCTATGTATCAACCGTGTTTCTCCCTAATTTATTTTTAGACCTTCGTCTCTGGTGTTTTAATTTTGCCAGCACCAGATAACAAGGAGGTTGATATTGTATAAAGCCTGCATCATTTAGGGCGTTCATGTTTCACATATTAGTTTAGGACAGCCATACATTGTGCTCTCACTTGTTATGTCATCAGCAGTTTGGGTGTCCTCTTACACCTAAGCACTCATTTTTATTGACAGCTGATCAAAAGCAGGAATACACTACACAATTTTTTTTTTTTTAAACGGGCTCATGTAGCAATTTTGAGTGAATCAAAAAAGGATGTGAAAAAAGTTAGAAAGATGTGATAAATGTTACAGTAATTTATTAAAAGTACAAATATTTCACAAAAAAAATCTACTGGATTTTTTTTTTTTTTTTTGACACAGCTCAATCAGTTTGTCGTCTTACTTGAGCACCCACAAACATGTCAAAGACCTTCTTAATGGGAGTTGAAACACAGAATTGGTGTGGATGCCATATTAAACCTGATGAGCTCAAGCTGACCATGCCTGAATTTTTTTGGCATGTCAAAAAATTATCAGGAACCCATAAGCCCCTTGGTTCTGGTCACAACATATGTTATACCTTGAAAGTAGCAACTTTATGACCTTCTTTAACTTTTTCACAGATTTGTGCTAGTTTGAGAAATCACTTGGGAGCTCAAAAGTAGAGTTTAAAGCACATAATGTATGCCAGCCCTTACAGCTAAATAGCTACCTGGTATATCTCCCCATGCCTAGTAAAATTCATGTCAAGTAAGCATACATTTTGTTTTGAGAAAGGGAGAAGTAAAGAAATTGGCTCTTGAAATTAATACACTGTAATTAATGAAGAAAGGTATCCTTTTCATTTTTACTTATACATATCCATTCACATCAGCAATTCTTCATTTTCATCATTTGAAGTTTATTTAGTAGATTTAGTGCATCATTATGTATTTTTCTCCTTAAAACCCCCCAAAGAATTTTGGTTCCATCAAGGAAAGGAAAGGGGTAGTACTGGCTGTCTTCACATCAGTCTTTGGCTCATGCTGTATTGTTGGTAACTTGTAGTGTTCTCTAGGCAATGTAAACTAACACTTTGGGGGGGAAAAACAATGGCTAAATGTTGAAAAGGTCTTTTTGCTTTTATACATATTGTAAACTTGCTGCAAGGTGTGGTTTTGCTACATTCCTTCAGTTTTTAATTTGGGTCGGAATATGTGATTAACTGCTCATACTTTTTGAAATGTTCATAGCTGTACACACCTTGTGCATTTTTTTGAACAGATAAAAGTGAAGATGGTTCTGAAAAAGGGAAAGGCAAAAACTTTGGTTCTTCACGAGAATGCAGTTACTGTGGAAAGACTTTCCGTTCAAACTATTACCTCAACATTCATCTCAGGACACACACAGGTAATTTTCTACAATGTTTCCCACCACATTAAATACTTGTCACTATTTTTATATTGTATAGTTTTTTTTATGTTTCATTTTTATTTAATGGGTCATACACTACAAGTGCTGATACACTCTCTTTTGTTCTATCTTCCAACAAATCTGTTTTTTGTTTCCTTGGAAAGAGATGGTGATGCTGGTATTCTGAGCAGCCACTGGAGATAAAGTGATGCTAGTCATCTCATGTATGTACAGTTTGTGATTTTTGCTGTAGCAAACTTCACAAAATCAAGTTTTTGGATATCTGGTCACCAGCTGATAATTGTGCTTTTTATTTAGGACCAAAGCGTGTCACTGTATGATCTCTGTATTAGAGGCATACTACCAAATGCTTTTTTTCTTCAGTTCGTATCGTTTGCTAATACTGAATGCCTAATAGAAAATATTTTCAATTAGACGTAAAACAAATGTATATTTAAAATGAAGAACTGTTTCCCTGTTTTCATTCTAAGTATATATAAAATATTTAACTTAATAATAAAAATTTTAAATGTAATTACTTGTAAGGGTGCATGCTGAAGATGTATAGCATTCAGATTAGCATTACACTGGTAACTAAGTACTGATAGAATTATGGAGTAGATGATACAAGAAAATAACTACCATTGCCTGTCTTCCAGTAGTGGAAGCTAGACATATCAGTGGATTTCTATCTGGTCTTTCACCTGCAAACTATATGCTTACAAAAACTACATTTCTACTATGTTTCAGTTGCCAAGGGAATGTTCTGAGTAAAGTGCATTTAGTCCAGATAGCAGAATATTTTTCTTTTGAGCTGCAAAATAATCAAATCACCTGTTAACATTGTTTTGAAATTGAAAATTACTCTTAGAGCAGTGGTATGATCTGTTATATTTTTACAATTAATATACAATTTTTACAATTTTACATACATTGAACAGCTGGGTATAATAGAAATTAGACAATAATATTCAGGTACTATTATTACCCATATTTTAATGAATAAATTTAGTGATTTTAAAGTGACATATATTTATGCAACATAGCATGCTATCATTTACCCCAGGCACTTGTTTCTTGACCGAAGCTATATGTTGCAGTTTAGTATAATATGGTATCTCACCCTTTAAAGATCTTAAATATGTCCGGTCTGAAGCTAAAAAGACCTTTGTTTAGCAAAACAAGTCATGATAATAAAAGGAGGCTGGAAAGAGACAATTTTATTACAAGCTTTGTCAAACTAGAATCTAGAAATAACATTTCTTTGTATCTATTAGTGCAGAATATCTATATAGCCAACATGGCATATACATGTGCACAACCAAGATGTGAAAATAAACAGTAAATACTGTGACCACATGTTTTATCTTCCGCTGTTTTTTTTATTATAATAAAAGGCTATGGCAGGTAGCACTTGTTAATTCTGAAATCCCATTAAAATATCTTTTTGAAGTGAATCTACTAATTTAAATCTAATTTTTACCTAAAAGTAGAAGCAGATTATTGTTCCAAATATCATCCAAAGGTGATATTTTGGAGCTAATGTAGGAAATAGGTCCATGTAGTTGGCTATGTAAGGTTAGCACAGATGAGTGCCTCGTATATAGCAGCTGTGACACATTATTATAGAATGAGTGAATTAATAAACTTGCTATGCCAAAAGCTATGCATTGATTATTTCTGTCTCAGTTACTTCGAAAAGGTCCCTAGACGTACATACTACTAATGTGGGCTTTATTGCAGAGTGATCAGCTAGAAGCCTCCCTTCAGTAAAAGACACATGGACACATTTGTGGTTAACAAAAAAAGACACCTGAAGGACCATCAGACTGTGAGAAATATGACTGTCTGATCTGATGAGACCAAGATTATATCTTGTCTGGAGGAAACCAGATACTGTTCATCACCTGTGTAGTACCATTCTATTGTTAAAGCATGGTGTGGGGATGTTTTCCAGTTGTAGAAACTAGGAGTCTAGATAAGGTTTTGGGAAAGCTAAATGGGTCAAAATACAAATATTCTTAATGAAAACCTGCTCCAGACAGCTGTAGACCTCATGCTGGACTAAAGGTTCACCTTACAGCAAAACAATGACCCTAAACACAAAGCAAATACAACACAGGGATAGGGACAACTCTGGCGATGTCCTTGAGTTGTCCAGCTAGATCCTGGACTTAAACTCAAACTCAATCAGAAGATCTCTGGTGAGACCTTAAAATAGCTGTCCACCAATGGTCTCAATCCAGCCTCACAGAGCTTGAGAGGAATTGCAGAGAAATATGGCAGAAAATCCCCAAATTCAAGTTTTTAAAGCTTGCTGTATCAAGAGCAGGAAGACTTTTGTTCTTCCTCCCGCTTTATTCTCTAGTTATCTGTTACAGCTCCTCAGGAGTATATTTTGGCTTATATAGGTAAGCCTCAGTAATGAAGGTCAACATCTTTCATATTCAAACATACTGGTGATTTTAAGTGAATGCATATTTGTCAAAATACTTCAAAAAGTATAGCCTATGCACTATTTTAACTTTCGTTTTCAGTAGGTTTGTTATAAATGTGTTTTGAGCATGGGGAAGGCCCTATATAAATAATTTCTAATTGTTTTACTATTATTAAATAACAATGATCCTGAGAGAACCCAGACCTCTTCCAGAAATTGTAAAATTGTATAATACAGAATTTATGCACTATATATTTCTGAAAGCACTTTGTGTACATATTTAAATAAATGCTTGTCCAACCTAAATATGTCATTTAACATGTTAGAACATATCCTAAATCAAATGGTACATTTGTTTTAGGTTTTTATCCCTTTGTATATTATATCATTATTGATGTTCCAGTGTGAGTCCCATGTGGAAAGGATTTGGTGTTTAGAATTAATAAATATACCTTCAGTCAGTGTGTCTGGGGTAAATAACAGCATGTCATTACTGTGGGTGAAAAATAATGCATAGTTCTGAAGCATGTCTATTTTCATGGAACCAATATATTTGTTTAGTCTTGCTTTTTACTATTTGCTTTTAAATTATAGGTGAAAAACCTTATAAATGTGAATTTTGCGATTATGCTGCGGCTCAGAAGACATCCCTTCGATACCACTTAGAGAGACATCACAAGGACAAGCAGTTGGATAATGAACTGACTTCTAAGCCTTTGTTACTACCAGAGGGCCCTCCACCATCTTTAGATAAATCTCATCTAGAACTGGCAGGCACAAAAAGCAGTACAAAGATTCTTGATGTTAACCATAATACGAAACAAGCCAAGCAGATATGGATTCCTTCCAATAAGGTTTTTGATAAAGCTCCTCACAGCAGTTTGGCAAATGTTGCAGATGCCAAAAAAACATCTACTGTTAGTCCTTCCTCCTGTGTTAAATTGAGTCCGCAAGTAAAAGAACAAAGATCAGATTGTTTCCTTGTGCCAAGTGATGCTACTGCAGAACATTCCAGCCAAAATACTGGGGATTCTACACCGTTAAAATGCAAAAATGAAGAACCCATATGCTCAGAACAACATCCAGAGACTCCATTAAACCTGTCGTTGAAAGTTTCACTTACTCTTTCCTCTACCTCAATTCCCAAGAGTGCTTTACCTATAAATACATGCTTATCTTGCACTTTTAAAACCTTCCATCCAGAGGTTCTCCTGATGCACCAGAAACTGATGCATAAAGCCAAACTTGAAAGTATCAACAGGAACAAACTAAGGGCTACTGCAGGGGCAGTCAGACAAAAAAGATTTACTGGCTGCCCACCTGCCTTGGAAGGAAAAGACGTGTCACCATTGCCTTCCATTTATAGAAGCTATCCCCGCAGGACCAAGTCTCCTCCTTGCCAGCAGCCAAAGGTGCACAGCAAACCAAATCTACCTCATTTGTCTCAGACTACTGTACATTTGCCTGAAAGAGAGACTAAGAAAATGAGAGTCGACTCTTCCTCAAATATATGCCCCCCTCGGGCAGATGTAAAACGAAGCCCTTCTCAGCATTCTCGAGATGGTGAATCTCAAGGGAAAAGAGAGAACTACCTCCCAGTTAGATCAAATTTCTCAGATTGTGAAGGACGTGGTCAGTGGCCTCAAAGTGCTAAAAATGGAGTTACATGGAAAAGTGACTATCTGAGGGCTGGTCCCTCAAGTGTTCTTGGAAATTCTGCTTGTGTGGATTTTGGAGAGCCATCAAATAAAAGATTCAAGAGTTCTGGACTGGTAAATCCTTCGCAAACCTCCTCTGAACTTAAAAACTCCAGAATTGGTGATAACTATGGCAGATTGGTAGTATCTGGGAGGAACATGCGAGTATCTCCTCATGAGAGTTTACCTTCAAAAAGGGCTACATCTGGTTCTCCACTGAAGACATCCTTAGCATCTTCTAATGTGAGTGATCAAGACTGGAATGTTTTAAGTATTCTCAGGTCTTACAGCCCCAGTGACCTAGCATCTTTATACAGTTCAAATTCTGCCAGCACAAGCCAAGTCTCCACAGCAGGAATAGAAGGTATATTTTTCTTTTGTTATATTGAAATATTTAACAGCAGAAAATAATAGATGTGCTAGTTGTAAATTTATCATATAAATGGAAGATGTCAGAATGGTGTTAGAAGTTTAGTTGCAGTTTTGGTTAAAATTAAAATAGAACCCCTAAAGTGAAACACAAATCCAACACTAAGTGAATATTGATGTACACTGTCACTGTAGAGAAATCTGTCAGCACTAGCATTACTCCTGTTCCAGCGGCTATTCCCTCTCAAGAATCATGACTGAGATGTGTACTTAGGACCAGGGCTGTGGAGTCAGTACACAAAACCTTTGACTCTGCCTCCTTAATTTATGGTACCACCAACTCCTACTCCTATATTTGTAATTACACATATTTACTATGTTGATTGAAAGCACACACCGTACAAGAAGCATGGCATTTCATCACTGTCAACATGAATGGTAAAGCTACTTTATAGATAAGGTAAACTTTATTAATCCCATGGGGAAATTCTGCAAATTTTAGCACCCTGACAAGTTTAAAGTTTGTATTTAGAAGCTTTAGCAATGCTGTTATGGCTTTTTATATTTTTTTAAAGAAGGTACAAATCATGATTATCAGTAAACATAAGATGAAACTTGGAAAATTAAAAATAATCTATATTTTTATCAAAAGGCTAGAAGAAAAAATAGTTTTTGATTAGTATTAGGGCTGTCGGATCCAACATCACTATTCGAGTACAATTCTTGATTTATTTGTAAAGCTTTATTTGATGGCAAAGGCTGATATTTGATTGAATAATAGATATTTGCTTTACCTTGCTCTCACTTGTCAAGCAGTACAAACTTATCAAGTTGGAATCCGCACACTCAGCTTTACACTATCAGCATTGTATTTAATTTTTAACTAAGTACATCTTACACATCTTGTGATATTTTTTTTCTCTCCCCTGAAAAGTTTTCTGTGTGTTATTAACTTAGTAGTTTCCTGGTAAACATTTAAAGTTGCTTTGAAAATATCTGCTAAACAAAAGTTATGTGGATTAAGCCCTTAAACATTTAGCGAGCACACTAAAATAACAAAAATATATATGTATTAACGTAGCAAAGCACAGTGCTAGTGCTCATGGCTTTTAAGGAGTTTTTACTTTTAAGTTTTGTTCTTGTTTTGGCTGATGCTGTTTTCATAATAATAATGGTTAAAAAAAAGTACCTTCAAACACCTTCAAAGTACCTTCAAACATATAGTACATGTAATGCTCAATGTCATTAATTTTTGTTTGAATATATTCTGATATTAATTTTTATTTAAATATTATTAGAATTTTTTTTGGCTAATTTGACAACCCTAATTAGTATATGTGAAATTAGAAATTTTAACACATTATATTGCAGTTTGCATTTAGTCAAAGTTGGGACATTTGTAGCATTCCAGTAACCCAATAATTGCTTCCGACCCCACAGCTCTACTTAGGACATTGGAAGTTAGAAGTAATTGCCAGTTGCTGTTTTAGCTGCTTACCTATGATGAAGCTTATTGCATGGCTGTACAAAAAAAAAATCATAGATAGTGGTCACTATATATTCAGTTTAATCAAAACAAGTTGTCTCCATTCATAAGTAAAATCTGAAAGTCAGTAGATTAAAATTAAAATTAAGTGAAATTCAATTGAAAAGAAAACTTTGGGTTTATGTACTTATTGATACCTGCAGTCAAGAATGTTTTAACTTGAGACATGTTTGTGTGTGTGCGTGTGTGTGTGTACCTTCCGTATATAATATATAAAAGTATATACACACACACACACATACTTCTTTCTCAGTATGCATTTTAAAAATGAGTAGTTTGTGCCTTTTACACATTTTATCTTGTCACTCTGAATTTTTCTTATGCAGTCCATAGATAACCTGTTTAATCGAATAAGTATCACTCAGAATTTACCTTACTTTTACTTTTTCTGTGCTGCACTGACTTTTCATTTAAGGATCGATGTTAGAATCTGTTATTGAATTGGATCATACAATTTTTGTAAAGGCAAATATTACAACTCTTTTGTCCCACTCCTAATTAGGTGTGCTAAATTACATTAAGTTTGGAAACAGTGGGGTGCATACTACTTTAAAGAGTATTGTGGAGTAATGTCCAGAATAGGCAGTTTTAGAGCTTCCAATCGAGGAGCGAGTGTGTATGTTTTAAGCAAGTTGTTTACATATGTCCAGCGTGCACATTTTTAAAGAATGACTTGCACATGGCAAAGTTTATCAAAGATTGATTTGGTTGGGAGCAGCGCCCCTGAAGACAGAACTTTGGGTATGAGTATGGGTCTGTGAACAAATCGATATAAAAACTGCTTTTTGCAAATGTGAGAGAAGGTACATATTTATAGGGAAGGGTGCTTATTTGAAATCCAACAAACTTCAATGTGTATACCTTTTAAACATGTTTTTAATGCATTACACATTTTTAACTGGTTTCACAGTTGTCTATGCATGTAGGTTGTTTGGGGTTGTGGAAGTCTATTAGCCATGGTTTGGGTATCATTTTATTGTTTCAGTTTTGGAGCGGATGCTGTTCTTGGAAATGGATCCAGGTTTTTTTCTCTCACTAAAATGCTAGTTTACCTCACTGTGTCTGCTTTATTATTTAGACAAGCTTTCTCTTCATTTGCTTATGCATTGCTGTTCTGCCTCCCATGCCACTGAAGTTCAACTTAGTACATTTTGTAGTAAACTTTTGTCTTAAAAGATGTCACAGAAAAATTATTATATACATTGATGTCTTGGATCATACATGAACCTCAAATGCTCCAGGCTCAGTCTCTAGCATTGACTTCCCTTTCTTAAAAAGAAGTGATGTAGGCTCACTAACTTATAAATAACACAATTATTTTCCATTTACAGGCAGTCCCTGGGTTACATACGAGATAGGGACTGTAGGTTTGTACTTAAGTTAAATTTGTATGTAAGTCGGAACAGGTACATAAATTTAATAAATGCTGTTGTTGACTGACTGTAACCAAGTGCTCTGCCAATGAATGATGGAGTTTCACCTCTCTCTGTCCTTTTTATTTCTAAATTATTTTCAATGGTGATGGTTTTTCTCTTCTTTACTATATCACCAGCACTTGCATCAGATTTGTGTTTCAGAGACATTGTTGAAGGGAAGACAAAAGATTAAGATGAGCTCTTCTGCACAGCACCGTACACGCTATCACAGTAGGAAGGCACCCCTAATCAGCACGTCTGATGTACTGACAAGAGACAACTTCCTGCTATGTACGTAACAGCACAGGCAGGCTTGCTATTGAGAATGAATAGGGGATCGAGGGGCGGTTCATCACCAGCCCACCTCATAGTCACCTCCACTACAGTATGCTGCCTGCAGTGTCCTACCACCGAGAATGAAAACGGTGCAGCCAAAGCCGGGTAGTGAATCGCCCCCATTCAATGGGCAGCCATCCGATGCACACTACAATGCTACCCCCCGCCGCCCCGTTCACCCTCAATGGCCTCCGTTCAGCCACAAAAGGGTCACCGCTTGCAGCATTACCAGCCGCCCACCGAGAACGAATGGGGAAGCCGTGTGTGGTGGGTGGGCTGTCAGTGAAACTGTTTGCCGCCGGGAGCCACCAAGGCGCACTACACTGCGCGAGCAGTGAAATCTCCCCCCTCCAGCCTCCGTCCAGCCGCTGCTTGCAGCGTCCCCTGGCCGAAGATGACGGAGCGACACTTACTGAGGAGTATGCGTCGCAGTTGTGGCCCCGTTAGTAAGTCGTAGGTCGGATGTCCGTAACCTGGGGACTACCTGTATTTTTATCATTGATATTATTGATATGATTGATTACTTGTAGCTCTAAATGAAATCACAAAAATAGAAATTAAGTTTTAAAATTGCTAAGTAAAAAGTACATAAATATTACATTTAAAATATTTACTATATTTAATGTTTAAAAAAATGGATAGATGCTTGTTTTACTGTTCAAATAAACAGAAGTATTAAATGATTTTTTTCCTTTGCAAAAGAAGGCTTCTACCGCCCTCTTGTGGTTTTTTTTGGATACAGTGGAAGTAAAGCATACCAAGCAGAACTGTGGCTGAACATATAGCAATTCAATGGATCTGCAAGGTCAGACCAACAGTGCCTTGTACTTGGAAGACAGTTTGTATTGTCATTGACTAACTTGATGTTATGCAGTTAAAATGAAAATACCAGGCACTGGTAACATTTTCAACTTTCAGTGACCATAAATTAACCCAGTAACCAAAATAAAATTCCTTTTGTGCACAAAAAAATTGAAAAATCAAATAACCTTTATAGTTTATGTGAATTTCCCCTTGGGGTTTAATAAAGTATCTGTGTGGGTTTCCTCCCACAGTCCAAAGACATGCAGGTTAGGTGCATTGGTGGGTTTCCTCCCACAGTCCAAAGACATGCAGGTTAGGTGCATTGGTGGGTTTCCTCCCACAGTCCAAAGACATGCAGGTTAGGTGCATTGGTGATCCTAAATTGTCCCTAGTGTGTGCTTGGTGTGTGTGTGTGTGCGCACGCGCACGCACCCTGCGGTGGACTGGCGCCTTGCCCAGGGTTTATTTCCTGCCTTGTGCCCTGTGTTGGCTGGGATTGGCTCCAGCAGACCCGCGTGTCCCTGTAGATAGGATATAGCGGGTTGGATAATGGATGGATGGATTAATAAAGTATCTATCTATCGATCAATCACTTGTGCTATTTACATTAGATTGTTAGCGTAGCTGTCAGTTTTCTTGTCCATAGGTGCTTGCAGTGTTATTGTCAACCTTTAAATGTGATCAAAACAAATCTATTTTTTCTTCCCTTTCCATTTAATATATGAATGGGCAACGAATTTTTAATGAATGTTCAGTTTTTCCCCTCCCTCTGTCAGAGTATGCAGTGGCAAACATTTGTAGTGGGCATTTCAGGTGTATCATATTACACTCTATTAGGGATTCAGGTATTTCATCCCCAAGTAAAATTGCAGGTTCCCCAGATTCTATCATTGTTTTGATATAATCGTACTATGTGACTTTTTTTGTGTCTTTTTAGGCAAGGGGCTTGCAGGAGCCTGGCTGCATTATATGAAGGATGCTGATACAATAGTTGTGCCAAGACCCTTCTGATTTGTAGAAAAATTTCGCTTCATGGTGAATAAGCAAAATAGTGCACCTATTTGTGTTTTCACTGCAGTGAGACAACATAATCTCAAAACATAAGTAAAATATATGTTTGTTTGCCAAGGTGCGTTTTATATTGCTATAATGGAAAAACATTTTTGTAACCAAGACTTTAAACAATTGATTTTTACTATTTGTGACATGGCAGCAATGTAATTTTGCTGGAGTTTCAGGAAGTATCTCCATGGCTGTCTCATAGTAATTATTACAGATGTTCAATGGAGACAGTTCTTATTTGATTATTTTTGCCCTACTTTCACCAGCTGATATGATCATTTAGTCCCCAGATCCTTTGCATTGCTTTTCATATTGATTTCCGTTTGACGGAGTGGCAGTATTCCTACATTCTTAAGGTAGTGAAAAGACGGAACATCTTTAAAAATAAAGTATTTTTTTAGAAAAGGAGTGACTTCAGTTTTAAGGTAGTCTTTGTAGTACTGAAAACAATGCTATAGTTGTTTGTGGGTTTGATGTGTCATGCCAGAGAAGACTTTTGTAATTTGCCATGTTGATTTTTTTTTGGAAATGTTGCATTTATAGAATGTTGTGTTGTTAGTTTTCTGTGTGTGCCTTTTATTCCTACCTGATGGCTAAATTGTCATATACTTTCATATTTGATTATTCATTTCTTTGCTAGCAGCTGGTTCAGTGTTGATTTCTGTCCAAAAAAACCCCAATATTTTGGCGCCCAAACTTTATTAAATGGGTTATATGTATTTTTTAGGGCACTAAGACAGGCATCTGGGGTAGCAGGTATCAGCTAATGAAGGATATTTCAATTTTAAGGGGTAATCCTCAACTCCCCTAATAGATAAATATCCCAAAATCTCCAAAATGCCTTGATGGATCGAATTGAAATTTGGTAACATTGCTAACAAAAAAAAGTCCTAAAGACAGTTATCAAATGTATCTCTATATAATTATTACTATAACTAGCTATGTAAACCATGCTGTAAAAAGTACAGGATCCTAGCTGAATCGTCAGAAGAAAAAAAATTGAGATGTCAGGTAATTGAAAGGAACTACTCTGGGCATCTCTCTCCTAGGAGGTTTCGTTTTGCCGACGTGCTTGCATCGCTTGTGTATTAGGGGCTGTCTTTCCTGCTTTGTTTTGCTGACATGCTGGCCTTGTTTGCTTATTCTCTGAGGTGGAGCCCTTGGTCCGACTCCACCTATCACTTCCGGGCCTAGATGTTTATATATAAGATGCTATGTATATGCACTGTGCTGAGAACAGGCTTTATGTAAATAAAGATGGAGCAGAAGTGATTCATAGTCCATGTGAATAGCCATCACTAGCCAAAAGGGTGGATGGAATACTGAAGAAGGGGTGGCGTCCTGAAAAGAGACATAATCACGTTATGAAGTGAAAGAGAAAGTTCAGCGATACTTAAGGAATGAATGCTGTATTTGAGTGAATGTCGTAAACAAAATCGTAAATATACAATTTTAACTGCTAAACCTGTCAACTTGCATTGCTGAATTATAAGACACATAATTGACACTGGTCAGCTGCAGTGTTACGTTTGAGGTTGGTGTTGAGAGGAATGATCTGACAGATGTTACATACAGTGCCCTTCATAATGTTTGGGACAAAGTCACATTTTTCCTTGATTTACCCCTCCAGTCTAAGGTTTTAAATTACAAATCAAAAAATTAAGATGTGAGTAAAGTGCACATTGCAGACTTTAAGGATAGTTGCATATATTGCTGTCACACCATGTAGAAATTGAAATATATTAAAGCAGTCATATTTAGTACTTTGTTGCTCAGTCTATTCTCTAATGAAGCCTTTCTTTAGCTCCTGCTTGCTTCGGGGTCTTCTCCCCTTAACATTTCTCTTTAGCATATGGAAGACATGTTCAGTTGGAGTTAAATCGGGTGAATGGCTTAGCCATTCAATCATTTTCAATTCTTTAGCTTTGAAAAAACTCCTGTGTTGTCTTAACAGTATGTTTGGAATTATTATCTTGTTGTAGGGGAGTGCATATACTGGAATATGAGCAGATGTTTCTATATGCCTCAGGATTCATTGTGTAACTGCCGTCAGCAGTTACATCATCAGTGAAGAGAAGAGTGGCAGTAACTGTGGCAACCATACATGCTCAACATAGCACAGCCACCGCCATGTTTAACAGATGAGATGATATGCCTTGGGTCTTGCCCCTTTTCTTTTCCTCTCAACCCTTTACACTTCATTACTCTGATGCAGACTCATCTTCGTTTCATCTGTCCTCGAGACCTTTTTCCAGGATTCTACTGTCTCTTATATGTACTCTTTCACAAACTATATTCTGGCTATACTGTTTTGTGGCTAACTACAGGTTTGCATGTTGCAGTATGGCCTCTGTATTTCTCTTCATGATGTCTTCTGTGAATAGTAGTCTCAGGCACATAAACATCTGCCTCCTGAAGACTTTTTCTGATCTATCAGACAAATGTTTGGGTGTTTCCTTTACCATAGTGGGGATTTTTTTTCTGTCATCAACAGTGGAGGTCATCCTTGGCCTACCAGTCCATTTGCGATTAATGAGCTCACCAGTACATTCCTTCTTAATAATATTCCAGACAGTTGATTTAGGTTGTAGACTATAAGTGAAGAAAAAAATAAAGCACGTTACAGTAGGCGGTTGATATGACAGCTTGCGTGGTGCAATGCTAAGAACTGCTGATTTCCGATCCGTGCTATATAAAATCATCACATTCAAATATTAACAATTCCCACACACCCTTCCTACATTCACGACATGTGTACTTGTTGCAGTGTACACACCTCTCTGTGCTATGGTTCCTATTACACTGAATGAGCACCTGACATTGTACTTTCTTCCCTGTATAAATAACATTCGAGTATAGCGCATCTCCAAATAAATCACATTTGAGTTATAGCACGTCTTTATGTGAAAACAGCAGTGTCAGATGGGGGGGCGGGGAGTATCGTGAACACGACTGAGAGAATGGAACTGAATTTAAAAAAAAAAGCTAACCTTTACAATTATCATGCACTAGCAAAATACCCGCGCTTCGCACCGGAGAAGTAGTGTGTTAAAGAAGCAATGAAAAAGAAAAGGAAACATTTTGAAAATAACGTAACATGATTGTCAATGTAATTGTTTTGTCACTGTTGTGAGTGATGAGTGTTGCTGTCATATATATATATATATATA
>JANRMT010062856.1:30333289-30355855 GCA_026402145.1 Polypterus bichir lapradei
TTTATATGCTTCATGGTGAAATAGGACATGTTCTACCGTTTCTTGCTGATCACAGTACTGACAAAGTCCACATGTACTGTATGTTTTCCTATTTGATAGAGAATAATTTAGAATAGTGTGTCCAATTCTTAATCTCATCAGAAATATTTCTTCCCTTCTTGTTTTTCCACCATCTCCTACAAGTCTAACATTTTTATGTATTTTGTACAAATGCCTCCCCTTATGACCACTGTTTTGCCACAATCCAATAACTTTTGATTTTATCAATGCTTTAACTTTTGCTTTGCTAATTGAGATTTTTATATCCACATTAAAATTGCTTTATAGCATCTTTAGCCATACCATAAACCCTTTCATTCTCTTCAAGGCCTTTATGTGCAGGAACCCATTAAAAAAAACCATATTGTATATTTCCATATTTTGTAGGCAAAATAAAATCTGATTAAATTCTAATATCAAATCCAATCTACAATTAGTCTGTCTATTTTTAATACTCTTGAATATGAATCTGAACATATTACAACCCTGTTTGGCATTATTTCTTTAACCCACTGTAAACCTAGAATGGTTGCAAACACTGAAACATTAGAACACTCTAGACGAGAACAGGCCATTCAGCCCAACAAAGCTCACCAGTCCTATCCACTTATTTCTTACAAAAAAACATAAAGTCGAGTTTTTAAAATCCCTAACATCTTACTGTCTAAAACACTACTTGGCAGCTTATTCCAATTGTCTATCGTTCTTTGTGTAAAGAAAAACTTCCTAATGCTTGTGCATAATTTACCCTTAACAAGCTTCCAACTGTATCCCTGTGTTCCTGATGAATTCATTTTAAAATAACAGTCTTGATCCACTGTACTAATAATCTCATTATAATTTGAAACACTTCAATCATGTCACCGCTTAACCTTCTTTTGCTTAAATTGTATAGGCTTAGCTCTTTTAATCTTTCCTCATAATTCAACCCCTGTAGCCCTGGAATCAGCCTAGTCGCTCTTCTTTGGACCTTTTCTAGCGCTGCTATGTCGTTTTTGTAGCCTGGAGACCAAAACTGCACACAGTACTCAAGATGAGGCCTCACCACTGCATTATAAAGCTTGAGCATAACCTCCTTGGACTTGTACTCCACACATCGTGCTACAGTATATAACCTTACATTCTGTTAGCTTTCTTAATGGCTTCTGAACACTGTCTGGAAGTCGATAGCTTAGAGTCCACTATAATTTCTAAATCCTTCTCATAAGGTGGACTCTCGATTTTCCGACCGCCCATTGTGTATTCAGTCCTAACATTTTTACTTCCTATGTGTAATACATTACATTTACTGACATTAAATTTCATCTGTCACAAATCTGCCCAAGCCTGTATGCTATCCAAGTCCTTCTGTAATAATATAACGGATTCCAAATTATCTGCTAATCCACCTATCTTGGTATCATCTGCAAACTTAACCAGCTTGTTACTTATATTCCTATCTAAATCATTTATATATATTAAAAATAGCAGCGGCTCTAGCACTGACCCCTGTGGAACACCACTCTTAACATCGGCCAGTTCTGATGAGGTTCCTCGCACCATCACCCTCTGCTTCCTGTGTCTGAGCCAATTCTGTACCCATCTAAAAACATCACCCTGAACTCCCACTTCTTTTAATTTGATGCCCAACCTCACATGTGTCACCTTATTAAATGCTTTCTGAAAGTCCTGATAAATAATATCATAAGCTCCACTTTGTTTGTATCCTTTTGTTGCCTCCCCATAGAATTCCAGCATGTTAGTAAAACATGACCTCCCTCTTCTGAACCCATGCTGACTGTCCTTGCCATGTGTTGCTCAATCTTATCCTTAATAATTCCTTCCATTAATTTTCCTGTGATGCATGTTAAGCTTACTGGCCTATAGTTGCTTGGATCTGCCCTGTCACCCTTGTTATATAATAGGATAATATTTGCCATTTTCCAGTCCTTCAGAATCTCTCCAGTGCACAGTGACTTCCTAAAAATATGTGTCAAGGGTTTCTATATGTACTCACTAGCCTCCTTAAGAACACGAGGATAAATATTATCTGGTCCTGGGGCCTCATGTATAACGCAGTGCGTAGAACTCACACTATAACATGGCGTAAGCACAAAAGCCGAAATGTGCTTACTCACAGAAAAATCCAGATGCAGGAATCTGTGCGTACTCCAACTTCCACGATCTTCCGCTACATAAATCCCGGTCAGAGTGAAAAGTAACGCTCATGCACGCACTTTATGTAACGCCCCAACTCCTCCCAGAATTACGCCTCTTTGAATATGCAAATCAATATAAATAGCCCTTAAGCTCAGCCTTCTGTGAAAAGACAATGGGAAAAGCACGGGGGAAAATATAAGAATTTCAGCGAATACCAAGTGGAGGCAAAGGAAAAGCATACTATTTGTTTAATTAAACCATGGTATAATCAACAAAAGGAAATTGATCGAGTGACATAGCGTGTTGGAGAAACTTGAAAGTTCACGTTCACAAAATCGCACAGTGCCGGAAATAAAAAAGAAGTCACATATCAAAGTCGCCGTGAAAAGGCGAGTTGTAGCCCACTGTCTGAGTGTCATATGAAAGCTTATTAGGGTAAAGAGAAAAAAAGGCACACACTGGGGAAAAAGCCCTAAATGTCAACTCCAATCTCAAAATTTCCACTTTAATCATGTAGTTTATTTTGTCATTAAAATAGAACATCATAAACTTCATCTTAAAATCGCTTAATTAACCAGTTTCTCAAATCACATCTAATTAAAGTAGCACGTTAAATGCTTTGTTTTGTATTTGATCTTCTATGTGCTCTATGTCTGTGAATCACTACTTGCTTCTTAAACCGGCTCTCTTCCTCCAACTGGACACAGAATCCATTACATTCGTGATAATACAGCTCTCTGAATAACTAAAATACTGAGATGTATACGTGATATCATTTTCATGATGATAGGAGTTAAAGCACGTTATTAAACATGGGTTTCACGGTGCAGTGATTGTGTGCGACCTTCAATGAAATAATTTATTGCAGCAGTACTCAGGGGCGGCTCTAGGCTTGTGGTGGCCCTGGGCAGAGGAAGAATCGGTGGCTCCTTCGCCCGCCAATGTCAATAAGGTAGCTTATGCACGGTGGATGGCCACGTCTGTTGCAGACACTGCATAGCCGCCTCGTGCTCATGACACAAGCATTTAACTTTTGCCAAAATTTGTCGCTGCGTTTTTAGTTGTGTTGTTATTTTCTCTTTATGTTTAATATTCAATATATATTGGCATAGCCGCCCCTGCAGTCCTTGCTTTTCTTTCTCCAAGTAACCGATCGCCACACAATCAGCTCTGTAATAGACGTTAAGCCATCTGTAAGCTTAGAGCGCCGATTCTTCAAAATGTTTAAAGATCTTCGTAGTACATGTTTAATTATTCTATCCTTCACGACAGTCCCAGTAAAGAATATAGATTATTTAAATGAAGTTAAAGTTTTATCTGTATAATATAATAAACATATTTTGCTGCATTTCATCTTAAAAATGATATTGTCATCATATGTAAATACGCACTTTATAAAGTGGCTAAGGTTGTGCGATAATATAACTGTAGTGCAAGTTTACAGTGGGGTGATTGTACTTATAAGTACTAACAGTTCTACATTAAGCACTTGATGGACTGATTGAGTGCGTTTAGAGTTATTGGGATGAAACTGTTTCTGAACTGCAAGGTCCGTACAGGAAAGGCTTTGAAATGTTTTGTCGTGGCTGAGACAGCGTGTGCTTGAAGCTGTATACCGATAATTCTCTTTCCGATTAGCTGCTGCTGTGATTCACACTCAGATACAGTGATATAAATACTCCGAGTGGTGCTGTGAGAGTAATATGGAAAAAGATGATCCGCTGTGGCAACTCCTAACGGGAGCAGCTGAAAGAAGAAGAAGGTGCAGTGAGAGTAACAATGCTAAAGCAGTTATGGTATTTGGAATACTATGGCTATTCCTTGGATCATTATATTGTTACAAGTTAATTACAATCAAATGCATTACACTAATAAACAATATGCGGTTAGTTTCAGTGTATTTATGAAGCCGCGTCAGGAAAATAAAAGACTAACCACACAGGATGCTGGGTGCCGCCAGTCTGCAAAACTGAGCGGAGAACTTGCGTATGACAAGGTATGAGGTTCCGTGGAAAAGTGCGTGGCTTTACGCCAAGTGTAGGTTTTATACATCACGATTTGAATGTGGAAAAGTTCTTACGCAACATTTCTGTGCGTACGCACCGTTTATACATGAGGCCCCTGGTAATTTGTTTGATTTCAGCTTATTTAATCTGAGCAGCACTTCTCCCTCTACAATTTCCAAATCCCTCAATACCTCCTTAGTAGTGGGAGGTTATCCACTTGCTCACTTGTGAACACCTCAGAAAAACGTAAGTTTAGGGCATCCGCTATTTCACTGTCTGTATCTTTTAATTCCTCTTTACTATTCCTGATGAACTTGACCTCCTCCTTGACTGTTCTTTTACTACTAAAATACTGAAAGAATCTCTTAGGGTCTTCTTTCACCTTATCTGTTATATTCCTCTCCAACTGTCTTTTAGCCTCCCTGATATCCTTCTTAATGGTTGTCCTCATGTTCTCATATGCTCTATGATTCATTTTGGAGTCATTAGTCTTAAATGCCTTATAAAGAAGTTTTTTTCCTTTGCAACTTCTTTTTTAAATCTTTATTTATCCACCGTGAAGTTTTTTTAGTTTCCTATTAATTCCAAATTTAGGTATGTATCTGTCCTGCAGTACATGTAAAACATTTTTAAACCTGTTCCACTGCTCCTCGACTGTCTCCAGATTTAAAAGCTTATGCCAGTGTATCCTACTTAGACTTTATCGCATCTGCTCAAAATTAGCCCTACCAAAGTTCAACTTCACAATTTTAGTCTTTGCATCTGCACTCTTACAAAATACTGAGAACTGTATTACATTATGGTCACTTGACCCTAGTGGTTCAATCACCTCTACACCCTCAATTCTATCCTGATTATTACAAAATACTAAATCCAGACAGGCTTCACCCTGTGTTGGTGCTTTAACATGCTGTTTTAACAAACAGTCACTGATTACTTCTAAGAACTCTTGTGCTCTTCCATCAGCAAGGTTATCCCAGTTAATATTTGGATAATTAAAGTCCCCCATGACTATAATATCTCCCTGTAAACTTACCTTTTTGATATTACTAAAAAGATGTGTGTTGAAATTACTGTCTGAATTGGGTGGTCTATAACACACTCCTAAAATAAGACCTCTTTCCCTACTATTTTCCAGGCGAAGCCACATGTCCTCACTAAGATGGTGCTCATCATCCAACTGAAGAGGTCTTACATTTAAATTCTGTTTGGCATAAACAGCAACCCCACCTCATTTTCTGTTCTGTCTATCCTTCCTAAAAAATCTTATCCCTCTATGTTACACTCATCCTCATCTTTGTTATTTAGCCAGGTTCCTGTTATTGCTATAATATCACACTTATGCTCTGCTACATACAACTCCAACTCAATTGCCTTATTTTTGATATCTCTAGCATTAAGGCAAGCTATTTTTAATGTGTTACTCCTTCTACATTTAAATGTTTGCTTAGAATTTACATTACTACGCATTTTTATTTCTACGTTGTTGTTTGTTCCTCCATGTATAGATCTAAAACTGGCCTGTCCTAAACTCCCTGCCCCTCCATTCCCTAGTTTAAACAATCCTCGACTAGCCTACTCATATGCCTCCCCAATACATTGGTGCCCCTCCAGTTCAGATGTAACCCGTCACGGCGGAACAGGTCCCATCTGTTCCAAAAGGTCCCAATACCCCATAAGCCTTCTAATCTCCTCAATCTTACCTGAACTGGCGCATGGCACAGGCAGAACTTCGGAGAAGACTACCTTGTCAGTTCTGCTCCTCAGCTTGGCACCTAACTCTTTAAATTTGGATCGCAGAACTGACAGACTACCCTTATGTATGTCATTTGTTCCAACATGGACAATAACAACTGGATCCACCCCCGCTCTGGCCAAGAGCCTATCCACCCTTCCAGGGAGGTCTCCCACCTGTGCACCTGGAAGGCAAAATACCGTGCAAGACTCTCTCTCCCTGGAGCACACCTGCGCTTCAATCCCCCTAATGATTGCGTCCCCAACTATCACTACCTCTTTCTTTTTGGGAACTGGTTTTGAGGTGGTCCATTGGGGCTCTTCATCCCTGTCTTCCACCTCAGAGTTATCAGAGACACTGTCCAGCTCCGCAAGGGGGTTGATGCCCCCAGACAGTGTGCACCCTTTACCTTATGCCTTGTAACCATGACACACCTATTTCTACTTGTCTTGTCTGGAATCTCCTCCCGCGCCACCTTGGGGGTGCACACTAGCTCTCTAAAAGACACCTGGGCCAAGTCCGTCAATTCTCTATTAGAACGCAGGTCAGCCAACTCCTCCTCCAGTTCAGCGACCCTGAGCTCGAGGCGCTGGATCTGCTGGCATCGCTTGCAGATGTAGCCCTCATAGACAACTGGCTCTTCCAAACCATCATCTGAAAAGTCCAACATCCAACAGGACTTGCACTGCTCTGGCTTCAATATTAAAATTTGATCTAGGATTAGTAAAACTGCCTTAACCTTAACTTTTTTTTTTTTAAATTAAATAATTTAAATTAAATGGTAACACTAAGATCTGTTACAGCTATTTTACACCTTTTCCCCTTAAGCTCCTGTACTGTTCTCCCTCTCAGCTGCCTGCTATTTACCTTTCTATGAGGTTAACTTTACTTTTCTCTGTCTCTTCTCCTAACTTTGCACTGTTATCTCCAAACAATTCCGCTGTATATACAGATAAATGATTTGTAATTCTTTTAACTATTTTAACTCTGAATTTTGGAACATAAGCAGCAACTCCAACCCTTCCATTAGTAGTTATTTTAGAGGCATCTGTAAAAAGTGTAATCGTTCCATAAAATTTCTCATTGACTAAGAATCTTCCATTCTTGTGTACCAGATTGATTTTCTTTTATTAGATCATGCAATATTAGATCAACTATTGGTGGTGGAAACAATCAAAGGGGTGTTATACCCTAGACTACTGTTGGACTTCTCATAGTTCAGTATACCTAGATTACGAACTTGATATGAACCCACCCATCCAAAACTACTTATACTCTTTTTACGTATTTTTCCAACATTCATTCAACACCTTTTAAACAGGATGATTATTTCCATGCCCTCTTAAATTGCTCCAATCATCAGTTGTAATCTGTAAAAGCTGTAATGGAAACTCTCCTATTTCAACTAATATGGCTGAAACTGGGGAAGATCTTGTTGCACCACAGCACACTCTTAGAGCCTGTGCTTGTACCACCTCTAAGCATTAATCTTGAAGGTGCAGCAGACCTATAAGTCACACATCCATAGTTGAATACTGACCTTATTAAACAGATATAGTCAATAACGATTTTCTGGTAGCACCTCAATCGTATCCACAAAGACATCTGAGTATATTCAAAACACTTTTACATTTGTCTACAGTTTTAACTAGATGGGATTTCTATGTAAGCTTACTATCCATCCACATGCCCAAAAATGTTATTACTGAAATTTAGACAATTTTTCACATGGGTTGTAAAACATCCATCCATCCCGCTATATCCTAACTACAGGGTCACGGGGGTCTGCTGGAGCCAATCCCAGCCAACACAGGAACAAACCCTCGGCAGGGTGCCAGCCCACCGCAAGGCACACACACACACACACACCAAGCACACACTAGGGACAATTTAGGATCGGCAATGCACCTAACCTGCATGTCTTTAGACTGTGGGAGAAAACCCACGTAGACACAGGGAGAACATGCAAACTCCACGCAGGGAGGACCCGGCAAGTGAACCCGGGTCTCTTAACTTCGAGGCGGCAGCGCTACCCACTGCGCCACTGTGCTGCCCAGGTTGTAAAACATTACTACCTTAACCCCCACTTATCAAACATTTCAACAACAAATGCTTCAGCTTTTTTATCCACATTCACAACACTATACTTTACGCCTTTTCTAGTTAAATGGCAACACCACCACATTCTCCAGTTAATCTGTACCACCTTATAGTAACATATCCAGCTAATTTAAAATTTTAAATGTGTCAATATCCTGTATACATATTATATCAGGCATAATTGACATATCTGGTATGTATTTTTTTTAAATCTTGAACATTTGCAATCAAACTTCTCATTCTATTGCAATATTTTAATCTTCTTATTTTCTTTCACAATTCTGGCATGATGTTCCTCCCATCTAGGTTTCATTTATATGTTTTCCATGTGATACCTAGTTATCCTAAATATTTTTCTGCAGCTTTCACTAATTTTTTCAGTATGACTTGATGTTTGAGCTTTAAAGATGATCACATCTATCATAAACATCACAAAGCTCATTTTATCAACTTTTAGAATATTCTTATTTAGAGAACATTGACACTGACACTCTTTCCCTAACTCAATACTCTGTCCTTTATTCAGTTCTCCTTTATCCACATTATAATTCTGTTTAACTTTGTAATGCCTCTGAATACGATACACCTAATTTTATTTTAACTTCTTGAACATCCTTCACTTTCTTAAATGCCTCACATCCTCTAGATGCTGCACTGTGTTCTCCTCCACAATTACAAAATTTCAATTTCTTACCTCCCCAGCAATCTTCATACTTATGTTCTCCACCACATTTACTACATCTTTCTTTTCCTTGACATATTGCTGCCACGTGTCTGAATTTTTGACATTTATAACATCTTATTGGAGGAGGCATATACTCTTGTACTGGATAACTAAGAAATCCAAGTCTTACTCTTGATTTCATCAAAGTAAATCAATATTGATAAACCGCTTACTTTCATCCAATCTATAAGGACTTGTAACCTCTTAACCTCCTTAAACTTTACACCCTACTAAATAAGTTTTAATTTGTGCATCTGAAATATCCATAGGAACACCAGATGTTACACCTGTAATTCCTCAATTCACTTGTAGCAATACTGACAGAATGTTTTTACCCAAAAGTGTTTTCATAAGCAATGCCTTCTCACATTGTTTCTTATCCTTAAGAGCCACTAACACATTTCCTCCTTTAAAGTTCTGGCATTATCTCTATCACCTATTGCTTACTTCAGTTCTTTACTTATTTTAATTGGGAATTGCTCTAAATCAAATTTAAGCAATACCTTTAAATTCTGCTTTTCTTTTTTTAATAAGATCATCACCTTCTTCTCCATCACTGGAAGTTCAGTCAATCAGTCATTATCCATCCCGCTATATCCTAACATAGGGTCACAGGGGTCTACTGGAGCTAATCCCAGCTAGCACAGGGCGTAAGGCAGGAACAAAACCCCGGGCAGAACGCCAGCCCACCGCAGGACACAAACACACACACACGCCAAGCACACACTAAGGACAATTTAGGATCGCCAATGCACCTAACCAGCATGTCTTTGGACTGTGGGAGGAAACCCACACAGACACGGGGAGAACATGCAAACTCCTCGCAGGGAAGACCCAGGAAGCGAACACAGGTCTCCTAACTGCGAGGCAGCATCACTGGAAGTTACGCCAATATTTTGCTATTTTTTATGCTTCATAGCTATAGATTCAACTTTACTACATCATCCTTCCTCCCTCATTAACACAAGTATTCAAACCCTTTACTATGACACTTGAAATTTGGCTCTGGTGTATCCCATTCTACTGACCATCACTGTAATGTTTCTACACTTTGTTTGGAGTCCTCCTGTGGTATTTCTACTGATTGAACAGTATTAGGAAAGGTGACAATGGTTGTCAGAGCAAAAAAACAAGACATAAACTGGAAGAAATTGCCTGGAGACCTTAGAGACAGGTTTGTGTTGTGGCACACATCTGGGAAAGTGAATGCTTTGTGCTGACATGTGCTTTGTAAATGCTAGAGGCTGTTGAGAGTTTTTGGTCTGTTCTGCGGTGTGAGATTTAAATAAAAAAATACATTTTGCTCTTAAAAACCTGGGTTTTGGTTTCTGCTAAGGAACTGTGTGGGAATTTTTAAAGCTTTTTTCCCTTTAGAAGAGTTTTTTTTTTTTTTTGCTTTTTTTTCACCTGCACAAGAGCAAAAGTAGCTGGGTGTTTGGAGGTGCGCTTGGAAAAGTTACTTGCACTTGTACCTGTACCTGTTCTTGTTATCTGTATTTGAATAAGCATCGAGGAGTCAGGGTAGAAAGCAGCAGTAACTGATATCGGCATTTGTAAGTAAATAACCGTGGCGTCGTAACAGCGATTCCTTAGTTTAAAGGAAAAAAAAAGGAAAAAAAGGCCGCGACTGACTTCAAAGCAGTAAAAGGGGAAAGCACAGCAGTGCGCAGGTAAGTGGCCGGCATTAAGGCGTTAAGTTAAGTTAAGTTAAGGGTTGGTAGGAGCAAATAAAGTTTTATTTATTTGTTTATTTTAGAGTAAACAGTCCTTAGCGGTCCAGAGGTAGAACAGTTAAGTGGGCGTCAGCGTATTGGTTCATTAATACGGGGGAATACAAACAGTGTGAGTGTAGAGCTTATAAGTAAGAGGAGCGCAAAGTTAGGAGAAGAGACAGAGAAAAGTAAAGTTAACCTCATAGAAAGACAAATAGCAGGCACCTGAGTACAGGAACTTAAGGGGAAAAGGTGTAAATTATCTGTAGCAGACCTTAGTGTTACCATTTAAGTTAAGGAGCAGTCGAAAGAAGAAGAAATTTAATTTTAAGAAAAAAAAAAAGATAAGGCAGTTTACTAATCCCAAATCAAATTTTAACAATGAGGCCAGTGCAATTCAAGTCCTGTTGGATGTTGGACTTTTTAGATGATGGTTTGGAAGAGCCAGTTATCTATGAGGGCTACATCTGCAAGAGATGCCAGCTGATCCATCACCTCGAGCTCAGGGTCGCTGAACTGGAGGAGGAGTTGGCTGACCTGCGTTGTAATAGAGAATTGACGGACTTGGCCCAGGTGTCCTTTAGAGAAATAGTGTGCACCCCCCAAGGTTGCGCGGGAGGAGATCCCAGACCAGACAGGTAGGAATAGGTGGGTCACAGTCACAAGGCATAAGGTAAAGGGTGCACGCTGTTCTGGGGCAGCATCCCCAGAATTAGAAGTGTTAAATCGTTATCATGTCCTTGCAAAGCTGGACGGTGACTCTGATAACTCTGAGGTGGAAGACAGGGATGAAGAGCCCCAATGGACCACCTCAAAACCAGTTCCCAAAAAGAGAGAGGTAGTGATAGTTGGGGACTCAATCATTAGGGGGATTGAAGCGCAGGTTTGCTCCAGAGAGAGAAACTCTTGCACAGTGTGTTGCTTTCTGGGAGCACAGGTGGGAGACCTCCCTGGAAGGGTGGATAGGCTCTTGGCCAGAGTGGGGGTGGATCCAGTTGTCATTGTCCATGGGGGTGGATCCAGTTGTTATTGTCCATGTTGGAACAAATGACATACATAATAGTACATATAAAGTACATACATATAAAACAAATGACATACATAGTCTGTCAGTTCTACGGTCTAAATTCAAAGAGTTAGGTGCCAAGCTGAGGAGCAGAACTGACAAGGTAGTCTTCTCTGAAATTCAGGCTGTGCTCAAGTCCAGGTAAGATTGAGGAGATTAGAAGGCTTAACGTGTGGCTCAAATCTTGGTGCAGGGTAGAAGGGTATAGGCTTTTGGGAACCTTTTGGAACAGATGGGACCTGTACCGGCATGACGGGTTACATCTGAACTGGAGGGGCACCAATGTATTGGATAGGCATATGTAGTCAAGGATTGTTTAAACCAGGGAATGGGGGCGGGTGGGGGGGTTAGATCTATACATGGAAGAACAAACAATGGTGAAGAAATAAAAATGCATAGTAATGTAAATTCTAAGCAAACATTTAAATGTAGAAGGAGTAACACATTAAAATAGCTTGCCTTAATGCTAGAAATATGAAAAATAAGGTAAGTGAGTTGGAGTTGTATGTAGCAGAGCATAATTGTGATATTATAGCAATAACGGAAACCTGGTTAAATAACAAAGATGGGGATGAGTGTAACATAGAGGGATAAGATTTTTCAGGAAGGATAGACAGAACAGAAAAGGAGGTGGGGTTGTTGTTTATGCCAAACAGGGATTAAATGTAAGACCTCTTCAGTTGGATGATGAGCCCCATCTTAGTGAGGACATGTGGCTTTGCCTGGAAAATAGTAGGGAAAGAGGTCTTATTTTAGGAGTGTGTTATAGACCATGTAATTCAGACAGAAATTTCAACACACATCTTTTTAGTAATATCAAAAAGGCAAGTTTACAGGGAGATATTATAGTCATGGGGGACTTTAATTATCCAAATATTAACTGGGATAACCTTGCAGATGGAGGAGCACAAGAGCAGGAGTTTTTAGAAGTAATCAGCGACTGTTTTTTAACACAGCATGTTAAAGCACCAACACGGGGTGAAGCCTGTCTGCATTTAGTATTTTGTAATAATCAGGATAGAATTGAGGGTGTAGAGGTGATTGAACCACTAGGGTCAAGTGACCATAATGTAATACAGTTCTCAGTATTTTGTAAGAGTGCAGATGCAAAGACTAAAATTGTGAAGTTGGACTTTGGTAGGGCTAATTTTGAGCAGATGCGATAAAGTCTAAGTAGGATACACTGGGATAAGCTTTTAAATGTAGAGACAGTCGAGGAGCAGTGGAACAGGTTTAAAAATGTTTTACATGTAATGCAGGACAGATACATACCTAAATTTGGAATTAATAGGAAACTAAAAAAAACTTCACGGTGGATTAATAAACAATTAAAAAAGAAGATGCAAAGGAAAAAACTTCTTTATAAGGCATATAAGACTAATGACTGCAAAGTGAATCGTAGAGCGTATGAGAACATGAGGGCAACCATTAAGAAGGATATCAGAGAGGCTAAGTGATAGTTGGAGAGGAATATAGCAGATAAGGCGAAAGAAGACCCTAAGAGATTCTTTCAGTATTTTAGTAGTAAAAGAACAGTCAAGGAGGAGGTCAAGTTCATTAGAAATAGTAAAGGGGAATTAAAAGACACAGACAGTGAAATAGTGGATGCCCTAAACTTACATTTTTCTGAGGTGTGAGCAAGTGAGCAAGTGGATAACCTCCCAGAGGTAAACGCGACTAATAAGGAGGTACTGAGGGATTTGGAAATTGTAGAGGGAGAAGTGCTGCTCAGATTAAATAAGATGAAATCAAACAAATCACGAGGACCAGATATATTTATTCTCGTGTCCTTAAGGAGGCTAGTGAGTACATATATAAACCCTTGATACATATTTTTAGGAAGTCACTGCGCACTGGAGAGATTCCGAAGGACTGGAAAATGGCAAATATCATTCCATTATATAAAAAGGGTGACAGGGCAGATCCAAGCAACTATAGGCCAGTAAGCTTAACATGCATCACAGGAAAATTAATGGAAGGAATTATTAAGGATAAGATTGAGCAACACATGGCAAGGACAGGAGTTATTCTGAACAGTCAGCATGGGTTCAGAAGAGGGAGGTCGTGTTTTACTAACATGCTGGATTGTATGAGGAGGCAACAAAAGAATACGATCAAAGTGGAGCTTATGATATTATTTATCTGGACTTTCAGAAAGCATTTGATAAGGTGCCACATGACAGGTTGGGCATCAAGTTAAAAGAAGTGGGAGTTCAGGGTGATGATTTTAGATGGGTACAGAATTGGCTCAGACACAGGAAGCAGAGGGTGATGGTGCCAGGAACCTCATCAGAACTGGCCGATTTTAAGAGTGGTGTTCCACAGGGGTCAGTGCTAGGGCCACTGCTATTTTTAATATATATAAATGATTTAGATAGAAATATAAATAACAAGCTGGTTAAATTGGCAGATGATACCAAGATAGGTGGATTAGCAGATAATTTGGAATCCGTTATATCATTACAGAAGGACTTGGATAGCATACAGAATTGGGCAGATTTGTGGCAGAGGAAATTTAATGTCAGTAAATGTAAAGTATTACACATTGGAAGTAAAAATGTTAGGTTTGAATACACAATGGGCGGTCGGAAAATCGAAAAAAAAAAAAGAAAAATATTAATTGCTTACAAATTTTGTGGGGAGTTTTTGAGTTTTGTTTTGGACTTGGCAACTGACCATTCTGACTTTTTGGTTAATGAACTTGGATAGACTTCTGTTTCAGCTAAAATTCCATATGCTGTTTTCTTGAGCAGAACAATCACTAGCAATCACATCACATAATGCCTGCTTACTAATATTTCAAAATAAGTACAATTTCATATGTAACAATAATAATGTTCTTTGAATTGTCAAAACCAGCCTTAATAATAAATCTTTCATTGTTGTTATTATTGTTTCCAAGAGTCTCATATGTTTTCTGACTCTTGGAGGGCCCTTCAAAGTTAGTCTTGATCGGTGCCACTCCATGTGTCTAATTCTTATACATTTTGTCTTTCCCGTACACCAGTGTTTCTTAACCTTTATGGTCCAGTTTTGCTTTTTTAAATTCTTTGACAATCTACTAGAAGCAATTCCAAACTGTTGCCTTGGTGAAACAAACTCACTAAGAAACAGGGACACTTATTACACACTGCTGCCGATCACTTAGGTGACCCACTGAGACATACTCACAACCCACTTGTGAACTAGCGATGGCAACCCACAACCCACTGGGGACACGATTTAGGGATCCTGTGTGCCAACACTAAGACTCAAAGATCAATCATCAGCAGTGAAAGTATACACACAGGTGACCCACACCTGACCCACAGAGCCTCCATTGCAATGACCTGTACACTCCCCAAAGGGGGCAACAAGTCAGCATATGACTATATATTCAGTACATAAATATACTGCTCAAAAAATTAAAGGAACACTTTTTAATCCGAGTATAGCATCAAGTCAATGAAACATCTGTGGTGTTGATCTGGTCAGTTAAGTATCAGAGGGGTTTGTTAATCAGCTTCAGCTGCTTTGGTGTTAATGAAATTAACAACAGGAGCACTAGAGGGGCAACAATGATACAACAACCAAACCAAGAATGGCTTAACAGGTGGAGGCCACTGGCATTTTTCCCCTCTTCATCTTTTTTGACTGTTTTTTCACTAGTTCTGGCTATGGTCAGTGTCACTACTGGTAGCATGAGGCAATACCTGGACCCTACAGAGGTTACACAGGTAGTCCAACTTCCCCAGGATGGAAGGCACATCAATACATGCCATTGCCAGAAGGTTTGATGTGTCTCCCAGCACAGTCTCAAGGGCGTGGAGGAGATTCCAGGAGACAGGCAGTTACTCTAGGAGAGCTGGACAGGGCCGTAGAAGGTCCTTAACCCATCAGCAGGACCGACCGGTATCTGCTCCTTTGGACAAGGCGGAACAAGATGAGCACTGCCAGAGCCCTACAAAATGACCTCCAGCAGGCCACTGGTGTGAATGTCTCTGACCAAGCAATCAGAAACAGACTTCATGAGGGTGGCCTGAGGGCCCGACATCCTATAGTGGGCCCTGTGCTGACTGCCCGGCACTGTGGAGCTCAATTAGCATTTGCCATAGGATACCAGAATTGGCAGCTCCACCACTGGCACCCTGTGCTTTACACAGATGAGAGCAGGTTCACCCTGAGCACATGTGACAGATGTGAAATGGTCTGGAGAAGCTGTGTAGAATGTTATGCTGCCTGTAACGTCATTCAGCATGACCGGTTTGATGGTGGGTCAGTGATGGTCTGGGGAGGCATATCCATGGAGGGACGCACAGACCTCTACAGAGTAGACAATGGCACCTTGACTGCCAGTAGGTGTCGGGATGAAATCCTTGGACCCATTGTCAGACCCTATGCTGATGCAGTTAGTCCTGGGTTCCTCCTGGTGCACGACAATGCCCGGCCTCATGTGGCGAGAGTATGCAGGCAGTTCCTGGAGGATGAAGGAACTGATACCATTGACTAGCCCCCATGTTCACTTGCCTGACCTCAATCCAATACAACAACTCTGGGGCATTATGTTTCAATCCATCTGACACTGCCAGGTTGCACCTCAGACTGTCCAGGAGCTCAATGATACCCTGGTCCAGATCTGGGAGGCGATCCCCCAGGACACCATCCGTCATCTCATTAGGCATGCATACAAGCACATGGAGGCCATACAAACTACTGAGTATGATTTGGAGTTGCTGTGATGAAATTTCAGCAAAATGGACTAGCTGGCTGCATCATTTTTTCACTTTGGTTTTAGACGTGTCTTTGAATTCAGTCTGTTGTAGGTTGATAATTTTCTTTTCCATCAAACAATGTGGCATCCTTTCATTCCTAACACATTACCAAGTCCATATCAGTAGAGATATCCAGCAGGATTTCTTTCCCACTGAGATCTGAAGTGTTTTCAAAGTGTTCCTTTAATTGTGCGTGTACATGTGTTTGTCTGTCTGTGTGTGTGTGTGTGTGTGTGTTTACCCCTGAATCTTGCTAGATTTTTTTACTGCTTGATGATATCTAGGATTGGCTGATTTACGACTCTGCCAAAAAGGTTTGTAGAGTTAATGGATAGATGAACATAACAGGCCCAACCCAGAAAAAATTGGGAATGTATGGGAAATGCAAATAAAATAGACAGTAGTCATTCAAAAATTCATTTTCATTTGTAATCAATCACAAAGAGTATATTTAATGATTATTTTTGTCAACTTTATTTGTAAATATATATCAACTCTTGCCATTGAGTGTCTGTAACAGATTCTAAAGAGAGCTGGGATCGGGCAATTTAGGGTGAATAATAAGCTAAAAAAAAAAAAGAAAACAATGATGTGAGTAGAAACAGGTGATGTTCAACAAGAGATTGTAAACATGATTTGGTATAAAAGCTACATCCAGGCAAGGCCTAGCTAGTCATTTAGAAGCAAAGATAAGCCAATGATAAATAATTTTCTCATGTATGCGTGAGGAAAATCACTCAGAAGTTTAAAACAATGTTTCTCAAAGATGCTTTGGAAGAGATTTAGTTATTTCACCCTTAACAGGATATAATATTATTAAAAAATTCAAGAGATCTGGAAACATTTGGTGCATAAATATCAAGGGCATAAGCCTAAGATCTGATCCCTCAGACAGCTCAGCGTTAAGAACTATCATTCATCAAAGTGTGATATAACTACATCGTCTCAGGAGAACTTTGGTAAACCCGTGTCAAGTAACACAATATAAAGTTGTCATCCACAAATACCAGTACAACTGTACTGTTGTACATTCCAGAAGTGCAATCGACTTTTCTGGGCTGGGAGGCATCTGGCATGGACCATCACACAATGGAAACCTGTACAGTGGATGCACAAATCTGTATTTCAGGTCTTTTTTGGAAGAAATCCATGTTTTGTACTTCAGACCAATAAAAAAACAGGACCATCCAGACTGTTACCAGCTACAAGTCCAGAAGTGCAATCAACCTCTCTGGGCTCTGAGATATCTGCCATGAACTATCGTGAAGTGGGAACGTGTATCGTGGTTGGACATATATGAATTTCAGGTCTTTTTTGGAAGAAATGCATTTCACCTCCTCTAGAACAGTAAAGAAAAGGACCATCCAGACTGTTACCAGTCCAGAAGCCAGTGACTGTGTTGTGTCAGTGCCTTGGTTAAGATGAATTTGCACTCCTCTGAAGGTACCATTAAGGCCAAACAGTACATACAGATTTTGAATCACAATATGATGCCATCAAGATGACATCTCTTCCATGGACACTCATGCATATTTCAGCAAGGCAAGGGAAAAAAATGCATTCTGTGTACATTTCAAAGGCATGCCTGCAAACGAAAAGATTGGGGTTTTATGGTGTTTTGAACTGTAAGAATAGACTGTCCTCTCTGCAGTCCTGACCTGTCCAAAATTGAGAATGTGTGGTGCTTTTTGAAATGTAAAATAAGACAACCAAGACCCCATTCTGTTACATAACATGTTTGCAAAATGAATGGGCCAAAATTACACCTGAAACACTGTCTTCAGTACCTAAATGTTTTTAAGTGTTTTAAGAAAGAAGAAAAATGTTACAAATGGAAAAATTCTTCAATGTCCAAACTTTTTTTTTTTTTTGCATATGTTGCAAGTATCAAAATCAAAGTAAGTATGAAAAAACAATGCAATTTATTAGCTGTAACATCACATAATGTGCTGTTATATCATTTTCAGGTCAAAGATCATTTGCTATCACTTACTAATCACTGATTTGTTCTTTATTTACATTTTCCTTAACATAGCAAGTTTTTCCGAGTTAGAGTTATATTTTGAGTTATATCTGAATTGTATTTTAAGATTTTAACTTCTTGCAGGCAGCCCCAGCCTATCCTAGGAGCATTAGGTGCAGGAAAACCAACCAGCTCATCACAGAGAAAATTCATATCACAAATTAATTTAAACTGAACACCTTTGGTAGTGTAATAAGTGAGGTATAGGGGAATGTATAGGTCAAGGGCACAGAAATGTTTTCAGGATAGACTCTTGCCCCCACTGACCCTGATTTGGATCAAGTCTGTTTAGAAAATGCATGCTTGGGTCATAGGAATCAAGAGACTAAATCAACTGCTATAGGTGCAAGTAGGGGATCAACCCTAGATGGGACCCCAGCCCATCACTGGGTCCACTCACATATTGTAATTAACACACATTTCAGATGTAAAAGAAAAAATGGAGTAGCAGGAAAAAAACAATAAAGATACCCATGCAGAAATACGTGACAACACCATCCACACAATGACTAGGTATGGGTTTTGAAATCAGGATTTTAGACTTATGAGGCATCAGTGTCACCAAGCATGCCACCCACGGATGATTAGACATTTTCAATAATAAATAAATTATACAAGTGTCTCAGTGGAATTAACTAGCAGCAATATAATTTTAAAGTTAGACATATTCCATGACAAGCTTCAGCTCCCCATGACCCTGAGTTAGATTTAACAGTTTCAACAGAGTATGGATAGGTAAACTGAGCTACAGATTTGGCAGGGTCTCTGCCAGCACCAAGTCTGTATGCTCCTCTCATTGGTTGTCTCTGGACACTTTAGGTTCAGCCTACAGTTTCAAAATTTGCTCATTCAATTGGTTGACATCACTGAATTGACCACTTGTGATTGAATGTGTCCTGCAGCAGGCTATTGACCAATCCAGGGCTTGTCACAGCCATATGCTGGCACTGGTGGGATGGACTCCAGTTTGCTAGACCCTGAATTGAAAAAAATAACAACTGTGTGCTTTGTCCTGGCTTTATAGCTTTTACTGTCCAGTTTCTCATAACTTTAAACAGAATAAAGCAGAGGGGAGGATGAGCGCAAGATGTACTATGTATTAGTAGAAGCATATGGCATTTTATATGTTGTTCCAGTTAATAAATTTAAGCACATATATTGGATGGATAAGGAAGAAGAACTGTGTACATCTTGTGCAATACCTTAACTTTATGAAAATAACCAATCGTTCTGACTGTAACAAAATTCTCACCCTTCTCCAAAGGGGTTGTGCATCGTGATAACCCTGCAATGCGGGTCTCAGGTTCTCAGCTTTCCTCTTGTTTATCTGAAGAGAATCAGCACAATTTGCGTAATAAAATCTCTGAAAGGCAACTGCATCTCAGAATGTCCTGTCCTAAAGCGCCCTCTACTGCCTGTGGGTTGAAATTAGTGTGACATAGTGTTTCTGAAAAATCCTTTGTTAAAATGTAGTCACTAAATGCAGCCAGAGCTAGACTTTTGCTTATTTTGTGTTTTTTATGTATAAGATTTTGGAAAGGAAGGTGTTGTGGAGGTGCTTTTGCTGGTCTAAACAGTAGAGAGATTTTCTTAAGTTCAACAAACACATTATTTTGCTGTAAATATTCTTGTCTGTAGCAGTCATCTCCCACAAAACTAACTGTAAGCCTGCATGAGCACATCGGGTTACAGTACCCTTTTGCCTCATGTGATTTTCTGAAAGTTTATATACTGAATGTGGATATTATGAGGTATACTTTTATGTAGGCTAGAGCCTAAAAGGAAAAACTGAAACATTGGGATACAAAGTGGTCAAACTTACAATCTTCAACTGTGAAAAAAGTATCACACGCTGTTCCTGAATAGATGTTTAGAGTGAGCTGTTTGAACACAAGATAATAATAAATCTAAATAATTTTCAAATAGGCTTCATGGTCTACAGTCAAACTATTCAATAATCAAATGACATTAATGAAAAGCTCTAGAGAATATTTATTAAGATCTGTCAGTCTAGAGAAAGGTACAAAGACATTTCTAAGGTTCAAGGGCAGAACAAATCACAATCAAAGGCATAAAGTCTGAGTGGAATGATTTTGAGGACAGCGGCCCAATTTCGTAGGAGCTTGCTAAGAACAAAGTATGAAATATGCCAATGAATTCATGAAAAATCGTAGAACAACATCAATGCATACCAGAAAAACAATGAGCAATTCAGAATGCTAAAATGAAACTCAGTGCTCACTTCAGCTTTACCAAAATACACCTGAATGATTACAACAGGTCACAAACTATTATTTTGTGAAAGGAAGAGTCAAAAGTGTGTGCCTCCGACTTTAATGACTAGGAAAACAAAATCAATGCACAGCTACATAAGTCTTCCATTGTTAGTTAGTTAGTTAGTTAGTAGTAGAAGTATTAGTACTGTTGTGTGTGCAGAGTACAGTGAAATTCTTATTTGCATGTCCAACCAACAAGCATTGCAATACCACCCCCTGGAGTCATGATGAACAAAAAGGTGTTAATATACATAACATTAGCGCATTATGACACATTGTAGCAGCACTACAACTTAAAGTGCTCTGTTTCCCAGCTGCCCTGAGGGCATTGTCCCGATTGGACATTTGAGGAGAATGCAGGGGCTGCTGAGGACAAGAGGGGCCAGCGGGAATCTTAAAATAGAGCAGAGGAGGTCAGTTTTTTGTGTTTGTGTTCACCCGCTTGTCTTCTTTACATTATCACCTATAGAATATTGTCCCAGCTGGGGCTTCAATTATAAAATACAGGAAGTTAATTCAAGTAGTTGTATTAAATGATGTTCTATATATATACTCAGCAAAAAAAGAAACGTCCCTTTTTCAGGACTGTGTATTTCAACAATAATGTTTTAAAAATCCAAATAACTTTACAGATCTTCATTGTAAATTGTTTAAACAATGTTTTCCATGCATGTTCAATTAACCATAATCAATTAATTAACATGCACCTGTGGAATGGTCGTTAAGACCTTAACAGCTTACAGAAAGTAAGCATTTAAGGTCACAGTTCTAAAAACGCAGGACACTAAAGAGACTTGTCTACCGACTGTGAAAAACACCCAAAGAAAGATGCCCAGGGTCCCTGCTCATCTGCGTGAACGTGCATTAGGCATGCTGCTGGGAGGCATGAGGACTGCTGATGTGGCTAGGGCAATAAATTGCCATGTCCACACTGTGAGACGCCTAAGACAGCGCTACAGGGAGACAGGAAGGACAGCTGATCATCCTCGCAGTGGAAGACCACGTGTAACAACACCTGCACAGGATCGGTACATCCGAATATCACACCTGCGTGACAGGTACAGGATGGCCACAACAACTGCCCGGGATGTCCAGGAACTTGCAGGTGCCTTGGTGGAAGAGTGGGGTTAACATCTCACAGCAAGAACTGACAAATCTGGTCCAGTCCATGAGGAGGAGATGCACTGCAGTACTTCAAGCAGCTGGTGGCCACACCAGATACTGACTGGTACTTTTGATTTTGAGCCTCCCTTCATTCAAGGACACATTGTGAAACATTTTTAGTTTATGTCTTATGGTGTTGACTCTTTTAGTGTTCATACAAATATTTACACATTAAGTCTACTGAAAGTAAAAACAGTTGAAAGTCAGAGGACGTTTCTTTTTTTGCTAAGTATATATATATATATATGGCGGACGGCCGGTACCCTGCATGATTCACCTTTGGCACTTAATCCAGGGGAGCAAACATGGGCTGCACACTACGTCCCCCAGAACTCTTGGTGGCAGCCCCTCTGGGTTGCATGTTGGACTCTGTGGCCACTACCAGGGGGAGCTGCATGGCTTCCTGAGCCCATGTGGGCTGTGATGCAGCCCCACCTAGAAGTGCAGCCTGAAGAAGGTCAACGAGCAGCTGGAGCACATCCAGGGGTGCTATAAGAGGAGTCTGCAGCCACTACACTAGGCACCAGAGTTGGGAGGAGGAGAACAAAGCTGCCTGGGAGGAGTGGAGGAAGAAACTTTTTTTGTATTCCTGCTTTTGTGTGCTTGTGGTGACGGGACTGTGCTGCAGACTATACAGTGGAGGAAATAATTATTTGACCCCTCACTGATTTTGTAAGTTTGTCCAATGACAAAGAAATGAAAAGTCTCAGAACAGTATCATTTCAATGGTAGGTTTATTTCAACAGTGGCAGATTGCACATCAAAAGGAAAATCGAAAAAATAACTTTAAATAAAAGATAGAAATTGATTTGCATTTCATTGAGGGAAATA
>JANRMT010062856.1:30365855-30385342 GCA_026402145.1 Polypterus bichir lapradei
TATATACTATATATATAAACATCTATGGGAATGTATTTTCTAATTCATCTATACTAATAAAAGGCAAAGCCCTCACTGACTGACTGACTGACTGACTGACTGACTCACTCACTCACTCACTCACTCACTCACTCACTCACTCATCACTAATTTTCCAACTTCCCGTGTAGGTAGAAGGCTGAAATTTGGCAGGCTCATTCCTTGCAGGTTGCTTACAAAAGTTAAGCAGGTTTCATTTCGAAATTCTACGCGTAACAGTCATAACGGTTGACAATGTCCGCCATGTTAAACTTTCTTATTTATGGCCCCATCTTCATGAAATTTGGTAGGCTGCTTCCCTGCGCTAACCGAAACCAATGTACGTACTTATTTCGGTGGTATGACACCAGTGTCGGCTGCCATATTGAACTTTCCAACGTCACTAATTCTCCAACTTACCGTGTTGGCAGGCTCATTCCTTACAGCTTACTTACAAAAGTTAAGCAGGTTTCATTTAGAGATTCTACGAATAACGGTCATAATGGTTGGCAATGTCTGCCATGTTAAACTTTCTTATTTATGGCCCCATCTTCACAAAATTTGGTAGACGGCTTCCCTGCGCTAACCAAAACCGATGTACGTACTTATTTCGGTGGTATGACGCCACTGTCACCCGCCATATTGAACTTTCCAACTGTCTTTGTTACCTATGGGCCCATCTTCAAGAAATTTGGTATGCGGGTTCCCAACGCTAACTGAATCCTACTTACGTACATATATACGTCCATAGCCTGCAGCTCGGTCACTGTGTGAGGCAGCGTTGGGTCCCCCATCCTCACGCCTCCCACGTTGTTGGCTGCCTGCCTATATAAGGCCGTCCGTCGCTCCGGTCTCTTCATTCCCTTCCTTGCTTCGCCATAGTATTCACGTCTCCCAGCTGATAACTGCAGCCTTTTTATTTAATCCACGGCTTCTCTGCTGTTTTATTGTTCGTTTATTACGATTATAGTTATTGTGTAGGTATTTTAGACTTACTTTACATTGTTCAGGTACCCATTTCCTTTATCGTTCCAACCGTACCCCCATTAACATGTCTATTGAGGTGATCACCATCGATCAAAGAACTTACCGAGTGGTTTCCATGCCCGGAGATGCCACCTGCCTTTTCCATTCTCTTTGTTACATATTGCACGGCCATATCAGGCTCACTCTTGATATCCAGAGGAACATTGTGTCTTATGTATTGAATGACTGGGACAGGTTCAAGGTGTGTACTGATGACGGTACAGGAGATAATTATACTACACAGGAGCACTAGAAGAGTGAAATGCTTAAGCCCTTCACCTATGGTTCTGCATGTGAGTTGATGGCTGCTGCTGAATTGTTCGGTTGTCGCTTTCCAGTGTGCCGAAATGGCCAAATATTTTACATCTTTGGACAACCGCCAATGCCTCTTAAACATCTTAGATTCACAGGTGATGATTTCAGTAGTGGACACTTTGATGTTTATGAATGTTTAAACTCTCAAAAGCTGGATGTGAAGTTATCGATGAAACCGGTTGTATGCTTACAACGCTTGACAGATGCCGAATGTCACTTCAACACAAGTCCTGCAAATACTGTCGTAATTGAAACAAACCATGAAACTCAAACCGATTATGACAGCAGCAATCCAAGCTGTGAGATTTGAGGCAAGATTGCTTTTCACATGGCCAACCGTATGTTGCTTGCTCAAGAACAACAACAACAACAACAACAACATTTATTTATATAGCACATTTTCATACAAAAAGTAGCTCAAAGTGCTTGAGTAAGCTCAGCACACAGCTTGGTCATATTACAACCAGAGGGCCGAACTGGCAATGTGGTATACAAAGAGATCCTTAACAAATAATTATTGGTATATTTTCCCTCAGTTTAAAAAGGTTTACTTTTCTTCTTAATAAAAATTTTAAAGCAGTACTTTGCCACTGCGAAGCGCGGGTATTTTGCTAGTGTAGTAATAAAATTAATTGCATTTTTCATTCCAACAGATGGTGTATTACAAACATTAGGACTGTTTTCATTAATCTCATGCTAAATGACATATAATACAGACATAACAACATTACAGACACACAGATACACAGACATACACATGGGCACATGTTTTTTTATTAAAGTGAATATACATTGTAAAAAGGTGAAATGATAAGCAGAGAAAGAAAAGTTGGGGGACCACTTGTACCACATTTAATATCCTGGGTTTTGCTGGAAAAAGATAAAAAAAAAAGATCTTTGGGTGATTTCAAGTTGATGTAAGCAGTTGTTCTCAGTTATTCAGAGAGGTCCTCTTTTTCTGAGTCCATGGTCTGGTCTGACAGTGATCTCCTTAAATAGAGTGATGGAAGCGGAAGGGGTTGAGTGTTCATCAAGCTGAGCATAAGTGACATCACGGTTTCTCCAGGTTGCTCCTCCATTGAGGACGAACAAAAACTATGTTAATTGTAGTGTAACATTCAAATCCTTTGCTGTAACAGGAGTCCTGACCACCGACTGACCTACCTCAAGCTTATATACTTGACAACATATATATATATATATATATATATAGTGTGTGTGTGTGAGAGTGTAATCCATGTACAGTACATTTTAGTCAAAAAGATATACTGTAGTTTAGGATTCCTTTCAAAATTATACAGTTAGTAAGTTAGGAGTTCTTATTTTAGGATAAGTTAGTTAGGATAAAACAGACAAACACACAGCAGGAGCTGTCATTCTGACCAGAAGCTTGAGCAGCATGCGTGTTCCTGCAATTCATCTCTGCAGTTGCATTTATTCCTATAAGGAACTTTAATTAAAAGACTTCTTTTTTTTGTTGTTGGGGTTCTCATTTCCCTTGTCCTTCATATTTTATATTCACACATGAAACTAGTTCTTCTTCATTGGTGTGACCAGTATAGATACTCACTTTTTAACCACAGTACCGTTTATGTTTTTAATAACTAATACACCCACTGTGTGCCATAAACCACAAATTCAAGAAAAAATAGTCTTCCTTATGTATTGAAACCAAAATGATACACTTTTTCTGAGTTGCAGGGGGCTGGTCTCACAAGAAGTATTAAGTGCTAGGCTGGAGCCATCCCTGGAGGGGACATCAGACTATCAGATATGAAGCTGTCCATCATCCCAAAACACACCCACACAGACATTAGGAGACATCTGGTTGTGGGGATCAAACCCAGCACTGTGACATTGGGAGGCAGCTGTGCTAAACACTGTGTAGTAAAACTAAAAAATTGATTCCACGTGAGTGGGTATTCAAAAAACCAGTTTATTTTCCCTGCATCATCCAATGCCAAATTTTGAGAGCACATAGCCAAGTCAACACTCTCCCTTTAGAAGGAATCATACACATACATAACACATATACATATTATACATACATGCACACATAAAATAACATTCTCATATCACCTTAATCCATTTCAAGGACATGGAGACAAAGCCAACCGACAGCACTTTGTTTACAATGGGAAGCGACTCTGGAGAGAAAAGGGATGTTTTCCATTTCAGTCCATCTCAGGATACACACACACTTGCCAGTGAACCTAATCTCATGTCTTTGGGGACGTGGGAGGAAAACTCATTAAAATAGAATTCTGAGAACTCCTCATAGTTTTGCATGTTAGTTTTACTTTCATAAGTACATTTTATCTCACTTATTGAAACACCTAAGTAGAGTGGCATTATGGTTAGCACTGTTGTCTCGCAGATTCAGCATTGTAGGTGTGAATCCTGCACTCGACTGCTCCTTGTGTAGCATCTGCATGTTCTTCCTCTTCTTGTTTAGATTTTTTTTCCATGCAGTGCCACCTTTCAGACGTTAGCATTTGCCTAATTGGAGATTCTTAGCTATCCTGGCATCAGTGACTCTGAGTGTGAGTCAATTCCTGCCATAAGCCTGGTGCTGCCAGAATAGGCAGCAGCCCAATTCAACAATGAACTAGTAAAGCGGTTTACAAATGAAAGATTTGCTGTACTGTACTGTATTTCTTGACTGTATGCCCAAGATGTGTTTGAATCATTTTAAATTTCTCGTTATAAACTTAATATTCATTTTGTAGATATGCACAAATTTCAAAACATAATCAGTGAGAATTGTGCTTTACATGCTGGTTTCCTTTTTGTGTCTTTTAGCACATAGTTTTAATGCACTGATTCAAGTCTTTTACAAGATGTGATTGTGGAGTTCAAGTTTTGAAGGAAGCAAAAAGATCCACTAGAGGGCATCCCAAGCCACATTGAACAAACAAGAGCTGAAACACCACTAGCTATGCTGCTCTTCACAAAAGGAAGGAAGCAAGATCGGCAAATCTGGGTAGTATGACTGTTTTTAATAAAGGTTTGCAAAGTGTAGTTCATACACCAAAATAGCCATTCTGAACTGGTTACAGACATTCCAAAGTACAATGCTCTTTCTTGCTTGGAGTAGCGTGCATGTTTCAAAAGCTCTCTTTCCATTTTAAGATTTATAATTATAGGCAATCCATCATATTTCAAAGCCAGTGTAATATAAAATATAGCAGACTGATGGATACACTTGTTGGACACACACTTGCATCCATCATCCCGGGAAGCAAGTCCATATGGGCCCCGACTGTATTTTATAAACCAAAATATGGGTAAGAAATGGGTGACCCATAAGTGAGTCATCACATTGTGCACCCAAGAATATGGGGTCCATATTGGTTAGTGCACTGTTACGCATTTGCCTGGTATAGGTTTTCTTGTAGCGAGCAAAAACCTGGACACATTGAGTAATCCCCAAATACTGGTTTTCGAACCTCTGTTCTAGATAACAGGCACCTGAGCCTGGAGCAATCATTTAAAACAATGAAAGACGTATTCATTTACAATTACTTATGGAGCGGATGCTTTTATCTAAGGTGGCTTTCAACATCTGAGATACAATGAGCTACTGTACCTCTCAGTTGTTTTTCAAATTGGAGCACATATACACGAAGTGACTTGCTCATGGTCACACAGTGTCACTAGTGAGGTTTGAACCCACCACCTCATGATTTAAAGCACACAATCTTGACCACTTTGTCACACTTAAACAGAGAAAATCAGAACATTTCTTACTAGCTGAAATACCAAGCATTGCCTGGGAGGAAAATAATGTGGTTTTTTTTTGTTTTTAATTGTTTGAGAGAAATATAATTTAAAAACCCACATATTTAAAAATAAAAATAAATTAATAAACAATGAAGACTCACCAATGTGCTTGTCTTGCTGTCTTCTATGTATGTTATCATCCAGTTGACTCTATTTAATTTCAAAAGCAACAGGCGTGCGGTGGTGCTGCTCAAACATAAAGAATGCTGGCAGTCGTGTCCAGCTCGCCCTCTGGTGGTCATTCCGAGTGTCAACTGGATGATAACACGCATACAAGATTGCAAGATCACCCCCCACCCTACCCAAAAGGGGGTGGGTTACGGATGATTTCACCCAACAGTATTTTTAGTATACCAATGAGAAACATGTGTACCAAGTTTCATGAAAATCTCACCAGCCGTTCGGATGTGATGCTGGAATATACATACATACATACATACATACATACATACATACATACATACATACATACACACATTGACTTTTAGATATATAGATTTCAAGAAAATAACACTGCATACAATCAAGTTGAGTGTATATAACAGATGATTTCATAGTCAAACTAGAATAAAACAAAATCTGAAAGTTAAAAAAGAAAGCAGGAACAAAAAACCTAGCAAAACAGAATTCAACCTCCAATGAGAGAGGGGAGAGCCAAGATCATGGCAAAAAAGAGGAAAAAAGAAAAGAAAAGGGACAATGTTCTTTTCCCCAATATGGATGCTTATTCTAAAATCTTATTAGTTAAATCTTACTATATTTAAAAAAAAAAGTTTTGAATAGACCTTCTAATCAAGAATTCATATTATTCCAATTTCAAATACTACAGAACATCAGTTACCCACTAAATGATGAAAGCTGGGATGGGATTCCTCCAGTTAAACAAGATAAGTTCACTTGTTAGTAGTGCGGAGTAGGAAATTACAGTCAGTTTGTCCTTCTCAACTATAAGCAAATGTGGTGTGGGAGTCCACCAAATACAGGTGTTAATGGGTGAGAAATGATTGTGACACAGAGGCTGTCCAATAGAGTCCAGCTGCAGTCAGGACAGTTTTAGGCCTCGAACAGATTCAGTGACCTGAGACATTCTGAGGCCCGTAAGATGACGCCCCTGTCAGCTGCGTCTCTTGACTCCACCCACTTTCCATGCCCCCCGTGTTTGTGGTACACTTTTGTGCTAAATGTACTATTAAAGTAATGGTGGCAAAATGAACGTGTATGCAAAAAAATATTTATTATAAATAAAAAAAGCTTCACCAGAATATACTGTCATTCTAATGTAATAAACATCTCTTCGTAGTTGCTGCAAGGATTCGAGCCATCTCCAATGGGTACTCAGAGCCGCTCGGCTAACAGAGAAGATCTTAGCTGGGTGACTCAAACTACTTTATGCCTCTTCGTGCTTCTGAGGGCAAGTGCGTCATTCCTCTGGAACATAAACTGCCACAATTAATGTATCGTTAATATAATTATTATGTACACCAGTAACAATATAGTATCAATAACATAACACAGAGAGGACCACAAAGACAGTACTTGAAAGAGCTCCTAAACATCTGGCATGTAGTATTGCATATTTTGACTGTTTACACAGATTATATGATTTATTTGATTCAGAGTTTATAAGAATATGTAGTGTTAATCGTAGCTGAGTGCAGCATATAATTTATTCTACTTTGTCTTCTTCCTTAGCATTTCTTATTTTTATATGGGCATTACCAGTATAGATCCTTAGTCATAGAGCCACTACTCCACTGAGTGTAGCATATAACTAAAGTATTAAAAAGTGCAGTCTCATGAATGAGACATGGCAAACGCAGATATAAAACGTATATTATAAAATACAAAATGTTAAGATTTTTTGTTCAATTTGTTTCTAATATATGACACCAAACAACTGCTTTGGATGCAGAACTGACAGACGTCAATAGTCTAGAAGATTAATAAATGCTGAACAGTTGAGTGTAGGAACTAAAGGGAATTGAAATCATCATGAGGGGCATGTAATATAAGCGTCAGTTCATCTGAGAAACAGGGGAATGGCTCCAGAAGGGGGTGTCAATTTATGGACCTCATAGTGGCTGAAGTGTTCAGATCTGTCCAAGGCAGCTGGACACTTCTCAGGCTGTCTGATAAGCACTCCAAGATTCTTGTTTAAAATGATGTTATTTTGAAATAGGCCCAAAACATGCGGCTCATTGAGGCTAGAGTTATATTGTAACACTCACAGGTTGGATTTTGACCTGGATATATTCTGAACAATTTTAAAGAGATAATGTGATGGATGAAAGAATTTAAGTTGAATTATTGAATGCTTTGTGCATGTAGAGCTAGAGTGTTTTCTTTACATTGCTGCCTTCCACTACGTTTTTGAGATATCAATTGAAAGATCCTTTTCCTACTGTACTCTAGGATATTTCAAGGGAAGATTCTTCAAGATATTTTTGAAAATTGTTGAGATGCTTTCTGAGTCTTCATGACTGATCAGTATTTGTTCTGAAATAGAAACAGATGGGAGGTTTAGAAAATTGGGTATGTTAACAGAATGTAACTGCTTATGGTTAACAAAAGCAGTTTCATTCTTGCTAGGTGGTCTTATTACAAAATGAGTGTAGTACGTTAGGAGAAATGGACACTGCTGCAATTTGCATTTTTAAGTTGGTAACAACATGTAACGTTACACTGAATGTTACACTTCAACAGTCAGTTAAAGGCTTTAAGCACAGTGGGCATGATAGAGTGAAGCTTGGCTGAGATATTCATGACAACAGTAGCCTAAACTGATGAAAAAATAAACAAGCGTTTTAGTACAAATATGCAGCACTGGTCTTATTTCTCAGTTTCTCTGAAGTGTTGTGTACACATGGGTCAGAGTTGCTGTAAATATACACACATTCCCCATCAAGTTTTCTTTTATAAATCCCAACATTTGCATGGGAAGCTATGTACGCCCATTTCAAGCCTCTTTTTGTATGTACGCAAGTTCTACAAATGAGGCACCTGATGCAGCTGTTTTGGTCATTTAATGTTTGTTTTCTATGATACAAGTACTCATTTAAATTTTTAAGAAGTAATAGAATAATTTGCTTTTAATTTTAGATATTATTCTGATTTTGGAATGTATGATATAATAAAATAATAACAATATAAAATTTGCCTCAGCATTAAAGACATCAGTGATTTCTTTATCAGGCTATTTAACACAACTTTTTTTAAACCTGTTGATCTAGGCTATTGTATAGTCTCCTGAAAAATTCAGATTTTCATTATTCTTTTTTTAGTTTTTTTAACAATAACTTGAACTTTGAATTTGACTGATAGGCAGCTTCGTTGCTAAAAAATCCTTTTGATGTTCCATACATATGCATAACAAGGTAAATACAATAAAACAACACAATATTATAAAATACATGGCACCATGACAAAATTTCATCTCTCTATTGTAAAAGAAAATCTTGAGATGAGATGAGATGCAGACTATTTCCAAGAGATTTTTTCAAGTCCTGCGAGAAAAGACTTTTGCCATGTTTTCAAGTCCCACCCTCCTCTCAACCATATTCAACCATGCAAACAGTCCTCTCACCTCTCATTTGTGTGAATGCTTTTGACAGACACAGTTCCTGCGCTCTCAGCTCTTATAAATTTTTACGTTTTCCTCACTTTAACATCCCAAAATAAAGAAGACTTATTATGTCCAAATCTTATTAAAGAATTTTATTCCAAAGGGTTATCAACCGAAGAAATAAGTACATGGGCAATCCTAGCACCGAGAAATGATGAAGTCAAACAAATTAACGTGAAAATTGTCAAATGGTTACACGCCAAATTGGTTAAATGTGTATCAATAGACTATGCTGAAACAGTTGGTGATCGTGTGGAAAATGAAAACATCAACATACAATATCCCGAAGAATATCTATCTACAACCGTTAACACTGTCCGGTCTTCCACTTCCTGAATTACTGTTCAAAGAAGAATGTATCCAAGAAAGGTAATGTAGTACATCTTCCGCAGATAACATTAGACACCAAAAGAGATCTTGATATGCCATTCGTATGAAAACTTTAACAGTTTCTCGTTAGAAAAGCTTTTGCAAAGAAAAGTAACAAATCACAGAGACAAACATTCAAAAAAGTCGGTATATTTATCAGAGATAAAGAAATGAAATTCATTCACGGACAGTTAAACATCGCGTTGTCACAATGTAAGTCCAAACACAGAATCAAAATTCAATGCGATATTGACTAAAACTTAATTCAAAAAATAGTTTTTACTGAAGTTTTAAACTAAAAGTGTAAGTTTAAAAAGTATTTGTGTGTTCATTTCAAAGCCAAACAGGACAAAATCATATAACGCAACGAATATCTCTAACGCAACATGAAACAATTTACTTTCAAATTATTATGTTTTACTATTTTTTAATATGGTTAATTACTCGCTGTAATGTAAAATAGTTATTTCTATTATGCATATGTAACAATTTCCATGAAAATAACAATCTGTTTAAATTGTAGATCTGCATCCCCAAATGTGAGCGTCAGAAATGCAAAGTGGCTGGCACGTACCACCGGCCCGGTGGTTGGCAAGCATGGGGCAAAGCCCCTTAGTACAGTAATGCTGAAAACATATAAAACAGTATAGTAAAGTAGAATTGCACTCCCACCAAACAATATGTCAAGTAAGCACTTATAATATACACAGAAAATAAAAAAAAAAACATAACTTAGATTGGATGGACAGATTAGAAATCAGCAAAAGACAGAGATGAGTAAGAGTGTGACTGTGTTTAACCAGAGTGTCCACAGTAGAAAAGAAACTGTGTTTTGTCTAGTAGTTCTTACCTTTAGTGACTGGTAACAGTTTCTCAATGTTAATAACTCAAAGAGCAGGCTTGTAACAAGCCTACATAACAATACATTGACTTTACTTTCTGCACTGCCATCACTATATTTATAGGGTCTGGATGATGATAAAGAAATATTTCTTCAGCTGTTATTGTTGACGACTAAGTCTGAAAGGTCCTCACCTAGTAAGGATTCCAGATACATAGAGCAGGCATTATGTTGCTATGGACGACCTAAGCAGGAAATGGACGTTTCTGATGAAAACTTTTCTTTTTAAAAGGAACTGCTAGCAGAGAAAACGGAAAGAGGGAGAGAAGCAGAAGGCAAGGAGCCCTGATATCTATGCCTAAAAATACAGTGCAGTCAGACTTCACCCAGGGATGTCTGCTATTTGTGGGTGGCCACCTAAAAGATAGAAGCAGCAAGGCAAATTCCAGAGAAGAGGCAAGGATTGCGATATATGGACCTGTGGTTCTCCAGGTGCTCCTATTGGTGAGTTGGACTTGTGTTTTAAAATTCTTCGGGATAGCAAGAAGGAAGCCATATTCGCCTGAGGTCCATATTTTTCCCTACATCCTGCAATGAGAACTGTATGACTGGATTCAACGCCATTTTAAACAGACTATGTTTAATCCTTCTGTTTTTGATTTCCTTTTTCTTTTGTGTATGTTTTGTACCGGGGATTAAGATTTGGCTGCTGGGGGATAGGGATGCTGGGGAGGGCGTCCAGGGAAACAAAGGATCACTAATAAGGACCCAGTCACCTATCATATAAATGCATAAACATTGGATTCTGGATTACAATACACTTGTTTATTTAATCAATCTAACTACCATCTGGCTTTTTTTCAAGTATTAGCGGGCGTGGAGAGGAGGGAAGAGCCCTCTTTAAGAGGGGTCAAGGACCTAATGTTTTTAATGCTAATATATCTTTTAAACATCATCCAATTCCTTCTCAGGTGATGAAGTGTAGCGATTGCACCCCTTATACAGTGAATGTTACAGGCTGCTCAGGTGAGTGTAGTTTTTAATTATGTTTCCAGCTCATTTCCTGACCCACGATGTACACAATTTCTGTCCTACAATCTGAAAAACACCCTCCAGTTTATGTTTCAAGTGAGCTGATGCTTTGCCATACCAGACTGTTATGTAGAAAGTGATGGTGCTTTCAAAGACAGCTCTGTAAAATTGGACCAGCAGTGGTTGGATATGTTAAGCTATTTAAATTGGCAGAGAAAATACATTTGCTGCTGAGCATTATTGATAAGTGCAGTTATGTTTTCATCCCAGTGATAGTGGTACCAAGAAATTTAAATGATTCCACCTTGTTAACAGTGATATCTATTTTAACACTGGATGAATGAGGTCAGGGGTGAGTCGTAAAATTCACAAGCATTTCTCCTGTTTTTCAAGGAATTATAATTAAGATTGTTAAGAGTGCACCAAGTGGCCAGCCTATCCATATTTCTCCAATATGGCACCTCATCCCCATCTGTGATCAGGCCAGTCAGGGTGGCGTCATCCGCAATCTTCAGAAGTTTGAAATATGGTCACTGGAGGTCCTGTCATTGGAGCAGAGCCATAATAGAAGAGGAGACAGAGCACAGCCCCAGGGTAACCCTGTGCTCATGGTCAGGGGTCCTCACTGATATTTGGCCAACTTCACTGTCTGACGTTTGATCCTTAAAAAGTTACAGTTCCTGAGACATGTGGCATAGTTTGGAATCATACTGAGCAGTTTTTTGTGAAGAAGCTCTGGTATGATTGTGTTAAATGCAGAACTGAAAGCATCAAATAAGATCCTGGCAGAAGTAACTGAGGTGTCTAAATGCTGCAAGATATAGCGGAGAGCCATGTTCGCTGCATCTTGAACTGACCTTTTGGCACAGTAAGCAAACAGACCTGGGTCAAGGAGAGAGTTTGTGACAGATCTGACATGCCCAAGAATCAGATGTTCAAATGTCTTCATCATTACCAAGGTCAGTATCACTGCCCTGTAATCATTTTGACAGGAAATAGTTTGTTTCCTAGGCACAGAGATGATTGTGGATTCTTTGAAACAGGCAGGAACTTTCAGTTGAGCCAAAGACTGAGTAAACATTTCTGTAAACGTGGAAGCTAACTGACCAGTAGAATATCTTAGTGTGAAGGGAGAAATAGTAAAGGCTAATGTTTTAATTTTGCAATCCTTCCTTACATTTTCTGAAAGACCAGAATGTTAATATAAATCCCAGAGAGTCTTTCAGTGACTGCTTATAAATTATGATTTCTGACTCAGCATTTAGAATTAGTGATCCTTCTGCCACATTAAACACTTTGTACTTGTCTACACTGGGACTTTTCCAAAGGTTTTCTCACATCTGAAGATTTCTGAATTCTCTTGTATTTGCTGTTCTAGTAACATCATTATGTATGATCTGAAGCTTTTACACGTTTGTTAACAATAGGCTCATTTGTGATAAGCTCATAGATATTTACATATCAGTACTTAAACATTATTAAATTGATGGTATCCATGCAATGTCATTGAGGAATCCAAAATACTAAAAACAACAAGTACAGTATACAATCATATGAAAAAGTTTGGGAACCCCTCTTAATTCTTTGTATTTTTGTTTATCATTGACTGAGCTTTCAAAGTAGCACCTTCCTTTTAATATATGACATGCCTTATGGAAACAGTAGTATTTCAGCAGTGACATTAAGTTTATTGGATTAACAGAAAATATGCAATATGCATCATAACAAAATTAGACAGGTGCATAAATTTGGGCACCCTAACAGAGATATTATATCAACACTTAGTTGAGCCTCCTTTTACAAATATAACAGCCTCTAGATACCTCCTATAGCCTTTGATGAGTGTCTGGATTCTGGATGGAGGTATTTTTGACCATTCATCCATACAAAATCTCTCCAGTTCAGCTCAATTTGATGGCTGCCGAGCATGGACAGCCTGCTTCAAATCATCCCATAGATTTTTGATGATATTCAAGTCAGGGGACTGTGATGGCCTAACCAGAACATTGTACTTCTTCCTCTGCATGAATGCCTTTGTAGATTTCGAACTGTGTTTTGGGTCATTGTCTTGTTGGAATATCCAACCCCTGCATAACTTCAACTTTGTGACTGATGCTTGAACATTATCCTGAAGAATTTGTTGATATTGGGTTGAATTCATCTGACCCTCGAATTTAACAAGGGCCCCAGTCCCTGAACTAGCCAACAGTCCTACAGCATGATGGAACCTCCACCAAATTTGACAGTAGGTAGCAGGTGTTTTTCTTGGAATGCGGTGTTCTTCTTCCACCATGCAAAGTGCTTTTTGTTATGACCAAATAGCTCAATTTTTGTCTCATCAGTCCAAAGCACTTTGTTCCAAAATGAATCTGGCTTGTCTAAATGAGCATTTACATACAACAAGTGACTCTGCTTGTGGCGTGAGTGCAGAAAGGGCTTCTTTCTCATCACCTTGCCATAAAGATGTTCTTTCTGCAAATTGTGCTGAATTGTAGAATGATGTACAGATACACCATCTGCAGCAAGATGTTCTTGCAGGTCTTTAATAATAATTCTTTGCATTTATATAGCGCTTTTCTCACTACTCAAAGCGCTCAGCAATTACAGGTTAAGGGCCTTGCTCAAGGGTAACAACAGAGCAGAGTCCCTTTTGGCATTTACGGGATTTGAACCGGCAACCTTCCGATTGCCAGTGCAGATCACTAGCCTCAGAGCCACCACATCATCTTTGGAGGTGATCTGTGGGTTGTCTGTAACCATTCTCACAATCCTGCGCATATGCCGCTCCTGTATTTTTCTTGGTCTGCCAGACCTCCTGGGTTTAACAGCAACTGTGCCTGTGGCCTTCCATTTCCCGATTTCATTCCTTACAGTTGAAACTGACAATTTAAACCTCTGAGATAGCTTTTTGTAGCCTTCCCCTAAACCATGATACTGAACAATCTTTGTTTTCAGATCTTTTGAGAGTTGCTTTGAGGATCCCATGCTGTCACTCTTCAGAGGAGAGTCAAAGGGAAGCACAACTTGCAATTGACCACCTTAAATACTTTTTCTCATGATTGGACACACCTGTCTATGAAGTTCAAGGCATAACGAGCCAATCCACCCAATTTGGTGTTGCAAGTAATTAGTATTGAGCAGTTACATGCATTCAAATCAGCAAAATTACAATGGTACCCACATTTTTGCACAGACAGTTTTTCACATTTTATTTAATTTCATATAACTAAATACTGCTTCACTAAAATCTTTGTTCAGTAAACACCCCAGTTCTCAGATGTTCCTAGGAAATGAAAGACATACCACTGTTATCTTTTTTGTTGAAAGTAGAGAAAATTATTATGCAGGCTGAGAGGGGTTCCCAAACTTTTTCATATGACTGTATGTATGCACTTTGAAACCATCATAGTCAGTGAGCCCTAAGTGCCACATAAGCCACCCCCAAGATTAGATACCGAAGGTGCCAAAATTGCAAAATGGTGGTCTCTCACAAAAACAAACTCACACAAAGTAAGAAAGAAACAAAGAGATAACAAGTCCACTTGACCTAACTATAAGGCATCCCAATTTGCTATTCCTTAGAATGGTTGTTTATCCATCCACCTTAAATATGTGTGATAATTCTCTATCATACAGTACCTTCCTATTCTTTCTCTTTGCCTCTATCACTCTCCTTCTATTCTGTGTCTTGAGTTTCTTCCACCAGTTAAAACTTTCTTGTGCTTGTCTTATGGCTGCAAGCTCCACTAAGTCCCTGGCCTGGAAATACTTCCAGGGTCATCCTGGAAATAACTTGCTAGAAAAGAAACAGTCCTTAGAAGTCCAGAGGTAACCTCTAGGACATTCCCAAAGATGCCAAGCATCCCAGAACCAGCATATGAATTGAATTTGAATGTGAATTTCCCCTTGGGATTAATAAAGTATCTATTTATCTTTTTATTTATCATATCCTTAAAAGGGCTTGTCAAACCTTAAGTAGATTAGTCACTGTAAAACATAGCAGTGGGCCTGATATGCTATAACAAGTCTCCTTTTTAAAAACTATCTGTGTGAATTCTCTTAAGTTGTGACTTCTTCCCCATTGACCTGAGCCTCTTCTTGTGCCACAGACTAATCTATCAATATTATTCTATTGCCCCTAGAAGCACTAGAAGTCCTATTTTACACCTAGTGCCTACTTGGAGTCTCTTCACAAAAGAATCTGCCTGCCTCTACTTTAAAAATGGAACTGAGGAACAAAAATCGTGGGCTGAAATTAATGTACATGCAAGTTTTTGAAAACTGAGGTTTCTCATTAATGCTTTCAAAAATCAAATTAAACAAAACACTGCAACTGTTTGCTAATTAAACATGATATTTAGAATAAAAATTTAATTTTACTGGCTGTCAATAAAGAGTATTCTCTGGGTCAGTTTACCAGCACGTCTGGTTTCCCATGTCTCCTTTGCTTTTAACCTTTTTCCTTGAGTCTATTTTTCTTACATTTACAGCTAATGGTCTGTAAGTACAACAAGGTGAGAGCACTTGATCCATCAAGCCTGTTTGTTTAGCTAAGCTGTCCCAATATCTCATCCAGATTCTTCTTTAAGGTTATGAAGATTTCTGCTTCAACTCCATGTCTCAGTAGTTTGTTCCAGAGTCCCACACCTCTTTGTATAAAGAAGTGCCTTCTGGCTTCAGTCCTAAATGCACTTCCTCTTTATTTCTACTGATATCCTCACATATATGATTCACCAATAAGTTGAAAAAATTCTGCTGGATCTACTTTATCAAGTTCTTTGAGAACTGTTAATACCTGGATTAGTCTCCTCTGCTCGAGCCTAAACAGTTTTAAGTCTCTGAGTCTGTCAGAGCAGGACATGTCCTTAAGTTCTGGGATGCACTTGGGTGCCCTCCTCTGCAAAGTTTTAATTGTTGTTATTGACTTTCTTGTAGAGTTTTGACTAGAACTGCAGAAATACTCCAGATGCTGTCTCACTTGTATAGGTGTGCAGTGCTGTGCATTGTATAGTCTAAACACGGCATCCCTTGACTTATATTCAGCAATTTTTGGTGATACAACCTAACATTTTATTTGCCTTTCTAATTGCCTCTACACATTGCTTAGATGATGAAAACATGCAAAACATAAATCCCTAAAACCCATTCAGAGGTTAATTCCGGGAGGACAAAGTCTTTCATCTTGTACATATTTATAAATGACATTCATTTTGCACACTTGAAATACTTTACACTTTTCTACTGTCACACATGTGTACTGAGGGACCAACCCAGAAGGCTCAGCTAAGCCAGACAATTCCACTCCAAGGCAAGAGGGGGCACTGTCGCTAACAATATCTACTGAGTGTTCCCTGGGATACAAATTTCTAGCCTCTCCCCCAATGTACTCTCTAAGCTCTGTTTTATAAATCTAATGAAGGCCTTCATTTTTGGACCCTTGATTACAGGAGACTAAACTCTCAGATGAGCGATAGTAGAAAGTGCAATTCTTTTTAAAAATTATTAAATGGACTAGCAAAATTCACAGCGGCGAAGTACTGCCTTAAAATTTTTATTAAGAAGAAAATTTAACCTTTTTAAACTGAGGGAAAATATACCAATAATTATTTGTTAAGGATCTCTTTGTATGCTACGTTGTCAGTTCGGCCCTCCGGTTGTAATGTGACCAAGCTGTGCGCTGAGCTTACTCTTGAGCATGCAACGTACAGCTGGCCATGTGAAAAGCAATCTTGCCTCAAATCTTACAGCTTGGATTGCTGCTGTCATAATCGGTTTGAGTTTCATGGTTTGTTTCAATTACGTTAGTATTTGCAGAACATGTTGTGTTGAAGTGACATTCGACATCAGTCAAGCATTGTAAGCATATAACCGGTTTCATCGATAACTTCGCATCCAGCTTTTGAGAGTTTAAACATTCATAAACATTAAAGTGTGCACTACTGAAATCGTCACCTGTGAATCTAAGGTGTTTAAGAGGCATTGGCGGTTGTCCAAAGGTGTAAAATATTTGGCCATTTCGGTACACTTGAAAGCGACAACCGAACAATTCAGCGGCAGCCATCAACTCACATGCAGAACCATAGGTGAAGGGCTTAAGCATTTCACTCTTACAGTGCATCTGTGTAGTATAATTACCTCCTGTACCGTCATCAGTCCACACCTTGAACCTGTCCCAGTCATTCAATACATAAGACACAATGTTCCTCCGGATATCAAGAGTGAGCCTGATTTGGCCGTGCAATATGTAACACACTTTCACCAAACAATCTCCGGGCATGGAAACCACCCAGTAAGTGACAGTTCTTTGATCGATGGTGATCACCTCGATAGACATGTTAATGGGGGTACGGTTGGAACGATAAAGGAAATGGGTACCTGAACAATGTAAACTAAGTCTAAAATACCAATACAATAACTATAATCATAATAAACAAACAATTAAACAGCGGAGAAGCCGTGGATTAAATAAAAAGGCTGCAGTTATCAGCAGGGAGACGTGAATACCGAGGTGAAGCAAGGAAGGGAATGAAGAGACCGGAGCAACGGACGGCCTTATATAGGCATGCACCCAACAATGTGGGAGGTGTGGGAATGGGGGACCCAACGCCGCCTCACACGGCGACTGAGCTGCAGGCTTTGGACATATATATGTACGTAAGTAGGATTCAGTTAGCGTTGGGAACCCGCGTACCAAATTTCTTGAAGATGGGCCCATAGGTAACAAAGACCATTGGAAAGTTTAATATGGCGGCTGACAGTGGCATCATACTATCGAAATAAGTACGTACATCGGTTTCGGTTAGAGCAGGGAAGCCGCCTACCAAATTTTGTGAAGATGGGGCCATAAATAAGAAAGTTTAACATGGCGGACGTTGTCGACCGTTATGACAGTTAAGTGTAGAATTTCGAAATTAAACCTGCTTAACTTTTATAAATAACCAGTAAGGAATGAGCCTGCCAAATTTCAGCCTTCTACCTACACGGGAAGTTGGAGAATTAGTGATGAGTGAGTGAGTGAGTGAATGAGTGAGTCAGTGAGTCAGTAAGGGCTTTGCCTTTTATTAGTATAGATTTAATTGTGTTGGTGCCCCAACCATTTCCACCCATGTCCAAAGAAGTCTTTCTACTGCATTAAACTGCATTTTCCAGGTGTTTCCCCAGTTCTGAAGCTTTTTCAAGGGTTTTTTTGTAATTGTTTTTGCTGCGATTCCTCCAATTTTAGTGTCATCTGTGAATATCACAAGTTTACTTACTATACCGGAATCAATATCATTTATATAAATCAGAAACAAGTGACGGTCCCAGGACAGACCCCTGAGGGATTTTACTGATGACCTCACTCCACAAGGAGCACCCTCCTCTTATCTGTACTCTTTGTCTCCTATAGGTTAACCAACTAGAGATTCAGTTTGGAGGTTACCATGCTGCCTATAGGTTCTAGTTTCAGAATTAATCTTTGGTGTGGGACTCTATCAAGAATGTTTCGTAAGGCTGTGTAAAATTATATTGTAATTTGTTTTTGTCAAGTATTCCAATTGCCTTTTCAAAAAATCTAAAAGATTTGTTTGGCAGGATCTTCCTCTCCTAATCCCATGCTGACTTTCATTTAGTATATGATTTTCATATGGGAAATATTTCTAATTTAATTGTTATTGTACTTTCCATTTTATTTTTTGCAATGTACAGAAGTCAGAGCTATTGGTCTGTAATTACCAGGATCCATTTTGTCTAGCTTCTGGAAGACTGGAGTCACCTTTGAACTTTCCAGTCCTCATGTACTGTTCCTTTCCCAAATGACTGCTCAAATATTCCTAATAAGGGTTTATAAATTACATTTTTACTTTCTTTTAATACATTTAGTTAAACCCCATCATGTTCAGGGGCATTTTTTAGTCTTGAACATTTCAAGGACTTCTTCCTGGAAAGAAGTTTCCAGTTTTCATCCCACACCCCCAAAGACATGCAGACAGGATTCTGTGGTGACTTGGCATTGGCTCTGTGTAAATGTGTGTGGTGGGTAAGTTGGCTCTGCGGTGGTCTACTGACCTGTCCAGGGCTGTTTTCTGTTTTTAACCTGGTCCTGTTGGGGCAGACTCTGGCTGCAATGACTCTGAGCTGTAAAAAATGATATAATATGGAATATGCATAATCTGGAGCAATTATAATACGTGAAAATCTTTCAGAACAATTTCTTTTATTAATAAAGAAGTTTGCCCTTACACAGTTTATGCAGGAATGTTTACTCGGACCCTATGGCTAAGCCTGTCATTTACAGTATTAAAGCTTAAAATGTAATGGCCCAATCATAGATCTTCTGCCATGAACTGCTTGGCAGATCCTTTTTTTGTCTGTATTTGTTCCATTTGTTTCCTTCCTATTAACAAGTTCTCTGTTTAACTTCATTAGTATCTATCTATCTATCTATCTATCTATCTATCTATCTATCTATCTATCTATCTATCTATCTATCTATCTATCTAT
>JANRMT010062856.1:30394525-30408703 GCA_026402145.1 Polypterus bichir lapradei
TCTTTCTTTCTTTCTTTCTTTCTTTCTTTCTTTCTTTCTTTCTTTCTATCTATCTATCTATCTATCTATCTATCTATCTATCTATCTATGTCATTAAACCTGGACAGACTTGATCCTAAATACTCATGAACACTTCTTCCTTTTCTTTTAGTTTCACTTAAAGGGTTTTGGTTGTACAAGGCCACATTTAAGAAAGAAGTGAGGGGCTTTCAAGATTCAATGTGCTTGCATAGAAATAAAGATCTATCAATCTGTGTGGTCCTGTTAATATCATAACAAATGATCAAATGTATTCTGTTTTATCCTACAGCCTGTGGGTAATTTATTATCGAGAGTGACTGTTTATACCACCACGTGATACTTTGGGGTCGGGTTAAAATGTGACTGAATTTTAGTGGCAGTTCACAGTAAAGAATCCCAATCCATACAACACAGCTCTTTTGTGGATCCAAGATTTATGTTAATGTGTGGTCTATCCATGAAAGCTCCTGTGTGCTTCTCCCTGGGGTCCTGTAATGCCATGTAGTGGGTAAAGCACACTTATCTGGATGAAGCAGGGATCCTTCTGACATTGTTACTCTCTCGAATGCCAAGATGGCCAACATCCAGGTTGTTCCATCATCTCACATAATTTAACATTGACTTCTTATCAACAGTCATGTAAATATATCTCAGACTACACTTCCTGCAGTGATATTATTCTTACCTATGATCTTTCACAAGCTTTTTTGGAGTTGTCTTATCATCTGGATGCCTTCAGTTGATGTGCAACATTTAATAGTGAAACAATCTTTTGAAAGTAACTAAAGGAATAAAACTAGCTTAAAAGAGCCTTTACAATAAGGGATTTTTCCATTATCCCTGGTATTTACCCCTAAAGTCCCCTCTCTGAATTCTGACTATAAATTTATCACCCTGTCATGTCACTTGCAAAAATTCTCAGGTAATTCTGCACTTATGAGATGTATCAATCAGGAGGATGAGACAAAGTATATCAGGCAGAGAACTTTGTTTCTTGGTGTAGAAAGAATTGTCTGCAAATGAACATCAGTGAGACCAAAGAACTGGTTACTGAATTTTGCTGATCGAAATAATCTGTATGCCAGGTCACAAGTATTTAGAGGTCTGTGATAAAGCACATAAAAGGGTCGGTTGCAGTGTGTGTTTTTGTTTACAAATAGTCCAGCAGCTCAGGCCTGTGGGTGTGAAAGTGCCCCGCTACAATGTGATGCTGCCACTGGGTGTTCAATGAGGAGATGAGCTGATTGCTTGGTACATGAATGTGCAGTCAGCTCAGCTGTTCTCCGTTGACATTCCATGGGTCCTTCAGTGGAGCATCTGTGCCCTCAAGGTATAAACAGAGACTGGGGAAGAAATGGGAAAAAAAATCAAATGAAAGAAAGAAAAAAAGAGAATACTAGAGGTAACATCAAGAAGAATATGATGATTGAAGAAAGTGAATTAGGATCATGGCAGAGTCGGTGCAGAGGTGAGGAGGCATGGTTGTCGGTGAAGAAGCCCTATGTAGAGCGGTGGTATCCTGGGTGGTAAGGCCACTCCTGTTGAGTACTCAGGGAGATTGAGTGGCCGTTAGCTCTGAAAGGTCTCCATGGACACTGAGTTATGGCAGTGGGAAAATGAGCCAGCCAAGGGTTGACCTCATTTGTTGGAGTGCATCACTTCTACGGAGTACTCTGGGTGAGCAGCGGAGACAAGGTTTGTGGATATGCACTTCACCTCCTGACTGTGTTTTAACCCTTGATTTTACCTGTTTTTTGGGATTTTAACCTACACAAGCTCTGTTTTTATCATTGATTATTTATTTGCTGTGTTTATTGAAGAAGCACCCCACTTTATTTATTTTTTGGATATTGTTTAGAATAAAAGCACAATTTTGGATCCACCATTGTTTTTGAGTTATCATTCAACCAAGTCCATCTTGTTTCAAGACTGTCTGTGACCTGGGTTCAAGGAGGAAATACAGTTTACTGGGGCATCAGAGGGTCCACATCAGTGACAAATGGGAAAGTGACATCTTTCACATCTTCTACACTGTGCTGGCTGATGTGATTTTCTGCACTGTGGTGTGCTGGGCTGGTAACATCTCTTCAAGAGACGCCTACCCAATCAACAAGCTAATTAAAAAGCCAGGCTTAGTTATGGGGCACACTCCAGACCCCCTGGAAATAGTAGCAAAAAAGCAAATGAAAACAAAACTGAGTGTCAAGAAACACTACTGGGGCTCCTTTATACCAACAGCAATACGATTTCATAATGCCTCACTGTGACTATGACAGCCATGTCAGATATTTTGTTTCTTTTAAATATTCTTCCTTTTTGTCATTCTGTTGTGTGTTCTGACCATTGTGAGAGTGTGTGTGTGCGCGTGTGTGTGATTTGTTGGAAGCAAGAAATATAGGCAAGTATAAGGGTGTGAGGGCCACTTTGTGATGGCTAGATGATTGGGTCAGAGCATCTCCAAATGGTCAGTTCTTGTGGGGTGTTCCCATTATGAAGTGGTTAGTACCTACCACAAGTGGTTCAAGGAGGGAAAACCAGTGAACTGGCAACAGGGTCATGGATGCCCAGACCTAACGCTGGCCATGAGCAAAAGGTGTCAGAACACAGAGTGCATCACAGTTTCCTGCGTAGCCTCAGACCACTGTCCACTTCTAAAAGTGCCTACAATGGGTACATGAGCATCAAAACTGAATCATGGGGAAATGGAAGAAGGTGCCCTGGTCCGATGAATCATGTCTATCTTTAGATAATGTGGACAGCAAGGTGCGTGTGTGTCATTGACCTGAGGAAGAGATGGTAACATGATGCTCTGTGAGAAGAAGGTAAGCTGACAGAGGCAGCGAGATGCTCCTGGGCAATGTTTTTTTAGGAAACCTTGGGTCCTGGTATTCATGTGGATTTTATTTTCACATGTATCACCTACTTATAGATCATGGAGGACCACATACACCTCTTCATAGCAACTACTTTCTCTGATGTAGCAGGATAATGTGTGCTACCACCCTACAAAAATAGTCCAGGAATGGTCTGAGGTACATGACAGAGTTTAAGGTGTTGACTTGGCCTAAAAATTCCCTAGATCTCAATCTGTAGGACGTGCTGGGAAAACAAATCCAATTTATGGAGGGCCCACCTTACAGCTTACAAGGCTTAAACGATGTGCTGCTAATGTCATGGTGTGAGATACCATAGGACACCTTCAGAAGTCTTGTGGAGTCCATACCCCAATTGGTCAGAGCAGTTCTGGTGGCATGAGTGGAACCTAAACAATATTAGGCAGGTAGTTTTAATGTTGTGGCTGATTGGTGTATACACCTTTACACAAATAAGGTGGCTTGCAGTTTGTGGATTTCGTATTGCACTTGCCTACCACAAGACTTGAACAGAAGTTTCTCATTCCCATCTCCACCTATTTCTATAGACACATACCTTCTGTTCCTCTCACAGGTGACATCTTGGCAGCACTTTGCTGTCAACATCTATATACTGCTTACAGAGGACTACACAATACTCTGGTGTTGTGTTTTTATCTCAAAATGAGGAGGCAAAAACCATAACACAACCATCCTAAAATATAATAAACAAGTGAAAATTAAGACTCATATGAAAAGATCTTGGTAGACTTGACTGTTCCATCACACAGCTCCACACCAATGTTCACATTCAAGGGGGTCAATATAAAATCTTCATTTAATCTAATATACACACAACTGGGATGTTAAAAAAAGTATGTAGAAGTTATTAAGCACGTAAGAAAAGGAAGTATCAGTGCTCTTGGCCTGTTGTGAGATTTTATAATCTGTTAAGGCCAGGATACCCTGACACATGTGGCTAGGACCTTTCAAGTCACAAAAATTGTTGTTGATCTTCTGTACATACCTTCATTTAACTTTCCTGATGGTCTTGGAAAGTTTAGCCTGTGCTGACCTGAGAACTCCTTTGTCTCCTGATATGAAGGCATCATCTCTTGCTCTCAGGAGAACACGGACCTCAGCTGTCAGATGTGATTTCTGGTTGAAGCATATAATTAGGGCTTATTCTTCAATGCACTTTCCTATGTACCCTCTAAGATAATATGCTGGTCATAGGTGGCTGTCATCCTGAACATATTCAAGTCTGAACACTCAAAGCAGTCCTGCAGTGCTGAGTTGGCTCCTTCAGGCCAGACCCTGATGGTTCTTTATACTGGCCTGGATCGTCTTAGTAGTGACCTGTATGCTGGGAGCTGCATGACACAGAGACAGTCAGAAAATCCCAAATGGGGGGCAGGGATCAGCCTTGTGAGAATCTTTAGTGTTTGTGTAAAAAAGATCTAGCATTTAATCTACCCTTGTGGCAAAGTTCACATGCTGGAAAATAATATGGCATCTTACAAATCTTTTCATATCTCCTCTCTTTCTTGGGCTCTATCGTCATGAGTAAAGATTACCCCATTTGAGCATCGTGTAGGGTATAAAACATGCTTAACATTTTCTTAATACTTATCTCAATTCCAACATTTTTAAGAAAGGAAAGCAATTTGAAAATATGATCTACCTCTTAGGCCATAACTTATGTGTCTGAATAGATAATCTCTCGTTTACTCCTCTTAGTTAGTCATTGTCCTCTACCAGCAGAGTTTGTCTAAAGGTTGAGGGAAATGGCTCGAGAGTGGAAAACCTGCCATACTTCAAGCAACTACAGCCAGTGTTACTTTTAATTTTAGACACGGTGTACCACCTCTTGTGTAATCTTAAACCTATGAAGCACACACACACTGAAAACAACATGCTAATTTAGATGTAGATTCCTACTTAACTGTTTAAATTCCTATATTGCAGTGTAACATTCACATAAGACCCAATATGGTGGATGAAGATGCTAAAATAGATTGTTTATGAGAGAGGACGGCTTTTCCTAAAACAAAGAAACTTGGAACAGAAAAACTTTGGCCAATTTCTCTTCTCGTATATGTGTAGTTTTCTGGCAGTGCTATGACTTATTCACATATGTGCACAAGTTCATATAATGGTCACCAATGTAAAAGAAAAAAAATCTTTAACAGTGTCTGCCACTCTCCACATTATTACAATGTCTGTACGCGTCAGGCCACTAAATCACAGTGACATGTGATTAAAGATCCTCCTTCTCTTATTTTCGAACATAGACTTGTTGTTACCGTTTACAGAAAGATTTTACTCTGATATTTAGTGATTTAGTAGCTTGATCTCTATGTTTTCACACCATCTGTATAGGTGGTGCAATTTATTATTCCTTTTCATTTTAGAACAGTCAGACAGATAAGAGCACATATAGTAGTAGAACTGAGTGAGATATCATATTTATCTACACAAATAAGCAACGACCTGATAAGGCAGTTTTATTCTTCAGATATCACAGAAATCCTATAAAGCGTGAAATGTGCATTCACCTGTGAAATTCCCGTGGTCTGTAAAAAATGCTGTTAAATTAATCTGTACTGTCATAAATTGCGGGAGCTGCTGCATTATGCCTTTCTGGAGCCTGGTGGGTTATGGATCAACGTTGATAGGGTGGTTGTGAGCCTGTCACTCTCTCACTTCGTTCTCCGCTCTTATCAGATGGTGCTCCTAAGCAGTTTGTGTTCTCATCACTCTTTCTCTTTGAGCCATCTTATCATCGATTAAGTTTGGGAGTGGAAGCTTAAAGGTCTTAAAGCTTAAAGGATTTACACCTTTTTTTTGCTGCTTCTGACATTCATTCTCCAAACATTTCTGGTGATACAGAGCTATGTTCGGGACTGTATATTTCTATCTATTTATCTATCTATACAGTATATATGGAGAGCGACACTTCATTTCCCTGAGCAACCGGACGGTTCTTGATCCCTGGGGGACAGCGCTTCCAGGACACCAGTAAGTGCTGACAGACCACGGATGGTTTATGCCCGGAGTGCTTCTGGGTGCAAGGGCAGCACTTCCCCCACACTGGGGAGTGCTGCTGGAAGTACATCGTTTAGCACCTGGAGCACATCCGGGGCTGGATAAAAGGGGCCGCCTCACTCCATTCGAGCAGCCGGAGTCGAGTGGAAGAAGGACGGAGCTTGTGAGGCAGGAGTGGAGGCGGCCGAAGGAACCAAGGACTGAACTTTGTAAATAGTAATAGTGCTTGTATATAATAGTGTGTAAATAAATGTGTGTGTGTTGGACAATCAGCTGTTGTGTCAGTCTGTGGCCGGGCTATCTTTTACAATATATACAGTGTGTATATATATATATATACACACACTCACCTAAAGGATTATTAGGAACACCATACTAATACGGTGTTTGACCCACTTTCGCCTTCAGAACTGCCTTAATTCTACGTGGCATTGATTCAACAAGGTGCTGAAAGCATTCTTTAGAAATGTTGGCCCATATTGATAGGATAGCATCTTGCAGTTGATGGAGATTTGTGGGATGCACATCCAGGGCACGAAGCTCCCGTTCCACCACATCCCAAAGATGCTCTATTGGGTTGAGATCTGGTGACTGTGGGGGCCATTTTAGTACAGTGAACTCATTGTCATGTTCAAGAAACCAATTTGAAATGATTCGAGCTTTGTGACATGGTGCATTATACTGCTGGAAGTAGCCATCAGAGGATGGGTACATGGTGGTCATGAAGGGATGGACATGGTCAGAATGATGCCCAATTGGCACTAAGGGGCCTAAAGTGTGCCAAGAAAACATCCCCCACACCATTACACCACCACCACCAGCCTGCACAGTGGTAACAAGGCATGATGGATCCATGTTCTCATTCTGTTTACGCCAAATTCTGACTCTACCATTTGAATGTCTCAACAGAAATCGAGACTCATCAGACCAGGCAACATTTTTCCACTGTCCAATTTTGGTGAGCTTGTGCAAATTGTAGCCTCTTTTTCCTATTTGTAGTGGAGATGAGTGGTACCCGGTGGGGTCTTCTGCTGTTGTAGCCCATCCGCCTCAAGGTTGTGCGTGTTGTGGCTTCACAAATGCTTTGCTGCATACCTCAGTTGTAACGAGTGGTTATTTCAGTCAAAGTTGCTCTTCTATCAGCTTGAATCAGTCGGCCCATTCTCCTCTGACCTCTAGCATCAACAAGGCATTTTCGCCCACAGGACTGCCACATACTGGATGTTTTTCCCTTTTCACACCATTCTTTGTAAACCCTAGAAATGGTTGTGCGTGAAAATCCCAGTAACTGAGCAGATTGTGAAATACTCAGACCGGCCCGTCTGGCACCAACAACCATGCCACGCTCAAAATTGCTTAAATCACCTTTCTTTCCCATTCTGACATTCAATTTGGAGTTCAGGAGATTGTCTTGACCAGGACCACACCCCTAAATGCATTGAAGCAACTGCCATGTGATTGGTTGATTAGATAATTGCATTAATGAGAAATTGAACAGGTGTTCCTAATAATCCTTTAGGTGAGTGTATATATATATATATATATACAATCATATCTCTATTTATAAATTTATATATATATATATAGTTATGGGTGGCCTTGGCCATTACCCTGCAGGGACTCCAATGGAATTGAAAGAAGCAGGGGAGAGGCAATACCTCTCCTTGGACACTAGATGGCAGCTTTCCTGGGGGCCTGTGGCACCACTAATTCCCACATGGCATGCTAGGAGCTGGAGTTTGGTGCAACCCTATTGGGTTCCGTGTGGGCCACCAGGGGGAGCTGCAGAGCCATTCAATGGATTTCCACCACACCTGGGAATGATTCCAGGTAATCCTGATGAACCACCTGGAGCACTCCCAAGTGCTGAATAAAAGGAGCCGCTTCTGGAGAGGAGTGGAGGTGGAGGAAGAAGAAGAAAAGGAAAAGGACTCTGCCGATGATTGGTTGTAGGTGGGGCCAACAAACGTGTATCCTGAGCCCGAAGAGGACCTGACAAAGCCTCCGCAGGAGCTGTGCAGGCACGATGGCTCTCAGCCAGCAGGTAAGGACAAGCAACATCTGAGTCTACTGCCAGCTGCATTAACTAACCTGTTGTCATCTATAAAGGAGTGGGAGAAAGTTCTCCAGCCTGTATAGTCTCTGTTGCAGGCAATCGGGCTATTAAAGCAAACAGTGGAGAGGTTGGAGAGGACAGCCGGGGCACCACTGAAGTTGATGCAGGAGTGCATGAAGATACTCAGAGCGGGACTTTCCAGCCATATGGATGTCGTGGTATAGGCGAGTGGTTCTTGTACTGTATATAATAATGGAATTCCGAGCGAATTGTTCCTGGATGTGAGGAAGGGGAAATGAGTAGAAGTCCGACAGAAGACATAGGTGGAATGACCAATTGTGCAATAATGGCTAAGGTGCATATAAGGGGTTGGCTTGTCTGTGCCAGCACCCAGACCGCCCCACCTCAATCACACGCAATGATCACCCTCAAGTCAAAAGGGGTGCAGAGAGCACGGATGCTTTCTGTATGTCATAGACAGACCTAGACTGTTGCTTCACCCCAGAACAAACATGGACCCAGAAAAGGAAGACTGGGTCACCAAACAGTGCACCATGTTGAGCCTGTGTGCTCACGTGTGGTGGAGGACCACTCTCTGCGGAAGCGGAGGGATGACCTGACCTCAGTTGAACGTAGGATGAGGAAGGGCTTCTCGCAGTGTTTTCTAACCCACCAGGTGTGGGTTAAAGGAGGGGAGCAGAGATATTACAAGTGCCATAGAGTCAGCCATTGGTGGAGGTGCTGTCCTGATGGAGTCTTCATAGACGCCTGTAGTGGGAGCCGCCTGACTCCATTCGGGGTGCCAGAGTCAAGAGGAGATGGTTGAAGCTTGTTGGGAGAGGAAAAGAGGCGGAGGAAGAAGGAGGAAAGGAAAAGGACTGTGCTATATATTGGTGCTTTGGACTGTATTGTGCTGTGGGGAGCAAGAGAAAAGCGCTCCCCAATTGTAAATAAAACATGTGTTGTGTGGCAAACTCGTGTCTCTGCCTGTCTGTGTTGGGTTAGGATGGCTGTATTAGTGGTCCATTATATATATAACTGACTGACTGACTGACTATATAAAAACATTCTGGGTGGAGATGTGATCATCTCTGGGAGACATTTTGAAGTCCCACGAGACTACTTGCACGTCACACCCTACTTACAAACAATTTCTCAGAGGCACTTTAACGTCCCGGGAGACAAGGAAGTGAGACAAAAAGACAGCTGCTGTACAACAGGCTTTTAAATGATCGTCACGCAGATCACGCAGTTCGGTAGCAGCAGCTGCAAGCCAGCAGCTGATTTGTTCGCAACTCCTTAGTGTGCATTCAGCGCCCCCCTTCACAACGCGAGCGACAGAGACGCGAAGTGGCTAGTGTGAAGCGCGCCCCCATAGAGAGAGGTTTGGGGGTGGGCGAGCTAAGCGAGTAAAGCCCCCTAGTGTATATATATATATATATATATATATATATAGTGACAGATTGGGGGCGCTATTGCTCCCTTGAACCCTTGTCCAAGATGCCAGACACCAGATAAAAGTCCAAAAGTAGACTTTATTCATAAACAACACTGCACAAAGAAAAGAACAATACTCATTAATAATAAAGCGATAATCACAGTAATTAATCCTCCACACTCCCAGACGCGTTGCCACCCTTCTACTCAGCTCAGCTCACCATCTGGGAGCTCCCATAATCCTTTTATAATCCCTGACCCGGAAGTGTTCCAATCCCCAGTCCATGTGATCTCCTATCACTTCCGGGTCAGATCAAAAGTCCTTTTCTTCACCCCGGAAGCACGTCATTCCCCTTGTCCATGTGGCTCGGACGTACTTCTGGGGTGTATGGCAAATAAACATCATTCCTCCCTGCAGCATCTCCTAGTGGCCCCCATCGTATCCAGCAGGGCTGTGCATAAAGACTCCAATGTCCATGATGCCCTGCTGGTCTTCGGGGCACCTCCATACTGCAGGGAGGGCTCCACCTGGCGGCTTGGGGGTATTGGCCGGGATGAACGGCCGGCCATACACCACTATATATATCTCTATATATAATCTTCATTTGGATCTTGATCTTTGTTTGACCGCAAATGAATTAGAAGAAGAAGCACTAAATGGCAGTAGAGAGACAGCTAAAACATAGGCATTGCATTAAGAATCTCCTCCAGGCTTATACTACTGAAAACTGTAGTACGCCAGTCACACCTCAAAACACAGACATTCAAACTAAACAAATTGTTGTGCTTTAAGTTAACTAAAGAGATCTTCATTTAGATCTTGATCTTTGTTTGTCCGCGAATTCCACGCATGCGTAGACCACCTTCCAGTTTAGTATGTTGTTGTTACTCACGGATGTCAACAATGTGCCGGAATAACGAAAGGGGTGGTGGACAGTGTTACGCTGGTTAGCTCCTGAGTCCTGGTTAGAGAATGAGATTGCCAAAGATAAAAGGTACGTGCCTACGTAACATATAAATGAAAGAAAGACAGTGGGTAAAATGAATGACAACGTAACCGCACGTTCCGGAAATTATTATTGTTACATTGTAGCCGGCGAGTGCTGCGCGTCTCACAGTTGTACCGTGGCTTGCTCACATGTCAGTGAAGTGATCCCTATGTGTCCCCCTTTTATAACCATTGCTCCGTGTATATTGCCTTATTCTTTGGATTGCCACAAAGAAACCTGCGAGATTGGAGAAAGGTTGAGAGGAAACGACAGCGTCGTGAAAACGAGATGGACTGTGAACGGACAGAAACAGAAATGCTCCTACACCACCACACAATTACTATTCGAACAGTGATTCTGAGTAGGACATTCCTATCGAATCAATGTCCAAGGGTTTTCTTTTGTAATTTTGTTACAAAAATCATAATGCTGTGCGATGAAGGGCCCAGTTCATGACTGGCAGCCGCGTTTACACAGGGAGCCCTTCACAGACAACTTTAACACGCACAATGCAGTTGGGCGCACATGGCTAGTATATATATATATACTGTATATATATATATATATATATATATATATATATATATATATATATATAAAATATTACTGTATACAGTGCATCTGGAAGGTATTCACAGCACATCACTTTTTCCACATTTTGTTATGTTACAGCCTTATTCCAAAATGGATTAAATTCATTTTATTCCTCAGAATTCTACACACAACACCTATTAATGACAACGTGAAAAAAGTTTACTTGAGATTTTTGCAAATTTATTAAAAATAAAAAAACTGACAAATCACATGTACATAAGTATTCACAGCCTTTGCTCAATACTTTGTTGATGCACCTTTGGCAGCAATTAGAGCCTCAAGTCTTTTTGAATATGATGTCACAAGCTTGGCACACCTATCCTTGGCCAGTTTCACCCATTCCTCTTTGCAGCACCTCTCAAGCTCCATCAGGTTGGATGGGAAGCGTCGGTGCACAGCCATTTTAAGATCTCTCCAGAGATGTTCAATCGGATTCAAGTCTGGGCTCTGGTTGGGCCACTCAAGGACATTCACAGAGTTGTCCTGAAGCCACTCCTTTGATATCTTGGCTGTGTGCTTAGGGTCGTTGTCCTGCTGAAAGATGAACCATTGCCCCAGTCTGAGGTCAAGAGCGCTCTGGAGCAGGTTTTCTTCCAGGATGTGTCTGTACATTGCTGCAGTCATCTTTCCCTTTATCCTGACTAGTCTCCTAATTCCTGCCGCTGAAAAACATCCCCACAACATGATGCTGCCACCACCATGCTTCACTGTAGGGATGGTATTGGCCTGGTGATGAGCGATGCCTGGTTTCCTCCAAACATGACTCCTGGCATTCACACCAAAGAGTTCAATCTTTGTCTCATCAGACCAGAGAATTTTGTTTCTCATGGTCTGAGAGTCCTTCAGGTGCCTTTTGGCAAACTCCAGGAGGGCTGCCATGTGCCTTTTACTAAGGAGTGGCTTCCGTATGGCCACTCTACCATACAGGCCTGATTGGTGGATTGCTGCAGAGATGGTTGTCCTTCTGGAAGGTTTTCCTCCCTCCACAGAGGACCTCTGGAGCTCTGACAGAGTGATCATCGGGTTCTTGGTCACCTCTCTGACTAAAGCCCTTCTCCCCCGATCGCTCAGTTCAGATGGCCGGCCAGCTCTAGGAAGAGTCCTGGTGGTTTTGAACTTCTTCCACTTACGGATGATGGAGGCCACTGTGCTCATTGGGACCTTCAAAGCAGCAGAAATTTTTCTGTAACCTTCCCCAGATTTGTGCCTCGAGACAATCCTGTCTCGGAGGTCTACAGACAATTCCTTTGACTTCATGCTTGGTTTGTGCTCTGACATGAACTGTCAACTGTGGGACCTTATATAGACAGGTGTGTGCCTTTCCAAATCATGTCCAATCAACTGAATTTACCACAGGTGGACTCCAATTAAGCTGCAGAAACTTCTCAAGGATGATCAGGGGAAACAGGATGCACCTGAGCTCAATTTTGAGCTTTTTGGCAAAGGCTGTGAATACTTATGTACATGTGCTTTCTCAATTTTTTTATTTTTAATAAATTTGCAAAAACCTCAAGTAAACTTTTTTCACGTTGTCATTATGGGGTGTTGTGTGTAGAATTCTGAGGAAAAAAATGAATTTAATCCATTTTGGAATAAGGCTGTAACATAACAAAATGTGGAAAAAGTGATGCGCTGTGAATACCTTCCAGATGCACTGTATATACTCATACATGGTCACAGATTCCTCCCATTCTCCCAATAAGGCATGCGCACAGGAAACACTGTAAAGTAACACTGTGATGGCTCCTCAAATGCCTCAAAGTTTGCTCTTCTCTCTTTTTGCAGGAAAGGTCCAGAGGCCCTTCCTCAAAGACACCCAAGAAAGACATTGGACAGAATTTAGCAGGGGTGCACTGGATTTTTACATGGGAGCCTAAGCATGCTTACAGTATAAATAAAGCCCACAGTAACAAACAACAAATATGCCCGAGAGCTCAGGGACAGGAGTACATGGAACTTCAGCAGAATTCAATGCTGCAGGTTTGCACAGCGAAGTGGTTGTGTCGATACAGAAAACAAATATTCAGTACTCAATAAACAGTATAGCAGAGCATAACCTGAGGTAATACAATTAAATAAATAAAAAAAACAAAGAAAAAAATAATTCAGCCTGTTAATTTATGCCACTAAGGAGGTCAGTAAAATTATACCATTGATACACCGGTGCCTTAACATTTAGTGTTGTGAAGAAATGGTTCAAACAAAATAACAGCCTTTATGGGCAATGGGTAAAAGATGAATTAAGTTGTCTAAAATATTTATTAATTCCTTTCTAAATTTACACAAAGTAATGTTGTGGTCTGCAACAAATAAAACCATAGCACATTGCAAAACTTCTCAGTGTCTTTTAACTGTTAGCAATATAACTCTGATACTAAACAGTTTAACTGAAAACCCAGTAGATGGCACATTACATGCAGTATTACCATCAATATGGATGAAAATAATAATAATAATAATAATAATGAAACAAACAATTCACTTACGTATGTAAATCAATCTATACTGTATGTATGAATAAAAATTAATTTAGTAAAGCTAAATAACATGTGTGTAGCTTCTAAAATGGTACCTGTTTGTAAGTACTGTAACTCCAGAACCAAGTGACAATGGACTGTTGCTCTTTACATTGTTCTTTTAGATAGGTCACTATGAAGGTCTGCTCGCTGTAGCCACACAAATTGGAATTCTTATGGAGCTCTGCCAGGGTTGTCGTTTTTCTAGACTCCCTTGTCACTGACTCTTATGCTGCTATTTTGTCAGCTCATACTGTTTCTGACTCATCTGAAAGCTGTTGCAACTTGCCAGTGCTGTTAGAGTACTTTTACTCTTCAGTGCTCTATGAATACTTAAAGATTATGAAATTAACTTTAAAAGTGCAGTTCATTATATACAGATTATAAGAAAATATAACTTAAACTACTTTTACTTTACTCAAAAAAGATAATTTTCACTTTAAATAATAGAAAGAACAAAACAGTGCTTTGCTACTGAAAGGCTACTAAACTAACTGGAGCAAGCTAAAGTGTTCACAAAGCAGAACATGATTGGTTGGGTCTCAACTTAGTAACAATTAATCACAAACTCTAATTCATTTGGGGTTCTACTTCATCTGAAAAAAGAAAAGGGTTACACTATCTATCTATCTATCTATCTATCTATCTATCTATCTATCTATCTA
>JANRMT010062856.1:30408713-30425694 GCA_026402145.1 Polypterus bichir lapradei
TCTATCTATCTATCTATCTATCTATCTATCTATCTATCTATCTATCTCCTTTCAAACATTATATTAAAGCACTAGATAAAGTCAGACTCCACCAAGGGTGATAAGTGTTATTTGTTACTGAGGTTAAAACAAATATAAAGGAGGATGTTGAACCACTGAATCGAACTTCACGCTGAGCACATGAGAACTTGAGTGGGTGTTGACTAATCACAGCACATGGGACAAACAGGCTCAATAAGATTTAAATATTTTAAGTAAAATGAATAATAATATTAATAATTTATCTATTTTATATACAATACACATTTAAATTGAACTTCAATTATGATGTATAAACCAGTTGTAAATGGTGGTTTTACCACTGAATTATGTACTAGAAAGATTTAAAAAGCTAAAAATGAAAAAAGAAACACAGCTGCACAAATAGAGAGAAAACACAAAACCATGTAGTAAAAGGGTAACTGCACTGTCTGGAGTGGATCTTGTTTTAAAATCATTTAGAGTTTGGATGCAGGGAGCACAACTTTTACAAGGGACAAACTTTAATATGTGTAAGCAATTCTTTTAAAAGTTCATTTTAGGGGTGGAAAATGTGTCTGAATGGGGTGGGGGTAGGAGATTGAGCTCTTCAAGCCTTCCAGTAGAACCGACCCTCACCCTGGATGTTTCTGGTTGAAGACCCAAAAATGATCATAATTTCTGTTTTTGTGATATTATTATTATTATTATGTAAAGAACATTGTGTACTTTATCATAGTTTAATAATAATTTACAATATAAATATAAGAGAAAGTAAACAGAGTTCTGTGTTTGGTCAAGCTAAAATCAGTCATTGCAGTACAAATAAAATTCAGAACCCATTACAAAGATACAGCACATAAGTAAACCAGATGAATTGCAGAATAGGATAACTAATAGCCCTATCAAATGAGCAAATGTGGCACAACATCAGAGGCTTCGCCTCAGGCATGAACATCTGAGGTTCGATCCCTGTAAGGGAATGCAAAAATGTGTATGCCTACCGAGGCCTAAGGGTGAAACACATGTTGTGCAGTCTTTGTATTTTTTGGCAGATACTGCATCACACACATACACATATATAGTAATAAGGAAGGACACCAGACTTTGCAAAGGTTTGGGGCAGCCACCTGTATAATGTGTTCCTGGCTGCAAAAGTAAAAGAAATTTAGAGCGAGTAGTGTTTTCAAGATAGAGTCCAAAACAGAACTAAAATCCGGAGGAAGGGAGTGAGGTTTTATAGAGAGTTTGGAGGAAATGATGTCATCCTCGGGGTGGGGACTGGAAATGATGTCGTCCTCGGGGCCAGGACCGGAAATGATGTCATCCTCAGGGCCGGGACTGGAAATGTGTCCCCTGTTGATGTAGCAGCTCCTGTTGGGATTTCCCGGGAAAGATCTGCAGGAGACTTAGAAAAAGAGTCAGTGCACCCTGCTGCCCCCTGGGCAGATATGTTACTACTAGTCATTAAGCCCTTCAGCTGCCTCCTATTCACATGTGTGTGACAAGGCTCCCCCCTAAGCACAGACCTGTCGGGTCAGGCGGCCTGCACTGAGAGGTTGTGAGCCCGAGAGAGGGCATCAGCATTGAGACCACTTCCGATGAACAAGTGAAAACTTGTACGATTGCAGGTCAATAAACCACCTAGTGAACCATTGATTCGACTCCTTGCGTAGGGCCATCCACTTCAGCGGTGCATGGTCAGTCACCAGAGTGAATTCCCGGCCCAAAAGGTAGTACTGCACCTGGGTAGTCACCCATTTAAACGCCAAGGCTTCCTTCTCCATCGCTGCGTACCTGCTCTCCCAATCTAATAGTTTCCAGCATAGGTACATGATGGGGTATTCAACACCATCAACTCTCTGGCTCAACACAGCTCCCAAGCCATTGTCCGAAGCATCCATCTGGAGGATAAATGGAAGAGAAAAGTTAGTGGCTACCAATACAGGTGCTGAAGTTAGAGCCTGTTTCAAGTCACCAAATGCAGTTTCCGTCTTGTCAGTCCATACTATGTGGTTGGGAGCGCTTTTTTTCGTCAATTCAGTCAAGGGCACCGCTCTCTCGGAGAACCTAGGCACAAACTGGCAGTAGTACCTGGCCAAACCAAGAAATGATCGGACCTGCCTCTTGTTCGCGGACAGGGCCATTTCAGAATGGCATTTAGTTTTGAACACTGTGGCTTCACAGTACCCCGGCCCACTAGGTAGCCCAAATATCTAGCTTCTCTCAATCTGAAGAAACATTTCTTTGGATTGATTCGAAGCCCGGTCTCTCCTAGAGTCCGCAATACCACTGTGACCTGCTGCACGTGTTCCCTCCATGTGCTGGAATAGATGACAACGTCATTCAGGTAGGCAGCACTATACGTATTATGGGGCCGGAGCACTTTGTCAACCAGACTCTGGAAAGTTGCAGGAGCCCCGTGTAACCCGAATGGAAGGACACGATACTGCCAGTGTTCGCTAGGGGTACTAAACACGGTCTTAACCTTTGCAGAATCCGTTAAAGTAATCTGCCAGTACCCTTTTGTCATGTCAAGTGTGGTCAAGAATCTAGCCTGTCCCAGCCTCACGAGTAGGTCGTCCACACGTGGCATGGGATAAGCATCGAACTGGGATACTTTGTTAAGCCGACGGAAGTCATTGCAAAATCTCCAACTGCCATCGGGCTTAGCGACGAGGATGATGGGACTGGACCAGGGACTAAAACTTTCCTCAATCACTCCTAGTTCCAGCATTCGTTTGATTTCCAGTTCCACCTCAGCTTTCTTTGCCTCTGGGAGTCAATAGGGCTGCTCTCGGACGATAACCGCCAGTTCAGTCACTATGTCATGCGCAATCAGAGGGATCCGACTGGGTGTTCAACTCTCCACCTCTGAGACGAAGTGGATAGCTGATTCTAGCTCCTGCCTCTGTCTGGATGATAATTCCTCGCCGAAATTAAGGGGATCTGTTTGAGCAAAGAGTGAGCGGGGCTGACCAGAGGAGGGATCATGGTCCCTTTCCTTCCACGGTTTCAGCAAGTTTACATGATACACCCGCTCACTTGGTCGACGATTAGGTTATTCTACCAAATAATCAACCAATCCTTTCCTCTCCTTAATCTCGTAAGGGCCTTACCAATGGGCAAGCAATTTAGAATGAGAGGTGGGAATCAAGACCATGACCCGATCCCCCGGGCGGAACTCCCGGAGGGTTGTATCACAAACATAAAGGCGGGCCTGTGCTGTTTGTGCCTCCTCCATAGGACTCTTTAGAATCGGTCTAATTTTGTCAAATCTATCGCGTAACTGCGAGATATATTCGAGTATGTTTGTCAAGGGAAGAGCCTCTCTTTCCCACCCTTCTTTTAAGATATCCAATATTGCCCGGGGCTGCCGTCCGTATAACAACTTGAAAGGGGAGAAGCCCGTAGAGGCTTGTGGGACTTCCCGATTGGCAAAGAGTATGAGGGGGAGGAGTTGATCCCAATTCCTCCCATCCTCGTTGTCCTCCTTGCGCAGCTTCTGTTTGAGAGTCTGGTTGAACCTCTCTACTAAACCGTTGGTTTGAGGATGGTATACCAAGGTTTTTAAGCGCTTTATTTTCAGCAACTTGGCAGTCTCCTTGAACATTTTCGAGCTGAAGGAACCCTTACTAGTTTCTGTGCGATTGTTTTAGAGGTAGCCGAGCACAAAGGAACAGCCTCTGAGAATCGAGTCGCATAATCTACGAGGGCTAATATATATTTTATGTCCTCGGGCTGAGGGTTCCAAGGGTCCTATTATATCCACCCTCATGCGGTCAAAAGGAACGTCAATGAGGGGAAGGGGAACAAGAGGAGCATGGTCCCTCATAGGAATTTTCTGTAGTTGACACTCCGGACAGGAAATGCAAAAACGGCGAACCTCTTCATTGATACCCGGCCAGAAAAATTGGAGTTTAATCCACTTCAAGGTTTTTTCGGAGCTGAGATGACCTCCAAGTAGGTGTGCATGCACCAGCTCACAGACCTGCCGCCGGTAGGTTCGTGGGATAAGCAGCAACTTCCGGTCCTGCCCTTCATGCTTGGTGAACCGATACAACAGATCATTTTCAATAACGAAGCGAGGTCCCTGTGACATGGGCTGATGCGTGCGTTGGCCATTGACGAGAATGACTGCATTTGTAGCATACTTCAGAGAGTCATCATTCCATTGCTCTCTCTTGAAAGAGTAAGTCATAGAGAGGATCTGAAGAGACCTCAAGGAGCGTGGAATCCTCCCGGCTCGTAAGGGTGTGGGTAGATGACGCAGCTGCCCGCGACAGACCAGGAGTCTCTGCGCTGGCCTCATGGTCTTCTGTCTCACTCTCAGCTGGCTGGTTACACGGCATGGGGGCAACCTGAGACAAGTCTCGTTCATCTATTGCGAGGCCGAACCGCTGACCAGAAGTGCTTATTAGACCACCGCATTTACTAACAGACCAGTCCCGCCCTAGGATTACAGGAAAAGGGGGGTCTGGAAGGACCACCACCAAGAGTCTTTTAAATTTATCCCTTTGACAGATGTAACACTGGGTGGATTTATATAAACGAACTTCACCATGTATGCACCTAAGACTGGTCTTCTGTTTATTCCACTGTTGTGGTAAGACATAACAGTGAGCAACGACGGACACATTACTGCCTGAGTCAAACAACACTGTAACCTTGTATCCATTTACCAGCACTTCTCCTGTAGGTGAAATCACCAGGGGGTTGCTAAAGGTACACAAACAATATCCACGTATCCTCCTGCAGTCTGCCTTGTTGCTGGACGGGTTACACACCAAGGAGCCCGGGGACTTCGGCATGGGCTCCGGTTTGAGTGGGAGAGATCTATTAAGTGGGAAATAGTCCCTAGGGTTTCCACCAGAGGGTCATTCTGTCCTCTCAGATTTCAAAACTGGCCTTTGTTTTTGTATGAGCCCTGTGAGATCAGGGATCGAATGGAAGTCTCCCCAGGCCAGCTGGGCAAATGTCCAGGGTAGACACTGAAGCAAAAAGAAGCAGGTCACCTACTCCACAATCTGATAAGGGGTCCTGTCAAATGGCCGTAGCCACAGAGCCACCTGTTCCCAAAGAGAAAGAACCTGCTCAGGGATTGACTTGTCTACTTTTAATTCCCAGCATTTAATTTGCTTTACCTGCAGGCCCAGGGAAAGCCCATCTTTACCAGGGACCTCTGTCCCAATGGGCGGCTCATCTCTCTTAACTAAGAGAGCATTACGAACCCTCTTTGTTTCCCCCCCCCAGAAACCAGCCCACTGTCTGTGGGTGCCTTCCACCTTCTCCTTTCTGTAGAACTTATGCCCGGGGATGTCTTTGTGGAGCAGAACCCGTACCTGGTCATTCCTGACCCCCTGACACACTCCCCATCCAGAAACCAGGCCCCGGTACTTTCCTACCTTTGTTGCTTTTGGGTTCTGTCCCGGTTTCCTCTGGGACGTCATCCTGCCGACTACGCCACTATAATAAGGAAGGACACCAGACATTGCAAAGGTTTGGGGCAGCCACCCGTATAATGTGTGCCTGGCTGCAAAAGTAAAAGAAATTTAGAGCAAGTAGTGTTTTCAAGACAGAGTCCAAAACAGAAATAAAATCCAGAGGAGGGGAGTAAGGTTTTATAGGGAGTCTGGAGGAAATGACGTCATCCTCGGGGCAGGGACCAGAAATGTGTCCCCTGTTGATGTAGCGGCTCCTGGTGGGATTTCCCGGAAAGATCTGCAGGAGACTTAGAAAAAGTGTCAGTGCATCCCGCCGCCCCCTGGGCAGATATGTTACTACCAGTCGTTAAGCTCTTCAGCTGCTTCCTATTCACACTTGTGTGACAATGTATATATGTATATTGTGACACATGAGTCACATGAAGGCGTGGAGTACAAAAGCTTCAAGAAAATCAAATTTATTCAATTCAATGCAGGAACAGTCAGGGTATTTATTCAAAAAGGAGCTGTCAATTTAGTACATACAGACACAGCAAACAAGAGTGACGGGTCAGGCCAATGGCCGGGTTAGAATTTTCAATGCATCAACAATCAGGTGACAGACATGTTGTGCGGGCAGGCTGTGAATTTGCAGTTGCCTCAATGATGCCGCAAACCTGTGGTTGCCTCGGTGACGGACAAGCAACCCTCGACAGTTGTGTCAAACACATTTTACAGTTGAGGAGGGTCTCAAAAGATCTCAAAATTCTCACATCACCCCCTTAGTTTTGTTCCCATTGGTGTGGACAAAATGACTGCCTAAGCCAGGATTGGCCAGATGTGAGAGAATGTCATCATTGATGTGCATGGCACCAGAATGATGGTGAACATCAGAAGCAAATGGTTGCAAGCTAATAAACCACCAAGGTAAGCCAGCCATTTGTATCCTTCTGTCGGTAGAGCCACTAGAGCAGAGCGTGGTCAGTCACCAGGGTACACCGCTGACTCCATAAACAGTAGTGGAGGGTACCCACCACCCACTTAACACTAGAATCCCTGAAGCCTATGAAAAAAGTTGTAATCCCGGGCCACTTTAAAATCCTTTGCACCTCTCCATCAGCATCTTTTGTTTTGCAAATGTGTCGATCAGAACAAGCAGCAAGCAGCCTGTTATCCAATACCCTACCCCCGCAGCTGAAGTTCTAAAGTCTCTTTATCTGTGTGTGAGGTGCCTGGAGTTGTATAGGGTAAATAATGTATTGTTATGTGGAATACATACATTTCATGTGTGTTCCGTGTCTACAATGACCTCAGTAAATATAGGATGACAGGAAATGTGTTGAAGGAAATGCAGAACACATAACTAAAACAGAAACTTTTTCCATGTTATACTAATAATGATGTGAAATGCATAATGTGTGAAAACTTTAGTCCAAATATCAAATAAACATGAAACGTGTTTTACGCGATTGTCGAGGGTTGCTTGTCCGTCACCAAGGCAACCACAGGTTTGCGGCATCATTGAGGCAACTGCAAATTCACAGCCTGCCTGCTTAACATGTCTGTCACCTGATGGTTGATACATTGAACATTCTAACCCGGCCATTGGCCTGACCCGTCACTCTTGTTTGCTGTGTCTGTGTGTACTGAATTGACAGCTCCCTTTTGAATAAATACCCTGACTGTTCCAGTACTTTAGGAAGACTTTAGTCCAAATATCAAATAAACATGTCTGCTTTTATCCAAAAATATATCCAAAGAAAAAAAAAATATTCATGTTACATGTTGCTGTCAATGAAGTAAAAACCCAAGCTCAATAGAGTTCCCAATAGAGTACTCCAAATACTGTGTTTCCAACATACCTAATTTACACATCTTTAGGTTAGCTGTCAACCCAGCCAGCCTCAAGCTATCAAGTATCTCTTGCAGGCATTCAAGATGCGACCTCCAATAATTACTAAAAATGACCAAATCATCAATATACGTTTCAGCATATACAGAATGGGGTCGTAAAATCTGATCCTTCTTCTACTGAAAAATCAACGGTGCACCATGGAGACCAAAAGGCCTGGTGAATCTGAACAACCCATCCAGAGTGTCAAATGAGGCCACTGGACTCCTCTAGGGGTATCTCCCAGTACCTGTTTTTGAGATCTAGGGTGGAAATATACAAGACTTGCCAGAGTTTCTCCAACAAGTCATCGATATACAGCATTGAGTAGGCATCAAACTTGGAGAGCTTATTTAAACATCTAAAACCAATATAAATATATAAAACCCATCCAGTACTTGTGTATCACCTTCCTAGTTGCTCCTGGAAAATGATATTGGTGCATCTGTATTTTGATGTTGGGTTTCCTTTATGATCTCAAGTTCTGCAATTTTCGTCTGGCCAGGCACAGCCTATCAGTAACAACAACTCAGCTTCTGGGTGTCCATCAAACTATCATCAATAGCAACTTCAGTCTGAGAGGCTGCCACTGACATGACCAACAGCTTTTGGGGTCCGTGCCTCTCCTTAAAAAAATTAACATGCAAGATTTGTATGGGCGTTTGTTGGCTGGGTATCCTGACCGTACAATTTACGGGAGACATATGTTCTTCCTCTACTGCTGGACACATCCACTTCACCTGAAATTTACAGTATGTGGATCAGACGGGATCAAAACCAGCACCCAATCGCCCTTTTTGATTTCTTGAATATGGCTTTTCTTGTCATAATTACGATTTTGTGCCTCCTATTTGCATTGCTGATACTCCACTGCAATAGAAGACCATTTAGAAATCTGAAATATGGGCAAAACAACCCAATTGACAAATCTCACCCGTGGGTTGTGTTGTAAACCCCCGTCCATTCCTTCTAAAAAATATCCAACAACCCTTGTAATTGGCAGCCAAATAACAGTTAAAATGGACTCAAGCCGGTGGATGCCTGGAGGGACTCCCAAACAGCAAACAAGGGGGAGGCCAACATGGTGTCCCGAAAGGCTGGACCATCATGGGCAACTTGCCGAATCATCTGTTTTAAAGTCCTGTCAAATCATTCAGTCAGACCAATTAATCTGTGAGTGATAAACAGTGGTGCTCAATTGTTTAATTGCATGATGTGAGAAGTGAAGGGCGTACCCTGGTCAGTTAAAATCTTGTAACGAATGCCAATATGTGTAAATATTTCTGATAAAACCTTACCTTAGCAACAGCTTGGGTGTTGTCCTTCTGCAGGGAGGCCACTTCGGGGTACCTTGTTGCATAATCGACTAACATGAGCGTAAACTGATAACCAGTCTTACTTTTGGGAAGTAGGCCAACAATATACAACCCAACCACCCCAACAGGGACCTCAAAAATAGGCATTAGTGAGAGGGGAGACCTAGCGAGTCAGAACAGGTTCTACAAAAATGCTACACATTTCAGCCCATATTCAGCCAATAAAAGCATTTGAAAAAAATGATCCCTTGTCTTCTCTGTGCCAAGATCAACCCCAAAGAAATGGGTGTGAGCAATTTTTAAAATTGTCTGTCTATGCCCACTCAGGACCACCAACTGCTCGATCAACCCTTCCCCTATGCAATCAGAAATCACCCAATATAAGAAGACATCGTTAATCAAAAAGTGAGGTGTTTTGATATTTTGGCCCTCTTACTCCATATAGTAAGCATCGTTTGTGACATGTGCCTGTTTAAATGGAACGTCTAGGCTGCTAACAGTCCATTGTAGGAATGCAAACTCTGCTCACTGTATAACCCCGCTTTACTCCAGCCATTGTTTCTCCAAGGCCAGCTACTGTCTGTCTTGTGGAGGTTGAAGATGCGAAGAACCCTCCAATTGTCCCAGACTCTCCAATGAGGGATTGTCCCCTACCTCACTGGACAAATCTAGTTCAATCTCTAAACTGGCTTCTTTACCAACCTTGTTAGTGGAGAGCTCCTCCCTCTATCCACTGCAGGAAGAGGTGGTCTGCAGGTGGTTACACACATGGGAAGAGGGCATTTCTCTTTCCTATTAAAAGAGGCCAGGGTGAAGTATCTGATATAGCAGTCTAAACTTTAAAGTGCCTCCCTTTAAATTTCAGTTCAAGTTTAAATCCTCCAACGCCATTTGGCAAAATGGGCAGCAAGTCGCCTCCATCATGATCAGTCCAGCGCAGTGTTCACAGGACCACCACTCACATCGTTCGGATGTTGCCCTCGTAACTGATGACAAAAGCAGCAGACCTATACCACCAAGTTTCACCATGCATGCAGGTTCAACTGGTTGTTCCTTTAAGCCATTGTTGCAGTAACACATATCTGCGAGCCACAATGGAAATGTTGCTGCCGGTATCTATTAGTGTTGTCACCTTAAACACATTAACCACCACCACTCACGTACAAGGGCAAGACAAGGAGTTGGCCCCTGAACAATTCCTTCCTCCTCTCACCCAGCTGCAGTCCATTTGCTCTGAGTTCAAAGGGCATTGGGGTAGCGTGTGTCTGGGCTCTTCACATTTGTAGCAGCATGGTACCAGGGTCTGTTTTCCTTTGGCTTGATTGTGGGCTCGATTTTGCGATGAAAGGGCTCAGACTGGACCACGCATCCAATCCGAGTTTGGCAAGCAGACCATTCTGAGCACTCAGCATGTTGGGCTACTTGATGGCGTTTGATTATTTCAATCAATTCGTTCTTATCTTTATAAGGCTGACGACGGACTGGCTAGGCAAGGAAGTCCAGCAGGGCATTAATTAACAAGTCGCTAGTGACCTGTTCTACAATCTGGCAGGGATTATTAATATCTGGCCTTAGCCAGCATTCTATCATACCCCAGATTTCATAGGACTGTTGCCAGGTTGCCCTGCCTGGATTAAATCACCACTTGTGGCATAGCCTTGCCTGCTGGTCCATGGTTGCAGCTATAGTGCTTAAGGACATCAGCTTTTAAGATGTCATAATTGGTAACCACCTCATCACTAAGGTCATAATAAGTCCGCTGTGTTTCTCCCGTAAACAACGGTGCCAATATGTTAGCCCACTTTTCACACTCTCAATGGTGTCGGATTACTGTTCTTTCAAAGATGAAAAAATATGCCTCTTTATCATCATTGTCTTGTAAAGGCAAGAGTACCTATGAGCGAGTCCATGCCCTGTCCTCTTTTATGAATGCTCTGGCTTGCACCCTGGCCTCAGATTCTGCGAGTCTGATCTGCGTTTCTTCTAGTTGTAGTCTTCCAATATGAGGACAAGACTCCCTAGCAGTTTTATTATACTGGTGAACTTGCAGAGGCATCAGACAGGTTGTATCTTGTTCAAGATGGACATGTTGTCGAGTGCAGCTGTGGCACAAATTGAGTGGGACAGGTTGGAACCTGTCTCAGGCAAACATATGCTAGCTCATTATGTGAATGCACAATATGCAAGTAACACAAAACTGAGTTTGTCTGCTTGGGTTGAATGAGGAGTGATGTACATGCAAGTACTAAAAAAATGTACACATGCATGCATGTGCTATCTCATCAAGTGCAAGTCACACTTGTATAAGCATCTACATCTTGGTAGAATTCACACCAACTATGGTGGCTACAGTGGAACATGAGCAGAGTGGACTGCTCCATACACACACACACACACACACACACACACATTTTTCATAGTGAGAACTGAGGTACAAGCGCTGAAAAAATGTAAAAGTGCATACATGCACCATCTAGTGGCTGTGCTTTAACATCAGCAGAGAAGACTGCTCCACATGCACACAGGTCTTTAATTTATATATGTCTATATACAGTATATATGGATTTAACAATACATTTTTAGAAATTGAATAAGTATATAACTGCTTTTGGAACAGACAAAGAAATTGATAATGATCCAGATGGGAAAGCTGAACATGTCCTTTCAGCCCTCCTCCCTTTCTCTATTAACATCATTTTCATCATTATAGCTCCCAAATGAGCAATCTGAAAACATACTAGAGGTTAAAAAGAAGTCTCCTTGCAGCCCTCCAGACTGTTCCTGTAATTAGACAGTGACCAGTTTGCTCATAGTTGAACTTGCACTGAAGTTGCCCGTGGGTCACTAATGTGGGTCACTAATGTGCACTAGACTGGGTTTGCCTGATTGCTTTCTCTCCCTTTGGGAGTCTCTTGACCAGAGTGTAAAAGCTCAGACTTATAGCCCTGCCAAAAATGACAACACAAGGACACTGTTTGCAGCCCCATCTGCATTACCTGCCCCGGCTTCTTTCAGGACTCCTGACTGCTTTGTATCATTCAGTGTCTATATAGCATTCTCTCTTGGACTATAAAAGACCCCTGAAAGTACTGTATATAGAAAACACAAGATTTACTAAAGCCACCTTTGAAACTCCATAGTCTAAGGACCTAACTAAAATCTGCATTTTTGTGCTAAAGGGAACAGAGGTTATTATGTAAGTCACTTTGCAAACAGGCAAAACTCATTACTGACAATTACTGAACGGACAATGCAAATGAAATGAAATAATTTATGAAGAGCAGAGTTTACACTAGGAGTATTACATATAAAATAAGCATCAGCCCTTCATTTCAATTGATTAACTTTGAAGAAAAACAGGAAAAACTGAGGTGTTCTAAAATCAAACAAGGAGCATTCACCTCTAATCTATCCTCTTGGTCGGTTAACCAAAGTCAGATCAAATTCGGGGTACCTCTGATGACAAAAGCCCCTACTTTCAAAAATGAATACTTGGTGTGAAACCATACTAAAGGCTCTATCATGAAGATTCATGGAAATAACATTTAAAGGGAAATCAGGTTTAAGTGAGAATCATTCATTATTTCAACAAATTGACTTCCATAGACAGAAGCCTAACCCTAATTTTAAATTCCACATGTGTGCAGCAGTCAAAATTTAATTCTACTCTTTGTCACTGGCTGTTTTTCATTACTTCGTGACTTTTCTGTTAGCTTATTACAGTTTTCTGTTCAATAGCTCTTCTACCCTCCCTAATGGTTCAAAACACTGCAACTCCAGTTATAACTGCACTCTTCAAGAAACCTTTTGATCCATGAAAAGTCACATTTATGATTTATTTTTCATTATAATGTTCAAACCATGGGTAAAAACCAAGAAATGCATTTATTCAAAGTGGCATTATTTGACCTGGCCCAATATATATAGTTTTGGTGCATTTCTCTTGATGTTTCCAGGAGTCACTTCATTCACTCACTCCTTTTTGGATAGGAATTGCAGTGAACATCATGAAGTACTATGGCAGCATAATTTACATTCAATTCCAGAATTCCAGATATCTGAAAAATATGGGTTTTATTTCAATGTTTAGTAAACTGCATATGGTGAGAGTATAAATTGTAATAATTCAATTCAATCCTCTTTACTCCTTGTGGAGCTTCTGGCCTCTACAGTTGTCTTCCTGCAATCTCTGGTGATTTTTTTTTTTTTTGCATCTTCATTTTCCTTGCGGGTTCCAGTCAAGAGAGTGTCTCATGACATTGGATGCCTCTTTCTGCAATGTGTGTCCGACCCATCTCCATTTTCTTCTTCTGATCTTGATTTGCACTTGCTCCTGGTTTACCCTTGTCCACAGGTCAGTATTTTGCACTCTGTCGAACCACTGAATGTGTAAAATCTGTTGGAGGCATTTGTTTGATAAAGGACTGAATATCTTTGGAAATATTGCTGGTGATTCTCCAATGTTTCTGACCCATACATGAGAACAGATTTCACACTTCAGCTGAAAACGCTAATCTTAGTCCTAGTGGAGAAGGCAGTGAATTTCTAGGCTGGGCAGAGGGTAGCCAAGGCTTGTTGAGCTTTCTTAATCCTAGCCTTGATATCCTTGTCTGTCCGTTCTAGCTGATCTTACTGCCTAGGTAGGTGAACTCATTCACATTCTCTACTCCCTGATCATAATTAGTGTTTCCTGCCTTCTGCTAATCCACAGTACTTTGGTTTTCTCTTGCCTGATTTTCAAGCCAACACGTTGTGTGGTCCCTCCCTTGGAGTCATTCCTTGCATATCTTGCAGCCGGTGTGACAGCAAGGCAAGGTTGTCTGCGAACTCTAGATTTTGTAAATTTCTAGTCAGTGTCCCTGGATCCCTTTCCCCGATTTGGCATAGGCTGCATGTGTTACCCAGTCAAGCACCACCAAGTAGAGAATGGGTGACATTAACATTCCTGTCTGACACCAGTGTTTACCTGGAACTCCTCTTGCAGGAGGACATGAGAAGCCATCATAAAGCTTTTTGATGATATTCACCATCCTCTCTGGTACGCTATAGTTTTGAAGAATGCTTCATATTGATGCTCTGTCTACACTATCAAATGCCTTGTCAAAGTCAATGAAGCCGACAAAGAGTGGGATCTGCCATTCTATTGTCTGTTCAACAATGATCCTGAGTGTGGCAATCTGGTCAGCACAGGATCTGTCCTTCCTAAAGCCTGCCTGTTTGTCTCTAAGTCTCCTGTCCACGACAACTTTCATCCGTTCCAAGATAATTTTTGTTGAAATCTTTGCTAGGGATGGACAACAGGGTGATCTCCCTCTACTTATCAAGCTGTGAAAGAACTCCACTTTTGGGCAGTTTTCGAGGAGGCCTTTCTTCCAGTTTGATGGGATTTCTCCTGTGGTCCAGACCAAGTTGAGCAGTACGTCCCACTGGTCTACTACGGCCTCTCCTCCTTCTTTCAAAGCTTCAGCTGGTCTATTGTCTCCCCCACTGTTATGCCCCACTTCAAACCTTTCAGGGCCTCGCACATTTCTTGTTCATTAATTTCTCCAGTGTTGATATCAAGTGTGTCCCCTGGCTCTAACTGAGGTTGATTCTGTGTTGGTGACTTGTTCAGCACGTATCGAAAGTGTTCCCTTCATCTTGCTAGCTGGTCTTCAGTCAACGTGAGCAGCTGGTCTGCTTTATCTTCCACTGGTTGAGTAGGATTGCTCTTTTTTCCCCTCATAAGTTGAGTTGTTACAGAGAGCATCTTGAGGTCTCCTTTTCCAGATGCTGCTTCTCCTCCTTCAGCTACTTCATTGAAGAAAGCTCTCATGTCCTCTCTTAGATGTTTTTCACCTCTTTGGCCATCTTTCTATATTTGTTTGTGGCCACTTGCTTCTGTTGCCGGGTTCTGGCTTGGGTCAGCTTCTACTTAAGCTTTTTTCTCTCCTCCTCCTTTTGGCACATGTTGTTGCTGATCCAGGATTTCCTATTTAATGGTGGTCTTCCCAGTATCTCTTCACAGGTCCCAACGATGGTTTGTTTGAGGGTAGCCCTGGAGTGTTCCACTATCTCCACCTCTCTTTCCTTCATCTGGAGAGCCTCAAAACATTTTCGTAGGGCAATCTGGAAGGTTTCCCTGGTTTCCCTTGTCTGGAGCTTTCTTATATCGAACCTGGCTCATGAATTTTGTTGTTTTTTTCTGGCTGATAGCCTCATCTTCAGCTTTGAAACACCAAGTGATGGTCGGACCTGATGTCTGTTTCAAGTTTAGCCCTCACATCTTTCAGTGAGCTCCTTCACTGTTGGTGAACCATGACATGGTCAGTCTGGTTTCTCGATGGTCAGGCAAGACCCATGTGGCCTTGTGGATATGCCAGTGGGGGAAGAGGGTACCTCCAGTGGAAATCTTGTAGAAGGCACAAAAGTCAGAAAGGAGTTCTCCATTTTCATTCATCTCTCCCAGGCCATGCCATCCAGTTTCCTTTTCTTTTCCTTTGTTGTCACTGCCCACCCTGTCATTTAGAACTCCCATGAGAGTCAGCATGTCTTGCTTAGGTACCTTGTTGAGGACAGACTGGAGCTGGTTTTAAAAGAGGTGTTTCTCCTCCTGCTCTGCATTATTTGTTGGAGCATAGCACATAATGATGAATGCCTTCTGCAACCAGGAAAAGAACCTGGCTGAGATGATACGCTCTGACAATGGTTCCATCTCCATGAGGCTTCTGGGTGATTACTTTGACAGCAGCATGTCTAACTTAGCTTCATAGGGGACGAACTCTCCTTCCTTTCCAGAGTAGAACAGTATTTCTTCAGTTCACAGTGTAATTTCAACAAAGGAGTTTCATTTGACCTTACACATGCTGAGTAGCATGAGGCGATGCTGGTTCATCTCCCTCACTGCCTGTGTGCACTTCCCTGTCTCCCAATGCGGTCTCACCTTCCATGTTCCCATGCGGATAGGGCACTCTTGAGGGATCAGCTACGGGACCACCAACATGTTCCTCATTTGAAGAAGGGTTGTCAGCCCTGCAGCTCCCTGATAGGTTTGCTTTCAGTGTGTCATCAGCCCCCGGAATGGAGCCCTGTTTTTTTCCTAAGACATTAGTTTATGGATGACATACTATTTTTGATTTCCATAACAACAACTTTTTTACGTTGATGAGAAATTAACCCATTGCATAACCCCCAACCTGGAGGACAAGGGTGTCTGTTTAGTCTGGCTCCTACCCTTCTCAGACTTGTTCAGCTTGGCTAAACCTTCCAGGTGCACTAAGACTCCCACCAACATAGCTCTGGGGGTTACCAAGGTATGCAAGCTGTTCCACCATGTTAAGGTGGAGCTCCATCAGGACATTGTAATAAACTATCACTAAATTGTATAAACTATCAGCTTTTATCTCTGTCTTTCCCAAGGTATGGCAATGTTGAGTGCCTGCTACATGATCTCTTGTGCTATTCTGAGCTGAGCTACAGTGCATTTTTGTGGATAATAAATCTTTTGATTAATTAAGACTAGCAAAATACCCGCGCTTCGCAGTGGATAAGTAGTGTGTTAAAGAAGTAATGAAAAAGAAAAGGAAACATTTTGAAAATAACGTAACATGATTGTCAATGTAATTTTTTTGTCACTGTTGTGAGTGATGAGTGTTGCTGTCTCATATATATATATATACAGTATATACACACACACATATAAACATATATATACATATCCATACATATATATATATATATATACATATACACATATATATATATATACACACACACATATATACATACATACAGTGGCTTGCAAAAGTATTCGGCCCCCTTGAACTTTTCCACATTTTGTCACATTACAGCCACAAACATGAATCAATTTTATTGGAATTCCACGTGAAAGACCAATACAAAGTGGTGTACACGTGAGAAGTGGAACGAAAATCATACATGATTTCAAACATTTTTTACAAATAAATAACTGAAAAGACAATGAAGTTATTTGGATTTTTAAAACATTATTGTTGAAATACACAGTCCTGAAAAAGGGACGTTTCTTTTTTTGCTGAGTATATATGCATGCACACACACACACATATATATATATATACAGTGGTGTGAAAAACTATTTGCCCCCTTCCTGATTTCTTATTCTTTTGCATGTTTGTCACACAAAATGTTTCTGATCATCAAACACATGTAACCATTAGTCAAATATAACACAGGTAAACACAAAATGCAGTTTTTAAATGATGGTTTTTATTATTTAGGGAGAAAAAAAATCCAAACCTACATGGCCCTGTGTGAAAAAGTAATTGCCCCCTTGTTAAAAAATAACCTAACTGTGGTGTATCACACCTGAGTTC
>JANRMT010062856.1:30426094-30452910 GCA_026402145.1 Polypterus bichir lapradei
TTCCTGATTTCTTATTCTTTTGCATGTTTGTCACACAAAATGTTTCTGATCATCAAACACATGTAACCATTAGTCAAATATAACACAGGTAAACACAAAATGCAGTTTTTAAATGATGGTTTTTATTATTTAGGGAGAAAAAAAATCCAAACCTACATGGCCCTGTGTGAAAAAGTAATTGCCCCCTTGTTAAAAAATAACCTAACTGTGGTGTATCACACCTGAGTTCAATTTCCGTAGCCACCCCCAGGCCTGATTACTGCCACACCTGTTTCAATCAAGAAATCACTTAAATAGGAGCTGCGTGACACAGAGAAGTAGACCAAAAGCACCTCAAAAGCTAGACATCATGCCAAGATCCAAAGAAATTCAGGAACAAATGAGAACAGAAGTAATTGAGATCTATCAGTCTGGTAAAGGTTATAAAGCCATTTCTAAAGCTTTGGGACTCCAGAGAACCACAGTGAGAGCCATTATCCACAAATGGCAAAAACACCTTCCCAGGAGTGGCCGGTCGACCAAAATTACCCCAAGAGCGCAGAGACGACTCATCCGAGAGGTCACAAAAGACCCCAGGACAACGTCTAAAGAACTGCAGGCCTCACTTGCCTCAATTAAGGTCAGTGTTCACGACTTCACCATAAGAAAGAGACTGGGCAAAAACGACCTGCATGGCAGATTTCCAAGACGCAAACCACTGTTAAGCAAAAAGAACATTAGGGCTCATCTCAATTTTGCTAAGAAACATCTCAATGATTGCCAAGACTTTTGGGAAAATACCTTGTGGACTGATGAGACAAAAGTTGAACTTTTTGGAAGGCAAATGTCCCGTTACATCTGGCGTAAAAGGAACACAGCATTTCAGAAAAAGAACATCATACCAACAGTAAAATATGGTGGTGGTAGTGTGATGGTCTGGGGTTGTTTTGCTGCTTCAGGACCTGGAAGGATTGATGTGATAGATGGAACCATGAATTCTACTGTCTACCAAAAAATCCTGAAGGAGAATGTCCGGCCATCTGTTCGTCAACTCAAGCTGAAGCGATCTTGGGTGCTGCAACAGGACAATGACCCAAAACACACCAGCAAATCCACCTCTGAATGGCTGAAGAAAAACAAAATGAAGACTTTGGAGTGGCCTAGTCAAAGTCCTGACCTGAATCCAATTGAGATGCTATGGCATGACTTTAAAAAGGCGGTTCATGCTAGAAAACCCTCAAATAAAGCTGAATTACAACAATTCTGCAAAGATGAGTGGGCCAAAATTCCTCCATAGCGCTGTAAAAGACTCATTGCAAGTTATCGCAAATGCTTGATTGCAGTTACTGCTGCTAAGGGTGGCCCAACCAGTTATTAGGTTCAGGGGGCAATTACTTTTACAGAAAGGGCCATGTAGGTTTGGATTTTTTTTTCTCCCTAAATAATAAAAACCATCATTTAAAAACTGCATTTTGTGTTTACTTGTGTTATATTTGACTAATGGTTAAATGTGTTTGATGATCAGAAACATTTTGTGTGACAAATAGTTTTTCACACCACTGTATATATATATATATATATATACACACATAGGGGTGCAAGCAACTGTTGCTGGGGGTGCCAGAATCCATCAAGGAAGAAAAATGAAAAACATTATTTGTACAAAATCTTAATTTATTTATCCATTCCTAAATAATTAAATGGGCAGGCTATTTCGTATCAGTGCAATACGCTGTTTGTTAAAACGGATGACTCCCACTCTTACGTGCAAGTCTGCGTGGATATTATGAACTATCGTATCTGTTCAAGTTCTATTTAAATTTTAAATAGAAGGAATTTTTATTTAGTCGACAGAAATATCTTTGGTAGGAATGTAAGTAAAATGTAGGCATCATTGCATAAATTTTTCTTCACCATACAAATGTAAAGAGTAAATTCGCCTTACATTCCAACCAAAGATATTTGTGTCGACTAAATAGAACTTGAAAAGATATATTTTTTTGAATGTGATCGCGCAATTCAGATCGAGTTGACGCGCACCGAAGCATCGAACCCGCGTGCTATTGTGGTTTCGCCTGCGTGCCTCAATAAGTCACCCTCCCCTCGCTCTTACTTTTTTACCGTTCATCTAATGAATACACTGAGTATGGCTTTACCAAAACAATCATTGGTGGCGAATAAAGTATCCATTATTCATAAAGCTTCAATTGGTGATCTGTCTTTCTGCGTTAACCGCATATTTTTTCATACGTCTCAAACCAAGGGGATGCGAGGGTAAAATGAATCGGAAAGCACACATACATACTCAGTGCACCCCCTCTCAGGAATCGAACCTCAGATGTCGGCGCTAGAGGCAAAGCCTCTACCATTGCGCCACGGCGTGAGGTTTGTCTATTTGAGAGTATGTAGATCGGGGTATATATATACATATATATATATACCCGCGCTTCGCAGCCGACAAGTAGTGTGTTAAAGAAGTTATGAAAAAGAAAAGGGAACATTTTAAAAATAACGTAACATGATTGTCAATATACAGTAATTGTTTTGTGAGTGTTATGAGTGTTGCTGTCATCAAGGATTTGATTATCATTATTTCTTTCAATCAGGTTCGTATTTGTAGGATGTGTTGTGTTCAAGTTACATTCCGTGTTTGTCAATCGTTGTAAAGATAACAGGTTTCATTCATCGATTCGTTTCTTACTGCATCAATAAACAGCTCGTCTTCCTCTTCATCTGAGACGTGACACACTGCATGCACAGGTTTTTTTTACACTGTCTTCCTTTTAGCGGGACATTGACTTTTTCCACCGTGTGCTTTGTTTCCGCAGTAGCTGCACTTATGAATATGCTTGTATGTATCAGACGCTTCATATTTTTTTGCTGCCTTCTCAATTGTGTATTTCGGTTTTTGTTCAGCACTCTTTGGAACTGTTGCTTTTTGTCTGTGCATTGCGTCATTTCACGTGAGCTGCTCGGTGTACATGTATCGAAGGTTCCCAGCTGTGCTGGTGCCATCTTGTGCGATGTCCACGGCTGTATTTAATGTTAGCTAAGACCCGGCACTTAAAAGTTTCTCTCGCAGTTTTGCCGAGTTTGTGCCAAACACCACCCTGACCATCTCATCTTCCTCTGCATAAGCACAGTCCTTCACCCGTGAATATTTAGCGGCAGTGTTTCTATTGGATTGCCGCTGACGGATGGCGTTATATGGGCAGGCACTAAATTACGTGGAAGGCGTAACTATAGTATATATATAGTATATGGACGAAAAAATAGGTTCCAGTTATGACCATTACGCGTAGAATTTCGAAATGAAACCTGCCCAACTTTTGTAAGTAAGCTGTAAGGAATAAGCCTGCCAAATTCCAGCCTTCTACCTACACGGGAAGTTGGAGAATTAGTGATGAGTTAGTCAGTCAGTCAGTGAGTGAGTGAGTCAGTGAGGGCTTTGCCTTTTATTAGTATAGATTCTTCATTGAACTTTTTGGTTTACTAGGTGTGGCATGAACAGTTTCTCCATCTAGTGGACATTTTGAAACATTTTTTGGGACTTACTTTCTTGTGAACTCTTTAATTTATAACAGCTACAAAGAATGTGAGCAATCCAGTGGGCCCGGACCTGAAATTAGGGCAGGTCTGGCCTTTTGTGTGGAGTTTTTTGGAAGCCTTTAGCCATTTTTGTGCAGAATTTCAGAACACTAGCACTCTGTGTTTTTTTATCTTAAATTATGTGTGTCAATGTAAGTAAAAATTGTATTTCTAGTGAATTTAAAGTTGTTTTCATATTATTGTTGTAGATCTGCCTAAGGGCTGTCCACTTGTAATACGGAACAGCCACACATGAGCTATACACAAATAAACTGAATTGAACTGATCTGAAATCAGATGATTTGCTGATTCAGAATAACGTACATTATATCTGTAGTGAATTGACTGCATTTTCATTTCCAGCAATAGACTGGCTCCCCATCTAAGGCTGGCTCCTGCCTTGTACTCAATACTTCCAGGATAGCCTTTGGCCAGCTATAACCATGAACTGGAATAAGTGTGTTAAAAAAGTGGATGGATAGACTCCCCTTTAGTCACCTTGTGATGATACTTGATTAGAAAGGCAACAAAGTCCTTAGGACTGATTGAAAATACATATGTCAGCAAACACTGAAGTCAGGGTTATACTTGGAATTCATTACCACCTTATCTTAACATGGAATTTAGTTTTAGTCTGATCACTCTATGCCTTTGTTTAAATCACTGCAGCAGTGGCTGTCATCTTTTCCTGATACCATTCCAAACAGCGAGCTGTTTAGGCTGATGGGACAGAAATGCATGCTACAGAGATTTGGGTATTCTGGTGAAAGGTACAGTGTACTACTGTAAAAACAAATGACCAAACTGAAATCAGCTGACATTTTAGATCCTTATTGAACAATAAAGGTGGGCTTTATGCGTATTATAGTATTTTTTGCTGTCACACCAAGCACTGGACAGTTGCCATCATTTTGCAGCAACTTCAGCAACTCCTACAGCCGCCGTCTTTGCATTTAGAGAGATGACCTGCTGTCTTTTGTCAAGTCTGACAGAGCCTGCAGGAGCTTGTCCAGTTTATCTGCTGCTTGATCCACTTTTACCATGCATGTGGTACTCGTCTCCAACATGCTTCTTATCATTCTTGCCATCCTGAAGTCAAAAGAAATTTCCTTAAATCCATCTGCTTGCTCCTTCAACGAAATGCAAATGTGCTTTAGCTGACAGGGCTGGGAAAGATGACTGGAGCTGGCTGGCTTTTTCTTTTTTCTTCTTTTTTTTTTCCATCCAAATAAGCCCCAAAAGCTGACATGTTTATTAACAAGGGTCAGAGCTCGCAGAGCTTGTAAGGATTATGCAGAAAGCAGCTCTTGGACCTGCTCCACTGAGTCGAGATGCGTGCCCAGAGAGACATGGTCATGCTGGGGGCTGCGCTGAGCGCTTGGCAGGCTTTCTCATGACTATCTCTGAGAAGCTTCTCAATTATCCTTTGAACTGTTTACTGTGCTGTGCAGCCGAAATCGTCTGTCTTTTTCAGAGAGTGTTTGTTTTAATGATTTTTGAGGTCAAACTTCTTCCGTATTAGCATATTTAAAGCAATCAAAATTTATATGGCAGCTCCGGAGAGACATGCAGTCAAGACAATTCAGATGCTTATTGGTAATGGTTTATCTTTTGGATTGTAAATGATAGGTCAGAAATACTTAACTAAAATTTAAATATTTGGACAATTGTATATGATTTTGTTGCAGGCTGCCATTGATATTATCAATTTAATTATTATACAGCTTTTGAATAGTGTGCCTTAAATTCAAGACTTTGGCATGTGTCTTATGACAAACATCTGGTCCCAGGAGCAAGCTTTTACCTTTATTTGAAAGCTCTGTATCCTAAGCATGGCTGATGCATGTTCTGGCAGAAAAATTAGCTGAATCAAAGAAAAAGAAATCTGCTTTATCGTACTTTTCTTATCAAACAACCACCCCAAAGCAGGAGATCTGTGACCTCAGGACATGTCCAGCCACAAGAGAAGGCATTTTTAACCTGCACCCCATAAAGAACACTAGATACTAAAGTATGTGGTTTGTGATTCTCCCAGCCACTTACAATGGCCTTTTACAAAGGTACCACAGAAAACCTGAAACAAATCTTTTTCCAAAGCTTACAGTATTCCCTAGCTAATTTGCTTAGAGGTTACATGCAATTATGTCATAAGCAGGGTGCAATTCCAATGCACATTGGTAAAAACTGCTCCATTTATTTCATATTATATATATGTCTGTTTACTTTTTTAACTATGCTAATTGCTTGGTTGTTAAACAAAAGGTTGAGTTGCACTGTCAGACCGAAGCATCTGGGTGACAGGAATTTGAAAAAACTTTTTGTTTTGTTTTGTTTCATTTTTGGAAAAATGTTATTTTTTTATGATTGTTTGGTGACATCACTGAGCTGCCAGTTTGTTCTTTCACCAACATGTTGTATGTCTGGTCTTTATAATGTTGCTGGTTGGAACATGATGCACAATGGATGCGGCATACACAGAATGACTTCCTACATGCAGAAATTGTCCAGTCTTCATGGAAACATTTGAAGGACTTGTGAGAGACTGCTTGCTCAGCTCAAAACTATTTAGGGAAAACTTTTATAATACAATGCAACCTGTTTTTTGTATAGTGCTTTTCACTGAGTGCAGGCAGAGAGTGTTATGATCAATTCTCAGTTAAAACACAAGTATCGATTACACTTATTACTAAATACAGAAATGATACACATACATAAGCATATTTTTTAAAACACACACATAAAAAATGGAAACTAATTTAACATAAATGGAAATCAACAATATATGTCCATTAATTAATTGATGAACTATGGCCAGTCAACAATGGCAGAGATTAAAACCGTAAAAGAGAAAGTAAAAAAAAAAGTCAGTCTCTCAGACCTCGGCCAACTGCCCGCCTAGCCCTCCTGGGTTTTCTGCTTTTAAATCTCCCCCACCATAACCTATGTTCATGGGGGAGCAAAAGATTCTGATCCATCTAAAATTTCAATCTCCAGTTTTTGACGGATCCCTGAAACCGAAAACATCAAAATCTAGATGTTGAATGTGTGTCTGCCTTTGAATGTGTGTGTCTGTGTGTCACTTTCTTGAGTTTGGTCTAGAGCTAAAATGGTTGGATGGAAAAATACCAAACACAAAACTTAAGACTGTTATGAAATGATGTGCTGATTTGTTTTTGAACCAAATCGTGCAAAAGAAAGAGGTACTCTAGAGGAATCCTCAAATGCTGTAATTCTGCAATTAATTATGAATTCTTCTCATCAATCGCTATAGTAATGACCTATTTTATGATCAGAAAGTTCAGCATCTGAGCGGTAAAGATAATAGTGTGGGTAACTTGGTTCCTAGGGCACAAAGCCTACTGACACTCACGTTCGAATTTCTTATAGTGGAGTCCAATCTGATGAGAGAATCTTTCCATCCGACACTTCTAACGCTCCTTTATCTGACTTTTACATACAATATGCAGGAGAGCATCGTTACACTAGAGCAGTGGCACCAAGTGCCACATCCACAAACTGAGAAGAGAACCAGAATAGGCAAGCATTACTAATGGTTTATAAAGATCATATTAGTTATATTTTAATACTAATGATTAACAAACAGAGATGCAGTATGCAAAACAAATCAGCAGCTCTACTCAGGGTATACTAAACTGAAGTAGTGAGTAATCAGCCTGCATTTAAAAGCTGAGACTGAAGGGACACCTCTTATATTACTAGGCAAACCACTCCACAGGTTCAGGGGCCCTGTAACTAAAAGCTCGACCTCGACTGTTATTATATTAATCCTTGGAATCTTAAGTAAGCCTGCATCTTCAGATCTTAATGCACACTCTAGTTTATAAGTCATGTTAAGTTCAGATAAGTAAGCAGGACCTTGGCCATTTATAGCTTTATACGTTAAAAGGAGGATTTTGAAATCAGGTCTAAACTTAACTGGGAGACAGTGTAAGGACCTTAACTGGAGTTATGTATTTGTATTTTCTTGTTCATATAAATAAGTCTTGCAGCAGCATTTTGTATTGACTGAAACCTGTTTCAATAACAATTTGAGCAGCTAGTGACCACTGCATTTGCAGTAGTCATTCCTACTAAAAGTAAATGCATGAATTAATTTCTCACACTCCTGCATATTTAGAAAAGGTCATAATCTTCCAGCATTTTTATAATGGAAAAAACATGTTTTGGATAGTTTTGTACTTTATGTTTTAAATGACATGCCAGTGTCAAAAATAACACCTACATTGTGTGCTGATTCAGTAAAACTAATGGTGATTCCAACTGAGTTAAAGAGTCACAGAATGTTGTTGTGATCAGCATCATTCCTTTGAGTAAATACATTGCAAAACCTAATTGTCCTTAAATACAGATGTCAGTGCAACTCTGATTTGCATCTTTGTTATCAGATGAAGCCCAGACAAATCCTAGTATAGGCTGGAGTTCAGGCACTTGATTTGGAATGCAAGTGTGAGTTTTGTGCAGCTGGAGATCTGCTAAATGTGCTGCTTTACAGATCTGGTGTGCCACTAAAGTAATATAATTTCCTGTTACGCTAAATTATAGAAACATAGAGGCACTTGCATTGAATCCTTGCCTCCCTTTTAATATATGTTACAATGTAGATGGTCATGTTCACATTTAACAGTTTTAGTTGAGGTATTTCCCAGTTGCTAATGAGCTTGTAAAAAACTACATTCTGATGCTAGATTAATTAAAAAAAAAGTCAACCTTGTTCATTTTCACGACAGACAATCCACTTTCACTCATGTATGTGGTTACTACTAATTAGAAATAATTACATTTATGGCACAGTCTAAAAACTCTATAAATCTATAAATAATGATTCAGCTTCCAGCAAGCCTAGGGAACAAGAGCCACACAGTGATGTCAGTGCAATGAATTGTCAGCCCACTCACTTCCTGTCACATGGCTTGGAACCTGACTTTGAAAAGTCAATAGTCCAGAAGAACATAAGAAATTTGATAAATAAGAGGAGACCATTCAGTCAGTTTAGTTAATAGCTAAGGAGGAGCGATTTGGACAAAGTGCCCCAGTATCTTATTCAGATGCCTCTTAAAGTTTCTTAAGGTTTCTGCTTTAATTTTATCTCTCAGTAGTTCCAGCCAGTTTCGGCTGAGGCATATTGATCCGGATCACCCTGTACAAGGACAGATCCAGGGCTTAGTGGACCTGATTCAAAGCTGGATCTGCAGAGACCCTTTCAAGTGCATTGCAGAGAAGCTCGCTATTGATGCAGTCCTGTCAGGGATAGACGAGAGCCTTTGTGATGAAATGCCACTTGCTGCTGGATCTGACCACAGAATAGAGGGTGCACAAGTCACCTGGAAACAACGGGGCTGCCCAGGCTTAACTCAGATTTCCATCCATCCAGCACAGACCTTCAGGGTTGCCAGCACCATGAATAGAAGAAGCCAGAGTGGGAACACCATAGTGTGGACTAAACGCAGCTGCTTTCGCTGAGATATACAGGGACATCTGGCTCAGGAGTGTCACCTCCCACCTGTGCAAACAATGGCTATCGGTCTGGCTCAGGTATGCAGTTCGCAGGTTTCCCCCAGGATGTTAAAGGAGGACAATTTTAAGGTCTCTATTACGTTGCCCTGGTGGGAATTCTCGGCGCTGTTGGACTCTGGTAGAGACTTCTGCGTAGCCCACTGTGACTTGCTATGGCAGACCCCTTATAAGGCCACAGACAAAGTGAACATCTGCTGTGTCCATGGGGACATTAAAACATATGAGACTATATTACTCCCCCTGTAATTTAATGGGAAGAACTTTAAGGTTAGTACTGCTGCATCAGACACCTCACCCTGGCCATTTCTAATAGGAAAAAGGAATGCCCTCTTCCCACGGATCTTGGCCACCTCTAGAACACGTACCCCTGTGACGGATAGATGAGGCTCGCTGCAGATAATGTCAGTCAAGGAAACGGATTAGAAATTGAACTGGAGTTGTCCAGTGAGCTGGGGGGATGAATCCTCAAGTGAAGTCCCTGGAAAGATGGCAAACTTTTCCGTGCCATCACACACACCAACAGCCTCCACAGACCGGAGATTCAATATGGACACAGACAAAAACACAGTAGCAGTGGGAGGCAAGGGCAAGTCTGCATCAAACACGGAGGAAGCAGAGACTACCATCTCGCCTACAATGAGCTGATAACAACTTGGATTTTGCATTCAGACAAGCCCACATCTCAAATCACTCTTACTATCTGGAGAGAGAGGATCCGAATTTTAAAACACCGCATTTTTTACTTAAGGATGGTTTTCTGTATCGGGTGATTTCTGATTGCATGGGTGATGGCCGTATTGAGCAGTTGGTAGTACCAAGTGAGCATAGGGAGAAGGTTTTAAAAATTACTCACAGTCACGTTTTGGGGGGTCACCTTGGCGCAGAAAAGACAAAGGAATGCATTTCAAAATGCATTTATTGGGTGAATACGGGCCAGGATGTGGAACGGTTTTGTAAGGCCTGTCCTGACTGTCAAATAGTTTGTGTTCACAGACCTTCCAGGGCGCCCTTGGTGCCGATTTTAGATGTCCCCTTTTAGAAGATGGGATTATATATTGTTGGCCCGCTTCCAAAGAGTAAAAATAGCTTTCAGTATATGCTCGTGTTAATCGATTACACCACAATATACCTAGAAGTAGCAATGCTATGATGGGCGGACGCCTGAAACGCCCAAACTATTGCAAAACCACTTTAAGTTCACACATATTGGTATCCCTCACAAGAGTCACACTGATCAGGGCACACCCTTTATGTCTCGCATCATAAAGCAGCTATGTGAAAGTTTCTGAATTAAGCAGTTACATTCCACAGTTTATCATCTGCAGACGAATGGCCTGACTGAATGATTTAATAAAACCCTATAACACATGACCCGGCGGGCAGCCCATGATGATCTAACTTCCTGGGATACTGTGGTACCTTTCCTCCTGTTTGTTGTTCGGGAGGCCCCACAAGCATCAATTGGGATGAGCCCTTTTGAACTATTATTTGGCCGTCGACCACACAGGGTGTTAGACATTTTTCAGGATGAATGGACGGGAACACAGGCTTGTTGACAGAGTCGTTTCACTGCAAGAACAGGTTGCCAGATTGTCCTCTATTGCGGTAGAACATCAGCAGCACAAACAGGAGGCACAAAAACGTAATTATGACAAAACAAATAAACTCCCTAAGTTTAAGAAGGGGCATTGCGTGCTGGTTTGATCCCATCAAATCCACAGAAATTTCGGGCCGAATGGCAATGGCCAGCAGTGAATTATAAACTAAGAATTCCCAGGTGGTGGACACCTGCACAATTTGTGCATTTAAATCTTTTAAAGGGTGGCACAGCCGTCACAAAGTCCTAGTCACGGACACAGCAGTCCTCCAGACTGAGGTTGCTATTGTGGATAATTTAACTGACACCTAGAAAGCATAATTGCTATTGCTGATCAAGGGGAACTTGGATGTCTTCTTGGCAACGACTGGCCTGACGACGATTGCAGAACACAAGATTGTCACTCCACCCGGTGTTACTATACAGGTGCCCCTGTATTGCCTACCAGAGGCAACAAGGAAGGTGATACACGAGGAAGTCCAACAGATGTTCCAATTAGGAATTATTCAGCCAAGCAAAAGTGAATGGCGAAGCCCAATCATACTTGTCTCAAAGTCTGATAGTTTGCTTCAGTTCTGTATTGATTTTAGGCGTTTGAATAAGATTTGCTACATGCCCGATGCCGCGTGTGGACAAGCTGTTAGAAAAGCTTGGGCAGGCTTCATATATCTCCACCCTTGATCTCACAAAGGGTTATTGGCAGGTCCTCTCTGAGGAGTCTAGTTGTGAAAAGACCGATTCGCCACTCCGGACGGGATGTTTGAGTTTAAGGCACTCTCTTTTGGTCTCCATGGTGCACCGCTGACCTCTCAGCAAATGATGGACTAGATCCTGCATCCCCATTTCGCATACGTGGGTGCCTATCTTGACGATGTGGTCATTTTCAGTAGTGACTGGGAATCTAATCTCGTCTGCCTTCAGGTCATGCTTGACAGTTTAAAGCTGGCAGGCTTGATGACCTACCCTAAGAAGTGAAAGCTAGGTATGTCGGACAGCCACTATCTAGGATATTCCATGGGGAAGGGTTTACTCAAGCCTCAAATGGACAAGGTGTGGGAGGTGTTTGCATATCCTCGTCCCGAAACACAGAGGCAGGTTTGTACATTTCTTCGGCTTGCAGAGAGTTACAGGCGGTTCATTTCCAGTTTTACGCATCGGGCCGCCCCCCTCACTGACTTGACAAAGGGTAGAAAGAATCGGAGCGTTGTCTGGACCAATGCCTGTGAGATAGCTTTTGTGCACCTAAAAGCCACTTTATCATCATTCCTGGTTCTGCGCAATCTTGACTTTTCAAAGGAATTTATTCTGCAAACAGATGCTAGTGCTTTTGGTTTAGGAGTGGTGCTCTCACAATGTTTTGAGGGGGAAGAACACCCCATCACGTTTCTCAGCAGGAAGCTGCTACCCAGGAAGCCTAATTATTCGACTGTTGAAAAGGAGTGCTTAGGTGGGTGGTTGAAGCCCTCCGTTACTGTCTCTGAGGATGATGGATTACCCTAGTGACTGACCAGGTCCTGCTACAATGGTTGTACAAACAGAACGATACAAATGCCTGGCTCACTAGGTGGTATATCAGCTTGCAAGCTTTTGCTTTTGATGTTCGCCATCGTCTTGGGGATGCACACACCAGTGCTGAAATTCTCTCCTGCCTAGCCAAGTCTGGCTTGGATGGTCTCTTAGCCCACACCGGTGTGGACAAAGCTGCGGGGGGAGATGTAAGGTTTCTAAACTCTTTTGGGACTCCCTTTGGGACTCCCCCGTATGGAACTACACACCAAAATCGTCCCAAGACACAATCGGTGTGTCTGTAGAAGACAGCTTATCCATTGCAAGGGCAACCACAGGATCCCAGCACCGCAGCGGCTCATCGCGAAAGCAAACCTGAGTCGACCGTGGTTGCGCTAGATTATGTTCTGTATTCTTGTCTGGGCTCCGAGAGTGCCTTCTTTGAAGATAGAGGAAAGCTTTTTCCATGACAGCATCAGTCGGCACTTACCAAAATCAGACTGTAGGTATTCTTTTCATCTCACTTTTAATACCAATATAGCATTGGCATCATGTGCCAGAATGGATTTCTTTGCTCTTTACCTGGCTCTTTAAGGAGGCTTGCTATCGTTAAAAAGACCATTCATCTTTGCTGCACTAGATGGAATTCTGTTTGTGATGTTGCAGGCTTGACATTTTTATAGGCACCCCTGCTCATGGATATGTAGCTGCTAATTTACATGATGGAATGCGAGCTCATACTATGGGTGACTCATTTGTGGCTGATACAGCCTGCCAGTGCCGTTATATAATTGTGATGTAATTATGCATGTTTGCCCTGTGTCTGCGTGGGTTTCCTCAGGGTACTCCAGTTTCTTCCCACAGTCCAAAGACATGCAGGTTAGGTGCATTGGCGATTGTAAATTGTCCCTAGTGTGTGCTTGGTGTGTGTGTGTGTGTGTGTGTGTGTGCGTGCCCTGTGGTGGGCTGGCGCCCTGCCTGGGGTTTGTTTCCTGCATTGCGCCCTGTGTTGGCTGGGATTGGCTCCAGCAGACCCCCGTGACCCTGTAGTTAGGATGAAGCTGGTTGGATAATGGATGGATGGATGGATGTTATGATTTGATGAAAATAAATATTTTCTACTCTGTTTAAAAAAGTTATTTGATTTTTTTTGGAGGGTTTTAGTCATTAGGGAATCTCCTTGTATGATTGTGTTTAAGTTATTATCTCTGGGCATATGTTAGTAACTGTGATGGTGATGTATTTCTTTAACCAGAATGTCATTTTGTTTATATATGGGTGACATCACTTTGAGTAGGTGTTGCTGAAATGCAGGTACCAGTTGCTAGTCCACGTCCCCTAGAAGACACATCACGTGACATTACATTCCTTTAGGTTTAAATAGCCCATTTGCAGAATCTGGGCAGACTGTGACTGACACCAAAAGACAAAATATTTTGAAGTTACTGTGAACAGTAGTCACAATGTAGGTATATTAAAATATGTTATTGTTTGCAATGTGTGTGTGTGTGTGAAATAAATTTTACTTGCACCAGCCACCAATGTGCTATTGCAGCTGTGCCATCCTATAGTGGGAACTGCTATTATGAGTATACTGTAGTTTTGATTACATTCAAGTATTCTTTAAAAATATATGCTTTTTTTCAGTGCATATACTTATGGAATATAGTGCCTTTCACTGTTTGAATTTCTACACACCAAAATAGCAACCACGTTGCTAATAAATGGAGTAAGAGTTAATAACCAAAACAAGATGTTCTTATTAATACAGCTCTGTTATTTAATACCAGGTGCATTTAGGCGCAAAAGATATTTTACAAATAAAGCTTGAGTTAACCTGTCAAATGGAAAACAGCCTTTAAATCCAAATAATCTGCAAAACAAGTAAGTACAGACAGTGATTAGTATTGATTTGTGTTTGCTCCTATTTTTTAAATAGGGAAAAAAAGCTCCGTGGCACAGAGAGTATTGGGACAATCAAGGTACAAGACTAAAGTCTCAACTGAATACAAACATTCCCTTTAAACTTACTAGCCCAGCGGGGCTATAAATTAGGAGTGAACACTGCACAGAAAGCTTGCCTTCCAAAACGACTGTGCTCTCTGCTATAAACTTGGACATTACAGCTTGAAAAATTGCTCCTCTTTTTCACTGTCAAGTGTTACAAATTGATGAAATGAGTTCATCGATGTTCCTTGGTCATTATCTCTCCAGTGGCACTTTGTTTCACTGACAGCAAAAGGGACAGTGGAGATTAGAGACTGAGCACAGTTTATCAAACAAAATCTAATATTGTCCATAAGAACGAATCTGGAAATCAATACTTCATTACTAAATTGTTAGTGAGGATGAAGAGTAATTGCGCGAGTTCAGAGGCATGTCTTCATGGTCGGGGCATCAGAAGTTCAATGTCACAATAGGAAGTGATATGTGAGATCTGGTAGAGAGGAATACCCTGGGTAATGAGGCTTGCGTTCTAAAAGAAAAGAAGGGGAAAAAAAGCCTTGTCGTGCAGTTTTTTACTTCTCAGCACAGAAATGGAATCTGTTTTCACTGGAAAACTCCTGCAGTGCTTTTCATTATCAAGCGCACAACAACGCGGATCAGTGAAAGGTCTCAGAAATGGAGAGAATTTATGCTTCTCTTGCAAAATAATTTGTTACCTCGAATGTAAAGGAGGCCTAAAAAGGCGTTTAGCATTTTTTTTCTGTTTTGCAAAAGAACAGGAAATGTAAAATAATAAATATTACCTGACAGCTTCGTGGGGCAATTTACAAAAGTTATCTTTTAAACTGTGTTTTTCCATCATTTTAAAGTTGTGCTTTTGTAAGTTCTATGCTGTGGAGTACACCGTATATGCACCTCCTTTGGGGAAGGTACTTAGTTAAATAAAAACTGGCTCTTCTGCTTCATGGCACTCTCTTTCTATGTCTCCAACCTTTTTAGAACTGTTTTCATCTCTTCATTCAAGCCTAAACAGAAGACCCATCTCTCCTGTTTTGCTTTCCAAAGTGATGATCACCTAAACCAGACCTGCCCTCATTATTTTGGTTGGTTGTATTTTCCTTATATCATTTAGTGACAAAAACAGACATGGACCTTCATTGTATTCCACCAGAAATTAAAGACACTATTCAGCCTTGAAGAATAATGTGAAATGTCCAATATAGGATTGGGCAGCCAGTTTTCCTTGATCAGATGGAATAATTTTACATGATAGCCACAACTACAGATGAAGAATCCTCAGGGAGGTGGCCAAAGTCACATTCTTCACTCTTAAATATTACTCAGCACTACACTTCACTCTAGGAGGTACTGACCCTGTAGGCCTCCAAGGTGAAAGAGAATAATCCAAGGAATTAGGTTGCAACATTATAGATGATGAATGCTGAGGGAAGGACTGTGCAGCCAGATGGGCAACATCAGGCAGAATAATCATGGGCCTTAGTCTTGACTGAAATGTATTTTACAATGCCTTGGGAGGGTCTGAGTGGTCAGCTTGTCCAAGGTGAGGTACTCCATTCATTGGCATAAATATATTCTGTTTGACCTTGGAAAACTACTGACCAGTATCTCTTAAAATAAAGTGCAGTGCTGGCTAATATTCATGGCTGGTTTATACTGCAGGGTGTCCACGGAAGGCCTGAGCAACTGGATGGCCTAATTTAGGCCAATCATCGTACATTAGCCTGCAACATTATAAATCAGGCACCATTATTTTAGACAATAGCCTGTACCAAATATTGATGAAGAATGCCCAGAAATGCATTGGTTATCCTTCTGTTCAAAGTAAGAAACTTCAAACCTGTAATACAGTATACTGTAGCATGCTCAAGAAGGGCCTGTTCAGCAGGTTGACCTACACTAGGTAAGGCAAAGTAATTAGATACATTGGCCTTGACCATTATTCATGAAGGAGGCCTAGGAAGGGGTTAAATGAGGCTAGAACCAGTTAATCCAATAATTGCATTTAGTCTTTACTGGAGTTTATTTGTACAAATTCCAAAGAGGAAGTAGGTGGCTAGTTGGCCTAGGTCAGGTGTAATGGCTATGTGAAATAACCGGCATCATTACATTAGAGGAATGCTCAGGGTATTGCTATGTGGCTGTTTGATCAAGGTTCAGATACTCAGGGACATGAACCTTCATGGAAGTATAATGTAGAATGCCAAGGGAGGGGATGGTCAGTGAGCTGACAAAGGTCATGTCATTTTCTAATCTGCTGGTGCCTATCCCAGCTAGCAGAGGACACAAGGAAGAAACAAACTCTAGCATGAATCCAGTCCTTTTCAGGGTGAACACACACACACACACACCAAACACATAAAGAGCTGTAATCAAATTAATACATCGATTAGTTTCTGAGCAATTTGGGGGTTAAGTGACTTGTTCATGGATGCAAACTAATTCAAAGGTGGATAAATTTACCACCTTAGCCTTTCAGCTCACACTATTTGCATGGTCTTTGTGGCCGTGAAAATGTATATAGGTAAGTGTATTATTTTGGTTAGCTGGCATTGTCTTTACATTTTAGATGTTGTGAGTGCTGTGCTTGATGGACCGGCATCCTGACAAGGAGCAGTGCTGTCTCCTTGCCGGGGAGGGATGCCGTAATAGAAGAACAGAAATGGAATGGTGTCCCAACCCAGAAGGAAGCCAGTTCCCTGCCAGGAAGGGAGGTGGCAATGGAAGGACAGGGAAAGCCTGGTGTCTTGACCAGGATGGGTATGAGCACCTTTCATGGAAGGGAGGCCTGCACAGAAGGACAGAGTATGTCTGCTTCCCAGTGACGTGTTTTACCTCTTGTATACATAGTGTCTACATCCCACTTGTGGAACACCCATATGGAAACCCACAGGGCGGGTTGGGAATTGCAATCTCTTGGGACAACTCAGTCTGGGTTTTTCAGTGCTGCCAGGGTTAGCTGCATGGGATCTTTATGTCCTCTTTTAAGAGCTTCCACCTGATCCGGAAGTGCTTCCAGTGCACAATGCTGTGGCACCAGAAGTACTCCCAGGTCTGGCATAACAAAAGCCAGGTTTCCTTCACGAGTGGTCAAAGTAGGGAGAAAGTGGATGAGACTATATGAGAGACATGAAAAGAGAAGGTAAAATTATTACTTTGTTGTGCAGACTGAAAAGGAGGAAATTGTAACCATGTGGAGGTATTGTATTGAATAAACACCTTATATTTGAACCCAAGGTTCTGTTGTGTAGTTGTGTCTGGGAGAGTGGGACACTGCTATGCCCCCTGGTGGTCACAACATACAATATGTGGAGTGCATGTGGAGGGCTTAACAAAATGTGAAATCATAGAACAGATCTTTCACCTCAGACTCATGTGTTATATAGTTTTTCTCTGGTATTCCAAACTGACTCCTCTTTCAATAATTTCTCTCTGCCGTTAGAAGAACTGGAGTTCCATCCCTTCTGGTGAACAAGATGAACTGTCCTTCTGCTTATCCCCCCCATTTTTCTCTGTCTTTGAAGCTCATATAACTAAGTGGACGGGGCTCTATTTCTTGTTTTTGGCTTGACTTGTGCTGAGACCCTAATACTGTACATATTGAGTCCTGCCTGTGTGATTCCTGTCTGATGCATTTCTGGCTCCCTCCTAAAAAGAGAGCAGAATGACCCATCCTACTATACTATACTGATCCATTGTACTAGCACCATGGAAGAGAGATAAATTACAACTATGAGAAGTCATTTCATAAATAACTCTCAAACACTTGGTGGAGTTAACTGGTTGTGAGCTGTTGTTTTTTCAACAGGATCTCCATAAATCTGCAGCCCTCCAAAGACTCTTTCTCATGATGATTGTTCCCTCAAAATGTGAGCATACTTGTAGGAGGAAGAACAAGTTCAAGAATGATTATCAAAAAATGGTTGATGTATGCTCCAATAGTGAATCAAGTCCTACCTTGTGAATGGCAGCCCAGTTTTAGGCGCTCTCAAGTTTTGCCAGTCACTACACTTTTTCATTGTTAGAACCTCATCATAATGGACAGATCAGGTAAAAGAGGGTGAAATCATTGCATACTCTCCTTTACCTGTTATTACTATTTTGTGTGGGGATGTCCACCGTGATTGGTACCTTTGTATCTTGATTTTTGTTTTTTTCTTATTTAGTGGGTTTCACCGAATAAGCAGCCCTTCTTTGTGACCATGATGTGAAACTGAGCATGCAGCAAGTGCAAAAGATCTGGGAATATACTTGCCAGCACTGACAGAGTGTGACATACGGCTTAGAGACCAGCTTGGGACTTGTGAAGAAAATCACATCAGCTCCACTCAACCTGCTCATCAATGTGTAACTTGTAAGTCCTTCTGCAAATGTTTAAAATACCCAAATAACACCACTCTCCATAATAGGCTTAAAGGCTTTCTAGCAAATGAGGTTTTACACAAATAGAGATAGATAGAAGGAGGTGGGAGGGGTGTGAGTGTGTGTGTGTGTGCGTGTGTGTGTGTTTGTGTGTGTGTGTGTAGTTCCTGCTTTAAGACATGTTAGAGGAAAAAAAGAGGGACCTGATTCCTTCACTCCTCTGTACTACCTCAAGTACTACCACAGTGTCAGCATTTGGTTTGTCAGGGTGGTCCCATCTGCAGCAATTGTTTAAATTTACTTAAGATCACTATCTTCATCCACAGGCACATGCACAGCTTACATTGTAATTACCTTTAGAAGAAATGTACGGCATGTGTAATGTGCTCGGTTATCTTGCTAGAGTGTTTTTTAGAAGTTTCAAATCCTTTAGTCTCCTTCCCTGATTCATGCTAATTTGTACTTTCCAATCAGATGGCTCTTTATGGCATAAGCCATTTGTACATTTTAGAAATTAACTGGATTTTGGATGGCATAATAACTCAAAACGGAGATGAAAGAAGGAGAGAACAATGCACTATCTCTGAAATGACAGATAAGAACCTATGGAAAGTTTAAAGGGGGCTGTAAGTCTCTGACTAATATGGCATTATGATAGCATAGCATTTCTATAAAATTAAAAAACAAGACCAAGTTAATAAAACTCTACTGATGAGCAGAAAAGCCTCTCAGCCTGTAGATCACATGGGTTGCTATGTGATGTGCAGTAATAAGTCCAGCTATATTTTGCCACATAGTTCTAAACAATTTTATGAAAGTTCTTGGTCAATGTATTGTATAAGTATTGTGAGCACTGGGCAGTGCTCAATGAACCAGAACACAAGTTCTTACAATACATTTTCTATTCCAAACATACAAGATGCCATTATTAAAGCCTTAAGAAGAGTATAGCGGAGGTTATACAAACATTACGTTAATGTCCAGTTTGCTTGTTACTGCCTTGTTTCATGTATATAAGCATATGTGTATGTGTAAAGGAGGATGACAGCAGTGGCACATAGCATTTGTCCTTTGGTGGTGGAACTTCTAGCTTTGCTCTAGCTGTTCTGGGTCATGTTTAGTTTAGCACAGATGTCTTACCAGTGGCATTGGCAAGATGTTATTCTGGGATGGGCATTTAGATATGTAGAAATGGCAGCTTAATAATATCAAATAAGCTTAAACAACTTTACATTTATTGATCTTTCATTGGATGGGAAAATGACTCTTTTGGGTAGGTTTTGCCCAACATCTGCCATTCCATAGACATGACCATGTCTCTTACTCAGCAAAAAAGTTACATTTTATTTCTCATTTACCATTATTCACCCAATGCAATATGTAGTCAAATGCTTAGCTGCTAAATTCCAAGACTGTTTTTTTTTTTCTCCATCCTTACCATTTGACTTCATCATCAGACTGTCATATATAAACTTAAACAAAACAAAAAAAAAACAAACAATTCTATATTAAAGGACTCTTTAATTAAGATGATTATTTCTCTTAATTATATATCTTTCTTATGTAAGTGCACATTATTTATTTATCTTTTGTATATTTATCATTCTTACCTAAATTTAACTCATTTGTCTTTGCGTGTAAATACTTTTTTGACGTGTTGTAAAGTTCTTTGAGCTGCATCCTTTGTAAGAAAACGTGATATAGAAATAAATATTATTGTTTTCACATATATTAACAGAAAAAGACTCAATAATGTTGAAGTGAGAACAGATCTCGACAAAGTGGTCTAAATTAATTATAACTATAGAACACAAAATAATAGGTTGCATAAGAGTTCACGCCCTTCAAGTCAGTATTTAGGGGATGGCTGCCATGACAGCTTTGAGTCTGTGTGGACAGACAGTCAGCTTTGCACATTTACACACTGCAGTTTTTCCCCATTCTTCTTTGCAAAACTGCTCAAGCTCTGTCAGGTTGTTTGTGAATCATGAATGGACAGTCTCTGTCAAGTCCAGACACAGATTCCTAATTGGACTGAGATCAGAACTCTGACTCAGCCTTTCCAGGACATTAACATTTTGCATTTTAAGCCATTTCTGTATAGCGTTGGCTTTATGCTTGGGGTGGTTGTCTTGAGTGAGGACAAATCTTCTCCCAAGGCACAGGTTTCTTGCAGCCTGAATCAGGTTTCCCCCAGAATTCCCCTATATTTATCTGTATTCATTTTATCCTCCACCTTCACAAACCTTTGAGACCCTGCTACAGAAACACATTCCACATCCTATATTATGCTTTTCCAGTCATCCTTCATCCAATGTCTGTGTTTTTTCTTCTGTTTTAATGATTTTATTTTTTATTTTTTGTCAGTTTTGGATATTCTTTAAGGCCAGGCCAGCATTCCAAACTCATCCTTCCTCTGTTGAAGATGACACTAGTATTTGATGGAAGGAAGCCAACAGAGGACCTGTAAGGCTTTTCATTCTCACACTACACACTCAGATGTCCTTCACCTCCTATACAGTTGCTCATCTGAGCTTACCACTTCTTTTTCTATCCTGATTAGATCCTGTTTATCCTCTTCTTTCAACACAGTAGTCTTTAGATTCATGGCAATCTGTCAATCAAATAAACTTCATTCTGCACAAAAAAATAAATAAAAAAATAGACTGACATGTTTCTTTAGAAAGCTGTTTCATTTTGGCAATTTTTGAACTCTGAACCGAACTTGAGAAATTCCAGTGCCTTGCATCCTAAGTGAACAGAATAACAGGTTTCATCGGTGCTAATGTAATTACAAAGGTTCCTCTAATAACCGATTAGAATTTATATATGACTAAGTAAGGTTAACCTAAAGGAGTTGACCATTAGGATGCTGAACGGAATGGCTACAGAAAATGGGGTTTTGTAGTCAAATGTGAATAATAAATTAAAAAGCAGTCATTTCAAGCAATAATTGCCATTGGAAGTGCTAGTAATGTCTTTGCTGTATTTGTAAGTCAAGTTAATGGTATTAATCAAAAAAATGTTTTTTCTGCAAAAAACATGAACATTTCTGGCAGTGGTGTAGCTAGCTTGCTGATGGCCCCTGCTCTTTAGTATAACTGTTAGTCACTTATTCATAACTAGATTCTAGGGGCAAGCTGGGCAGTGGTGTCCACGATCACGACTCTACCAGACCACACGCTGGTGACAAACAAACTGGCTCTCTAAATGGAATTTGTAATAACTTTTTTAATCGCTTTATTACAGCAGCTGTAAGTTAGCAAAAATAAAGTAAATTGTGGGACTGGAATCTGGGAGATGTGGGTAGTAAAAGTACATAAAAATATGTAAGAAGTGGACCCGCTAACTTTTCCAAGACGACTATGCGAAGGAAGATGATTAAAATGTAACGTAAGCTAGAAAGTGGAAACTGTTCTTTGCTATAAAATGAAGCAATTTCAATTTGTAACAAATTAAAAGGACAACACCAGCTGACAGGATACTACTACATAATTGACCTGTTTTACATAAGAATTTGCCTTGTTGGTAGGAGATTGCTTACTATACAGTATATATTACTTGTTTGTCTTTAGTAGTTTATTGTAACTCGCTGCTGGCAGGTGCCCCTTCTAATTTTATATCACAGCTCCAGCTTATTCAAAACTCAGCTGCAAGAGTCCTTACTCGAACCAGCAGCAGCGAGCACATCACACCCACTCTGCTCCGTCTTCACTGGCTCCCTGTGTCTTACAGAATCGAATATAAAATCCTACTAATAACCTACAAAGCCTTAAATAACCTTGCGCCAGACTACATCAGTGACCTCCATCACTATGTGCCTGCCCGCCCACTAAGGTCCTCCGATTCTGGCAATCTTGTTGTGCCCCACACTAATCTACACTCCATGGGTGACAGGTCCTTCAGCTGTATAGCGCCCAGACTCTGGAATGACCTACCGAAATTAATCAAGTCAGCTGACTCCATGAATTCCTTTAAACAACAACTCAAAACGCATCTGTTCAGGAAGGCTTTTAGCTCTACTTGACTTCATTCCCCTTCTCTCAGTTTACCTCTCTGTCAAGATGCTCATGTAACCTGTGTGTGTGTGTGTGCTAGACCATCAATTATGTTGTCTGTTAGGCTTTCTCTGAATTTACTGTCTTAATCTTCTTTATTTATTTATTTGGTTTGTACAATGCTATATGCTGTATACCCTGCCGTTCTTTCTTATATTCTGTAAGTGCCTTGAGCATGGGAAAGGTGCTATATAAATAAAATGTATTATTATTATTTTTATTAGTTTCTCCATTTTTAACGGTTTCAGCAGATAGCACCTGATCTGAAGCCGTTGTATTGCTACTTCCAGACTCAGTACTGTTGCAACCATTTCACTCACTGCACTGTCTGCATAACCTGATTAAGGCCGTTGCGATGATTCACCAGCATCAGCATTCTCAGTTACTACTGCTGGCCCTTGCTCAGTTTGGAGAAAGGTAGAAATCTTGGTAAGCTTAGCATTTTTCAGTTCCTGCTGCAGGCAGGATGTTTATGTTTAGAAGCACCGCTGCCACTGGCTGACATGGTGTTGTTTGTCCAGAGTATAAAAAAGAGTCAAATTTTTCTGAAATTTGGTGCTTGCCAACTAACGGGGACCATAACTTAATAACAGAATTGTTATGCTTTACCATTTACGAGTTTGAATTTTGAAAAACTGTTGACATCAAATCAAAGTACAAAAGTAACAATTATTTACGATAATAATGTATATTTACACTATTCATGTAACGTCCTTCTAAACTTCTTCTGTTCATGTCCACTATGTCACGCCAAAGGTCACCAAATTTGGCAATGTGCACTTCTCTGTAAGGAAGACTAGGTCGTGTTGTGCCTCAGATTACACTCCGAGCCTCTGAACTTCTGAAGTCTAAATTTGTGTAAACTGCAGGTCTGCTAAATATGTAGTATCATCATGGCTTGGATTGGACTTGCCTGGTGATGGTGCAAAAATGTCACTGCAACTATGAATTATTAACGCAATGAACTGTGCAAGTGATTTAATTTATTCATTTTTTAAAATTTATATGGCCTTGAGTGGGCCCCCCAAGTTCATAGGCCCTTGTGCTTTGCACAATCTGCACAATCTATTGATATGCCACAGATTTCTGGATGTGTTCAGACTAGTAGTGTATACTTTATAAACTTGTTTATGAGTTTGAATGTTTTTCCCATGTGGGGTATGGGAAAGGTTTAATTTCTTAATTTATTTAATGATTTCACTTAATTGTTTTAGGCGAAACACATTTAGATTATTCTGGTGTGGGGTGCACATGTGAAAACTTGAGCTGGTTAAATAGATTATTATTATTAGATTATTAGCAGAGTCACAATAATCAGCAAGCACCGGTTATGGGTCAAATTAGGTATAACAAGCATCAAGATTGCTCAGGATTGTAGTTGTGTTTTGTTTTATGCTAAGAAAAATTAGTGAGAGAGGTCACTGTAGGGAGAGGTGGCAGGATGATAGAAAGGGCAGCATTGACTCCATGTAATGGATGTGCTCTCATTGGTGGATCTGACGAGAGAAACTGAGAGAGCTGGAGCTGGCCAGAGGAAGTGGGTTCAAGATTTGGTGACATCAAGTGACCCCCTTGGAGCAACCATTATTGGTAGTGATTAGGATTTGCATGGTGTGTCAAGGCTGCATCAAGGAAGGAGGAGGATGCAACAGGATCTAGTGAAAGGCAAGGTGCCCTGAAAACCAAAGAAGCCATTTGCAGTGCAGTTTGGATTTGCGTGGTGGACTGAGAATGCGATGGGCTGCGACATTAAAGTTTCTCATCGTCTTGAAAAGGACAGAGATAAAATATGAAAGGGTGTAAATGTTTTACATATCCAGCGTTAGAGACTTTAACTTTATTTGGATTTTTATCTATTTGCACCCCAAAGACATTTTGTCGGTTGCATGACATGGATTTTATTGGATTTATTCATTTATTGAACTATTTCTTGATTAATATATTTACTTAATTCATTCTTTTGCACCGTTTATTCTCCTCTTTTAAATAAACTGCCATGTGGTAATGTGCCTTTATCAACAAATAAACAAAGTTAGTTTAGTGTCCTCTGCAGTGTTAAAAGAGTGGCAGTAGTTTTAGGAGAAAAATAAGGACAAGAAGTATAAAGGAATAAAGCTTGCATTTTTGTCCATTTAGAAAGTTAAGAGGGACGTCTTTGTTGATAGGAGCAGCTTCTAGGCAGTGTCATGGCGGGTTTCATGTGAGAATGGAAAGATGGCTCTGCTATTGACCGGCTGGGACGGCGCTGTCTGCCTCCCACTTATGCGTGTGCCTCCCGCAACCTTGTAGCACTGGAAGAGTAAGGCCAGGTTTGTACTTCACACGACTTATGCTGCAGTGGACGCTCCTGCTACGCAAGCGTTTTACTGTTTATACTTGTGCGTGTACTTAACGCAAATCTGGAAGAATTCACCAGGTGGCAGTGCGAGATATTATCACGGTGAGAACTGGTTCGGCTTCGCTGTGTTATGAATTGCCTGGAGCACCCATTAAATTCTGATGACACCTTAGCGCAATATCTCTGAAAAGGATGTTTAATGATTAAATCCATCAATCCAGGGATGTGTCCATTCTAGCTATCATTGGGCACGAGGCAGAAACAATCCCATCACAAGGTAAATACCAGCACACACACACACACTAATGTAATTTTATTGTCACCAAATCTGCAAATCTTTAGAAGGAAACTGGAGAACTCTGTGGAAACCCAGCAGGAAAACATGTAAACTCCAGGCAGAGAATACCAGCGACGTGACTCCCTGTGAGACAGCAGTGCCACCACTCTGCCGCCGTGTCACCCCCATATGTGTGTAATTATTAACAGTATTCATTATTTAAACAAAATTAACAATTTATCTATAAAATGTAACATACAATGCATTTCATCATGAAAGTGATATCAAGTATAAATCTAAGGATTCTAAATGTGCAGAGAGTTGGAAAATCATACATGTAATGTGTTCTGTGTGGCGATTGCATCTGTATGTCGGCATTTTGCTTCACCACTTCGAACCATTCATCAAACATCGAAGCACGCACATCGATCCCATAGGATCTGCATAGAGGCTTTTTGTCACATGTAGACAGTAAACAGAGACTCTGACATCATATTCCAATTTTTATCACACTGCACCCCCTGACTTTTTGCTGGTACTGCAACTCGCACACGTGTCGCGTTAATTTCTAAAGGACCTGCTTAGAGGACATGTCAAATGAACACTGGGAATGTGTGGCAGCCATGATGTGTGCTTGTACACGTTCTGAGCGTGAAGTATAAATGAGCCCTCAGTCCTAGCAAAACATCGGAGGGCACAGTGTGATAAAAGTCGGAACGTGACGTCAGAGTCTCTGTTTACTACCTATATGTGACAGAAAGTCGGTATGCGGATCGTAGTAGGTTCGATGTGTGCAGTTTGATGTTTGATGAATGATTCGATGTGATGCATTCGTGGTGCTTTTATATTCAAGCGTTGCATATTCCCAATCATAATGACACAATACATTTCATACATACACAAGTCTCACATACCATCTTTTGTGCCGTCTTTTTTGTCTGGGGCTTTTTCCTGTCCTGACAGCAGCAGCAAACAGCAATAGATCACCACACAGAACACATTAAATGTATAATATTCCAACTCTCTGCACATTTAGAATCCTAAGATTTATACTTGATATCACTTTCATGATGAAATGCATTAAAGTATGTATGTTACATTTTACAGATAAATCGTTAATTTCATTTAAATAATGAACACTGTTAATAATTACACACATGGGGCCGACACGGTGGCAGAGCCGTAGCACTGCTGTCTTGCAGGGAGTCACATCACTGGTATTCCCTGCCTGGAGTTTGCGTGTTTTCCTGCTGGGTTTCCACAGTGTGCTCCGGTTTCCTTCCAAAGATATGCAGATTTGGTGACAATAAAATGATGCTAGTGTGTGCGAGTGCTTGTATTCACCTTGCGATAAGCTGATGCCCCGTCCAGGGATTGTTTCTGCCTTGTGCCGAATGCTTGCTGGAATGGACACACCCCTGGATTGATGGAGTTAATCATTAAACATCCTTTTCAGCGATATTGTAGTAAGGTGTCATTGGAATTTAATGGGTGTTCCAGGCAATTCACAACACAGGAAAGCCGAACCTGTTCTCACCGTTATAATATCTATTGGCCAGTGTACTGATATATATATATATATATATATATATATATATATATATATATATA
>JANRMT010062856.1:30453010-30463138 GCA_026402145.1 Polypterus bichir lapradei
TATATTTTCCGCAGGGCATTATTTTTGTTTTTTTTTAAGTCTGTAAATAAAACCTCATTTCATTTTTCCAAAACCCAGCCCTTTTGTGTCCTTGTCTCCCCGTCTTACCCCTCATCCTAGTCATGATCGGTCTCGCATATTAGACACCAAGAGTCTAGTCTGGTGTCCCCCGTTTCCCACTACAAGGGGTGTCACATGACATTTTTTTGATTTTAAAATCTTGCCCATCTGCTTACTTGCCTTAGTCCATCCCCGGTTCATGCATATGGATGGAATTAAGGGTAAGGCCATGACTGCAGGTCCAGAGTATCATACTATGAGTGCTTTGTTTCTTCAAGAATACAGTCTTTCCCCTTACATTCCTATAGATATTTGTGTTAATTTAATTGAGGATATTTTGTTTTAAGATGGGTGAGGTCACAATAATGGACTGGCACCTTGACCTGAGCTGTTTCTTGCCATTCTGCCAGGATTCGCTCCCACACATCTCTATGCTGAAGTAAGCATTTTATTTTATAGTATGTAACTGTCAAGAATGACTGAAATCTTAACTATTCAAACATGGAAAAAGGTTAGAATAGAATAGAACAGAATAGAATAGAATAGGAAGCCTTTATTGTCATTGTAAAAATAATTGTGATGAAATTAAAAAAAAAGGCAATCATTATAAAAAAAGGTGTTATATAAAAATACTCAAAATTCACCGACTCTTAATAGTTGTAGTTGTGTTGTATTTTATTTTATATCATATTTATTTATCCTCCACCTCTGCATTTGTGATTATTAAGCATTTTTTTTCACCAAACCCTCCACCAAAGGTCCCAATGTATACTCTTTGTTACTCTGACAATTCTAAATGAAGTTTTGGGTGTAAGAATATCCCATCTGGAGCTCTATTTTGCCTTATGGCCTTTGCTGTTGAGATAATATCTGACTACTCACATCCTTGAACAGGCAAACCATGGATGGCATTTAATTTGATCTTGATTTTTTTTTTATTTTGATCAATTGGGAAGAAAAGTCTAATTAAAAAAAAAACAACAACATTATTTTAATTAATTAAAGAAGGCATTCACTAGTTTTACAACCCTCTTTATTCTCAGCTGCATCACTAGGATGTTGAATTTCAGTTATTAAGCCTTACATAACTATATCAATCAACATGCCGTATGTACTCAGTTTAGTCTCTACAGTCCAGCTTAATGTGTACTTTAGGATGTGGATGTATCCCCATCAGCCTGCAGGGAAATCTTGGGCTCAAGTGCACATAAATGTCAATGATCAATCAACTCATTGGTAAAATGCAAAAAAAGAACCCTATAAAATTGCCTTTATTGTGACTCACCCTCACTGCCTAGAAGCTCAGATGTCATGTCAAAGGTCTGTTTCTGAAATCATTTATAACAGCACAAAGGTACAGAGAAGCCAATGCAACAGCAAAATTTATTTTGCTGACTGAAAAAAATTGTAAAACCATTCAGCCAGAAAGCCTGCAAGAGCAAAAACCGCCTGTAAAAAATCTTACTGAATCATTTAATCCAGGTTAAACAAACACAACTAACAAGCGTAAACAATTATTCAAAAAATGAATGAAGGACAATAGGAGAATGGCAATGACTTTCTTCCCCTTTGATGGATGTGAGTGGACACACAAGGTCTTGTTTGCATGAAATGTCCAAATCTTCTGATATGGTGATGTGCCAATACAAATTAATAAAGTGCTACAGACAAAATGTTTTATTTTCAATGTGCATGAAACCTTTCATTTTTTGCTATTGTTGTATGAATTGAAATGAGCACTAATGCTACAATTATGCAATTATAATTTATGTGCCCAAAAAACAGTGTGTCAGTTCATTTTGAAAATTATTTTACCAATAAAAAATACTTGGAAATGGTACCACTTGGCAAATGGTACCTTTTAGAGGAGGAGCAGTGGAAAAGGTTTAAAAACATGTATATTGCTGAACAGGTACATTCCAAAACTTGGATTTAATAGGAAATTAAAAAACAAACTCCAGAGCGAGTTAATAAGGAGCTGGAAAAAGAAACTGCAAATGGAAAAACAGCTGTATAATGTGTATGACTAATAACTCCAATTAATGCTAAAAATGCCACAAAACCTTTGATAAATTAGCAAATTAAACTTACCAGACAAAAAATTAGTCACTACCTGTGTAAGAAGCACATACTTCAGACACCAACACAGGGCACCCTAATATGAATACTGTTGTACAAATAGCTGTGTCATGTGCTACGGGGTACAATGAGTAATGAAGAGCAGTGGTGCACCATGTTTGTTTGGTTCTCTCCATGAAAAATGAGTCACACAACACTCATGAATGATTGGCAAAAAGGGGTCACTGCGTTTAGCCATGGCACAGGGCATAGTATACAGTGTGATCAACAGAAGTGCCAGAGAGCCCCAAACACATATGCACCAACACAGTCCCAGGTTAAAAATGCAAACATTTACATGACAGGATACCTCCACACATCAATATAATCCTTTCTCCTTCTTCTTTCTTCTCTCCACCTCTCCTCCCAGACGAGTGTTGCATGTCTCCTCTCCTGGATATGACTCGCCTGGATGTGGCTCCTTTTATTAAAGGCCTAGAAGTAATTCTGGTTTCAGGGCATTGCCTGTTGGAAGTATTTCTGGACAGCACCCGCGGACACCAACAGAACTGTCGCACAGGACTACAGTTCCCAGCATTCCCTGTGGGCATCCATTTGAAGAACTGAAGCCCAGGGATGCTGCCATTTGGCATACAGTGATGTTACGGAGCCTACTTCAATCTCTCTATTGTATTGGCATCCCGACCAATCCTGATAGGGATGGCAGCCCATGCATGTTGTCCATTACAACAGAAAGTTTCCAGCTTTGCAGGTGTGCCAAAGTGTGCTATCTAATGGGTTGTTAAGCAGTGGTGTACATTGTGGTGAACCACTAATTGTCACCAGAACTGTGGTCAAAAGACGGTGCTCATAGAAAGGGATAGTCAACACCTCTCACACGTTGTGATAGCAAAACAATTTCTACAGATGTTCCAATTTTTCTTGATTACTTACAAACCATCCCCTCGTGTAAAATCAGCATTGGAGCAAACTGTATTACCTTTTGTACTTAGAGTGAAAACAGAATGCCTACCCAAGTCTTCCAAGATGACAAAAGCCACATGGAGAAGACTGGAACTGTGTGTGGTTGGCACAAAGAGCATTCTGAAGCACTCTCACATCTCAACTGGCCCGGACAATTCCCAGATTTAAATCCCTTAGATACTCTTTAGGACTATTTGGTGAAACAAGTGAAAAGCTGGTGGAGCCACCTGACCAATCTGGCAGAGTTGCGGGATTTGGTTGGGAAAAGAGTGGATGAAAACTGATGTTACCTGATGTTACCTATGTCAGACAGAAGTGCAGCTGTTCTCTGGTTTCATATTAATTTTTAGTACAGTGAGCTTATGTTACCCATAATTCAAGTTACCGTGTATGGTATGCATGCATGCCAATGAGTACCATTCTGCTTTCCAGCATTTCTTTATCCTGTTCTATCCAAGGTAACAGTCTACTGTAATACTGATCCTAAATGGTGGTTGAAGTGGTTCCCTCTGTCTATGTAAAGAGCTTTGAGTAGGTTAAAAGAGTGCTATATAAATGTCAATAATTATTATTAGTCTTCTTTTCATTAATATTTCCAAGCTGTTCAGTTTTACAGTCATCTTGAAAAAGTGTGTCAGATACCCCATAAATCCAAGTACATTTGTGTGCCTCTTTCTTCAGCTGCTTCAGGTTAAACATTCAAAACCCACCACTAAATACAAAGCCTCAGCACTTCTGTCTATCTCCGCATCTAAATCCTAATATAATTTACCAGCTAATTTTAAATGAATGCCTATTTCTTATAAGAATAACAGGTTCATATTGCACGGCATACAACTTAACACACAATGGAAATTTGAGGGGAAAATCCACAAATCCTCTATTAATTATCAGAATACACAGGAAAACTAGGCCCCTGTTGTGCTGCGTAGGCCACTTTACTGTTTTCTGGCTCGCCTGTAGGCGGAATTGATTGATACTGGGCAGTAAATGCCAGTGTTTTTCACAGGGCGCGTACCCCCCTCTAGACAACAGCCAAGAAAATCGCACCAATGTGCCATTAATCTGGCAGACTGTCCTCCAAGGAAAGAGAGATGGTCTGCTGTCGACTGCAGTATTTTAGTAGACGCAATTAGAAACCAAAACGGCAGCATAAACCTCAAAAGGGGACAATGCCCTGAAGTCATCACTAACTAATATGTGACACAGCCGTAGCCAGTTTAAACCCGTTTCCCGTGCTGAACCGTAGATGAGAGCAGCAGGCCAGACACTCGAGAAGTGTGAAAGCAGGCGGGAGTATGTGGAGGCCTCTGCTTGTTTGAAGACGGGCAGATGGCGTCTGTGTTTTTAATGGCAGGGCCACTGATGCTTTTAATTGAAATAGAAAAAGGATGTTTCTGAAGTGGCTGCTTTTAGGATCAGCTGAAAGCCGCAGGTGAGTCTTTCCCATCACCCAAGGAATAAAGCTTTTGACTTTTCTTCTTTTTCTGCCTTTTTGGTGAGATATTTAAGCAAGTCTTTTTCCCCTCTTTTATTATTTCCATCAGAATGGCACCAAAGGCCTCCTGTGATAAAAGGTTGCATTTTTTATTATTATTATAGTACCGAATGCTCGGTTAGAAGCTTGACAGTGCTGTTTTGGTAGCTCTTGCTAATGATTTTTGAGCAGCCCCCAGCTGAGTCCTAAATGTCTGCAATATCTATAAACAACTCTATACTGTCCAATTAAGCAGACAGAGATATAGAATGTTGTCAGGAAGATTTGCATGGCTAAGCACCTGAGATCAGGAGGATGATGAGGGATCGCTTGGCGTCCAGGAGGGATGTGCAGAAAGAATGACTATCATTATGCCATTACAGCATCCTACACCTTCCCAATTACTGCCAGGATTCATTAATTACCGCTGCATTTTGCTTAATAGAATCATTCCTCTTTCACATCTTACATTGCCATTCTCTGTCTGATTGCTTCCACCCTCCTTAGCAGCCCTTACTAACTTAAATGCAGCCCCCGCCAATGAAGCACTACCTCTGCAGCTCTTTGTTTCTTTATTGATCTTTTTTTGTTAAATTGATTGTGTCACTTTCTGAAGAAACAACCTGCATATGAGGCCAAGAAAGTGTAAAATAGAAGGACATTTGAAAGTCTGAAAAATTAAAATGCAAATGAAAATAACAATGGCAGTACCTTATTTGTTTACCTTATACTGTACGTGCTGCACAAATGATAAAATTTACTTGTGTTGTTTAAAACATCATTTGCATCACGCATACTTAATTCCAGAGTTCTTCGTTTGGTTCTTGAACTGAGTTGTTATTTTTGTAGATTTTGCATGTTGATTTTTCTCCAGATTTTTAGATTTCATATAAAAGGCATACATGTTACATTACTTTGAAAATCAAAACTGGCCCTTTATGAGGAAGGTGGGATGTGTGTGAGTGAATGTGCCTTCCGATATGCTTGGCACCATGTCTGGGGGTGACTCCTGACTTGTGCCCAATGCTCCGCTTAACCTTTACCTGGGTTCATTAGGTTTAAAAACTAATCAATGAAATTAATGGCAACAAGTATTTCTAAGAATTGTTTTATTCATTTGCATAATCTACTCTACAGTCAACCCTCGTTTATCACAGTTAATCCGTTCCAGACTCTGTCGCGATAAATGAGTTTCCGCGAAGTAGGATTCTTTACTTATAAATTGAATATTTTTGCAGTTAGAGCATAGAAAACCTGTTTACGACCTTCTAAATACATTTTCTAACATTATTAGAGCCCTCTAGACATGAAATAACACCCTTTAGTCAAAAGTTTAAACTGTGCTCCATGACAAGACAGAGATGACAGTTCCATTTCACAATTAAAAGAATGCAAACATATCTTCCTCTTCAAAGGAGTGCGCGTCAGGAGCAGAGAATGTCAGAGAGAGAGAGAGAGAGAGAGAGAGAGAAAGAGAGAGCGAGAAAAGCGAGCAATCAAAAATCAATATGTGCTGTTTGGGCTTTCAAGTATGCGAAGCACCGCACGGGAAGCATATCATACATCATTGAGGAGTTTTATTTAATATGTAATATGTGCTCTGATTGGGTAGCTTCTCAGCCATCTTGCAATAGCGTCCCTTGAATGAAATCAACTGGGCAAAGGAACTGAGGAAGCATGTACCATAAATTAAAAGACCCATTGTCCGCAGAAATCCGCGAACCAGCGAAAAATCCGTGATATATATTTAGATATGCTTACATTTAAAATCCGTGATAGAGTGAAGCCGCGAAAGTCGAAGCGCGATATAGTGAGGGATCACTGTATATATATAAAATCCTAAGCCTAAAAGTGCAACGATTTTATGTCACATTTTTTGTCACGCTTTAAATCGGGCTTATTTTAAAACCTACATATATATGTTTGGTATCATTCTTTTCAGAATTTAACAAACCTTAATGTGATGTTGTTAGATTTTCAGATTCGTATTCCTTTTTTAAATTATAAACTTAAATTGATAAACTAAAAAATATCAAGAACTCATGTCCCGTGAGATGAGACTTTGTGCCAAGAGATTTAACCACGCCTGGGGCCAGAAATAAAAGACAAAGAGAAGGACATCATTCGGCGGCAGCAGCAGCAATCTAGCAGCTGATCGAGCAAAGAGGAGGTAAAAAAAAAACTTTATTTGTTTCCCATTGTATCACCGTTTAAGAGGGGGTTTTGGAGGAGCGACTGTGTCTCCTAGGGGTACGTTCAGCCCCCCTCTTCACAACACAAACGGCAGAGACGTGAAGAAAACTATATATGACATTGACACAGAGTATTTGGACCCTTTGTTCAGTACTTTGTTGAATAACCTTTGGCAGTGTTTACAGCCTGGAGTCTTCTTGGGTATGATGGAAACTCGATTCTGACACCTGGACTAGAAGATTTTCTGCAATTCTTCTTCACAGATCCCCTCAAGCTCTGTCAAGTTAGATGTAGACCGTCAGTCAACAGTTATTTCCAGTCTCACCAGAGATGTTTAATTGGGTTCAAGTCAAAGCTCTGGCTGGGGCACTGAAGAACATTCAAAGAGTTGAAACTAAGATACTCCTTAATTGTCTTTACATTGTGCTTAGGGTCATTGTTCTGTTGGAAGGTTAACCTTCAGCCCAGTCTGAGGTTCAGAGTGCTCTGAAGCAGGTTTCATTACGTATATTAGAACACTAAAACATCATAAAAATGTAGGCAGGAATATCCATTCAGTCCAACAAGGCTAGCCAGCCAGTTTGGGATTTCCTCAATGTACAGTGACTTCCTAAAAATATGTGTCAAGGGTTTATATACATGATCAGTAGCCTCCTTAAGCACTCAAAGATAAATATTATCTGGTCCTGATGATTTGCTTGATCTAGGCCTATTTAATCTGAGCAGTATTTCTACCTCTACAATTTCCTAATCACTCAGTTCCTCCTTAATACTCCGATGTTACTGCTGGGAGGTTTTCCCCTACCTCACATGTGAAGATCACAGAAACTTGTAAAGTTTAGAGCATATGCTATTTCTGTATCTTTTTCTATTCCTGATGCACTTCATCTCCTCTTTGATTGTACTTTTACTACTAAAATACTAAAAGAATCTCTTTGAGTCATCTTTTGCCTTATCTTCTACATTCCTCTCTAACTGCCTTTTAGCTTCCCTAATATCTTTCTTAATGGTTGCCCTAATGCTCTCATAACCCCAAGTTATTAGTCTTAAATGCCATATACAGCTGTTTTTTTTCTTTGTAGCTTCTGTTTCAACTTCTTTTTAACCTACCTTTTTTTTACCAATTTCAAATTTAGATATGTCCCTATCCTCTGTAATATGTAAAACTGCTCCTCAACTGACTTCACACTTAAAAGTTTATCCCAGTCTATCCTCCTTAAACTCTGTCACATCTGTTCAAAAGCACTGAGAACTGCATTATATTATGATCACTTGACCCTAGTAATTCAATCATCTCTACCCACTCTATTCTGTCCTGGCTTTTAGAAAATACTAAACCTTAACAGGCTTCCCCACGTGTTGGTGCTTTAACATACTACAGTATATTAAAAAAGAGTCACTGATTATATCAAAAAACTCCTGCCCATGTACCTACCATTTGCAAAGACAGTCCAATTAATACCAGTTAATATTCAGCTAGTTAAAGTTACCCATGATTATAATATCCCCCCGAGCACTTGGCTTGTGAATATTATTAAAAACATTGTGCATTAAAATTACTGTCTGCATTGTGGGGATCTTATAGTACACTTCTAAAGTAAGACCTCTTTCCCTAACGCTTTCTAGGCAAAGTCACATGTCTGCACTAAGATGGGACTCATCGTTCACCTAAAGAAGACTTCCATTCAAGTTCTGTTTTACATACAGTGGTGTGAAAAACTATTTGCCCCCTTCCTGATTTCTTATTCTTTTGCATGTTTGTCACACAAAATGTTTCTGATCATCAAACACATGTAACCATTAGTCAAATATAACACAAGTAAACACAAAATGCAGTTTTTAAATGATGGTTTTTATTATTTAGGGAGAAAAAAAATCCAAACCTACATGGCCCTGTGTGAAAAAGTAATTGCCCCCTTAGGTTGTTAAAAAATAACCTAACTGTGGTGTATCACACCTGAGTTCAATTTCCGTAGCCACCCCCAGGCCTGATTACTGCCACACCTGTTTCAATCAAGAAATCACTTAAATAGGAGCTGCCTGACACAGAGAAGTAGACCAAAAGCACCTCAAAAGCTAGACATCATGCCAAGATCCAAAGAAATTCAGGAACAAATGAGAACAGAAGTAATTGAGATCTATCAGTCTGGTAAAGGTTATAAAGCCATTTCTAAAGCTTTGGGACTCCAGCGAACCACAGTGAGAGCCATTATCCACAAATGGCAAAAACATGGAACAGTGGTGAACCTTCCCAGGAGTGGCCGGCCGACCAAAATTACCCCAAGAGCGCAGAGACGACTCATCCGAGAGGTCACAAAAGACCCCAGGACAACGTCTAAAGAACTGCAGGCCTCACTTGCCTCAATTAAGGTCAGTGTTCACGACTCCACCATAAGAAAGAGACTGGGCAAAAACGGCCTGCATGGCAGATTTCCAAGACGCAAACCAGTGTTAAGCAAAAAGAACATTAAGGCTCGTCTCAATTTTGCTAAGAAACATCTCAATGATTGCCAAGACTTTTGGGAAAATACCTTGTGGACTGATGAGACAAAAGTTGAACTTTTTGGAAGGCAAATGTCCCGTTACATCTGGCGTAAAAGGTACACAGCATTTAAGAAAAAGAGCATCATAGCAACAGTAAAATATGGTGGTGGTAGTGTGATGGTCTGGGGTTGTTTTGCTGCTTCAGGACCTGGAAGGCTTGCTGTGATAGATGGAACCATGAATTCTACTGTCTACCAAAATATCCTGAAGGAGAATGTCCGGCCATCTGTTCGTCAACTCAAGCTGAAGCGATCTTGGGTGCTGCAACAGGACAATGACCCAAAACACACCAGCAAATCCACTTCTGAATGGCTGAACAAAAACAAAATGAAGACTTTGGAGTGGCCTAGTCAAAGTCCTGACCTGAATCCAATTGAGATGCTATGGCATGACCTTAAAAAGGCGGTTCATGCTAGAAAACCCTCAAATAAAGCTGAATTACAACAATTCTGCAAAGATGAGTGGGCCAAAATTCCTCCAGAGCGCTGTAAAAGACTCATTGCAAGTTATCGCAAACGCTTGATTGCAGTTATTGCTGCTAAGGGTGGCCCAACCAGTTATTAGGTTCAGGGGGCAATTACTTTTTCACACAGGGCCATGTAGGTTTGGATTTTTTTTTCTCCCTAAATAATAAAAACCATCATTTAAAAACTGCATTTTGTGTTTACTTGTGTTATATTTGACTAATGGTTAAATGTGTTTGATGATCAGAAACATTTTGTGTGACAAACATGCAAAAGAATAGATAGATAGATAGATAGATAGATAGATAGATAGATAGATAGATAGATAGATAGATAGATAGATAGATA
>JANRMT010062856.1:30463148-30486392 GCA_026402145.1 Polypterus bichir lapradei
ATAGATAGATAGATAGATAGATAGATAGATAGATAGATAGATAGATACTTTATTAATCCCAAGGGGAAATTCACATAATCCAGCAGCAAGTATACTGATACAAAGAAACAATATTAAATTATATAGTAATAAAAATGAAAAGGGGGCAAATAGTTTTTCACACCACTGTAAATGACAACTCCACCTCCTTTTCAGTTCTGTCTATCTTTCCTAAAAATGTGTAACCTTCTATGATAAATTCATGCCCATCTTTGCTATTTAGATAGTTTCTTTTATTGCTATAATATTATAATTATGATCAGCTACATACAACTCCAACACCCTTATTTCATTTTTAATAATTCTGGCATTAAGGTAAGCTATTTTTAATGTGTTACTTATTTTACTTTAAACTTTGGGCTAGAATTACCATTACTTTGCATATTTGTTTTCACACTATTGGTCATCCCCTCAATTACAATTATAAACCTGGCATATCCTAATCTGCCTGTTCCTCCATTTCCTACTTTAAACAATCCTCGACTAACCTACTCATACACCTTTCGAACACATTGCTGCCCCTCTGTTTCAAATGTAATCAGTCGCCGTGGAACAGGTGCCATCTGTTCCAAAAACAGTCCCAAAACCACATAAAAATATGCCCTCCTAATCTACACCAAGATCTAAACCACAAGTTAAGCCCTCTGATCTCTTCAGTTTTATTTGGACTAGTGTTAGGCAAAGGTCGAACTTTGGAGTACTGTACTTTGCTCTCTTCAGCTCTTCCTCAACCCAAACAAGTCCCTGCTGCTGAAAACTAACCCCACAACTTGATGCTGCAACCACCATGTTTTGCTCCAAGAATGGCATTGCGCATGTGATGAGCAAAAGCCTACAGTAGTTTCCTCCAGAAGTGACACTTTACATAGAGGCCAAACAGTTCAATCTTGGTTTTAATCAAACTAGAGAATCTTGTTTCTTATAGTCTGAGAGATGTTTTGGATCCTATTTGAAAATTCCAGACGAGCTTCCATGTGTTGTCTGGCCACTGTGCCAAAAAGTCCAGATTAATGGAGCATTGTAGTGACGGCTGTCTTTCTGTCCACACAGGTTCTCTGGAGCTCAGCTAGGCTGGCCTTTGGGTTCCAGGACATCTGTCTTTCTCTCTTACCAATGCCTTCTCCCGATTGCTCAGTTTGGCCACATGTATGCTGTATTCTGCTCCAAAGCTGTAGAAACATCTCAGTGGTAGTCAATAGAATGGGCTGCACCTCAGCCAGATTTCAAGTGTCATAACAAAGGGTCTGAATACATGTGTCAATGTGAAAAAAAAAATTGCAAAATTTCCTAAAATCCAGGTTTAGCTTTTGTCATTTTGGGTTATTGAGGGTTGTTTGATGAGGTAGAACATACATTTAAATGATTTTAGAACTATTCTGTTACATAAGAAAATGTGAGAAAAATGAAGGAGCCTGAATACTTTATGAATGCACTTCATGCTCATACATGTACTTAATAAAGGTGCAGGGCCTGTATTTAGTGAAAACTAATAGCACTGTATTGATTCACAAGAAGAAGAATATCACTGTTATTGATAGTGGTCAAAGTCACACCAGAAGGTCATAGGACAGACAATAACCCACTAAGAGTCAGACATATTGGGAAATAAAAAGTTGCTGTCCATATTAGACATTGTCCTCTAAAATGAACATTAAAGGATAAAACAAAAATATTTAACACCCGAAGAGGAAGGCTACAATGCCCTTCCAAGATTCCAGTGAGCATGCAAACCAGCTAATGCTAATGATGCTTGGTCCTGAAACAAGGTGAACAAGGTGGCCCAGCACTAAATGGAGGTCTTTGCTGCTTATCAGTGCTGACAAGCAGCAGGAAGGTAGTTCTACAAGGGGCCTATTAGAATCAAATAGTCTGAAATCTTCTGTGTAGGCAGGCCCTGTCTAGAGCAATTGGACGGCATTGTTAACTGGTAGCCATGAAGTTGACTGTAAAATTCCTGATTCCAGGGAAGTTAACACTGCAGAGAACTCCAAGGCCACCAATTGCTCACCCAAAGAGTTTCCACTGCCTTCCCAAAACTGCTGCATGGACTTGCTCTTTTGGGGGTTAACCCAGTTAGGATCAGCTGATTTGTTTGCTCCCAGGCTACCTTTAGAATATTAAAGCCTTTAATTCAAGGAGTTAAAACATCACAATCTCTAGGGTGCTCTCAGTAGATTCCCTTCTAAGACTGCTGTCACTGGCATGCAGAGAAATTCTCTAATTTACAGCAAGAACCTTTACCTCACTCTCTGACCGTTGCCACACTGGCACTTCCTCTAACTCAGGTAGCCTCATGCATGATATTATAACATTGCTTATGATTCAGTAAATAATAAGCCATCAACTTCATGGTAAAGGACTGTCAGACTTAGTGTAGCTGACAATGGATTTACCCCTCACTTGGGAAGCACACTTTGCTATGCAGGAGACAACAACGAAATATCTTTCTAAGTTAAAAATACCTTCAGCATATAGCTGGGGAAGATAACGTCACTGTTATTTGTAAAGATGGTGCAATCACTTCCCTACAGTAGCTCACATGGTTCCACTACAGCGTTATTCTTGCTCCAGGTAAATCCTTTATACTTAGCAAAGAGTATCACTATTCCACTGAAACTATTGCGATTGTGTTTACCAAGACAAATTTTTATCATACACTATGCATGGCAATAAGGGCTTTCGTTCCTTTCCATTCAAAGTACTCCAAGGAACTTGCGAGTTGTAACCAGAGTCTCAGTGATTCCCCGTGATATATCTTACAACCCCATCTGGACATTGCAGTCAGTCCTGCCCCAGACCAGATACACAGATTTAACTGTCTGAGCTATAAACATATTTTTCTGCATCCTGGACACATACTGTCACTGTCATCTCCAAGGCCAGCAGTATAATTCAGTTATAGTGATTGATAAACTATAACAGGCTTGCATGTCAAACAATATTAGAGTATTATAAAGGATTCTGTTTAAATCTGAAACATAGTTGAAATTTGTCTTTGTAATATATCAACAGCAAAAGCATTGCTTCAGTAGTACAGTCCTGTATTATCTAAATGAATGCCAAACAGTGTTTCAGAAGGACCACAATTCATTTATGATTGTTAGTCTGACTCATGGTGAGAGACTGACCTGCTGGTAAGGGATTATAGGAACCAAAGTTTCACCATGATGCTACAGGCTCACATGAGGGCAGTCAGATCCTATCTGTTAAAAGCCACAGTGGACAGGCAGTGAACAATACAGGAGTTGTGCTCTGATAACCAGAAGTGGTGGCAATAAAGTTAAACCAGTGAACAAGAGGAACAGCAAGACTGTAGAGGAAAGGAAGTAGAGCTCTGAAACACTTCCAAGACACTTTGAGATAGGACATGGTTTATTGATCTGAATAGCATTTTTAAGATGATAAGCAGTTCAAAAGCTTCCTTACAGGTGTGGCGATTTTAACACAAAGCAGTAGTCAGATACCTGCCATCATATTTTGATGCACCCCCTCATTATAGGGGAATTGCTTTTGGGTTCTGATTATTAAGGTAGACATGACAGGTAAGAGGGAGAGTACTTTCATGTTTAAAATATGAAAAAGTAGAAAAGCCACAACCATTTGATAGGTGAGATGTTATGTTACAGCAAGGGTTTGTAACATTTCATGTTTTTTTTACATTTTGTGCATTCTTCATTTATTTTAAAGGAACATTTTTCATGTGTCTTTTGAAGGGATTCCTAATCTGGGGTGCCTGATCCTCCAGGAAGTGCAAGAGGGCATTTCAGGGGGTGCAACAAACAGGAAAACCACAAAGTGATTTACCAGAATTGAGTAAGATGCATTGTTTGACTTTAACATGATGCAGTCGGTGTCTTGAAGTGTGCCATCATTTGTAGGTCATTTATTAGTGAGTGCTTCTGCTCTATGATATGAAAAGAATCAAGCATTGTGTGTGCAATTGTTACCTGTGAACGAGTCACAGAAATGTGTATTATTATGGGTTTCTTGCTGAGTGTTCATAAAGGTGAATAACTTTTCTAAAGAGAATGGAATTAAGACCTTGCAATGATTTGTACGGAAGGGCAAGGTCTAGTATTGATTTCTTTGCAAGCCCTGATTGTGAAGCGTCACTGTTTTCCAGGATGGATTGACATTTTTGCCATGGGAGATAAGGGGGATTGAATTGGTTGCAACACCTTCACTTACTCTCGGCCCATCTGTGGCAGTCCTGGCTGCAATTTTAACTGTGTGGCTCATCTGTTTTTGAACTGCAGTGCAGATGTTAATGGGGGGAAAAAGCTTGTTGACTGTGTTTCATGGCTTAGCAGCCCACTGGAACCTGTTGTTTCATGGCGGTCTTCGATCTTCAAATCTCTCAACTGTTGATTGTCTTTTTCTAGTGGGGCTTGATGCTTTGTGGAATACCCCAGCTCTTGGATCATCAATTGAGTCTAAGCTTCTCGGGGGACACATTTACAAAATTATTGAGATTTATAAAGTAATTTATAATTTAAATCTATATTTAAATTTTACCCACTTAGTTTACCCCTGTGAAGACTGTGGAAGAAAACTCCATAAAGGATATCAGAAAAAAGGAACAAGACAAGCATGCTATAAGGGACAGAACATAATAGAGTGACAATTTTAATCAGGAAAAAAGCAAATTTTACAAATGAGCAGTGATATGCATACCTTTAAGAGCCTACCAATTGCCCTTATTACCTACCATATGTAAATATGAGATAGTGAAAAACTTTAATAAAGGTACGGGTAAGGACAGAGTAACAAAAGGGCTTTAACGGGCTGCCTGTCAGTTGCATAATGGTTTCATTATGTTAAACCATTATGTAATTGATTGGATGCCCCTTAAAGTACTTAAAATTGTGACTGCACAATGGAAAGCTAAAACATTCATCCATAACTGCATATATCCTTGTAATAAACATCCTTAAGTCAATTTTATGGTCAAGGGTGAAAAAATTATATGTTTGATGGAACTGCTACTTTTGAACGCACACAGTGCCACTGCAGACCTTCCTTTTTACAGGCAATGCTATTTTACCAACATCTTGTTGTTTATCAGGTGGGAAAATCAAATCAGCAGATTTACATCACCTAAAACAGGTTTTATCATTTTAAAGTTTCCCTTAAAAAAGCCTTTAATGTATTTTATTCTTAATTGCATCTCTAAAGATGTGACAAGTGGTAATTATATAACAAGGTCAATTAGAAACACGCAACCAAAACAGCCTCACTTTAGATCGCATGCTGGGTTTCTGCAGGTGGCAAACGAGGATGGAAGCTGTAAGCTGGTGGCAACTGAACAAATTAAAGAAGAGAAGAAAATATACATGTCAACAAATTATTCTGTTTGAAAAGATTAACAAAAGTGAAATAAAAAAACGGATTAGAATGAAATAGGCTTGGTGGTGCTTTTGGGGCACTTTAGGATGGTTTCAATTAAAATCTGTATAGATACTTACCAGAAGAGCGCTGCATGTGCATTACAAATATTGTACTCTTCATTATTTGTCTTTTGTATAATCCAGATGACATTTTTAACAAAGATGATGGCGTACTGGCCTGTCTGACACATCTTCGCAGCATGCATTTGAGGGTTCTTTCCTGTCATGATGTCAGTTGTGTGGAAGCTGTCTTGTTTAAATTTCTAGAGCAAAATATTGTGAGTTGGTGTTTTAGATCTCCTGTGCTGATATTTCATGTCTACCATGCTAAAGTTGAATCGGCCAAACATCTATACTCCATACTCCCTCATCTAATTTATTTTGCTTAGTAAAGTATTGAGAATAATTGTATTAATTAGATTAATTTTCTTGGACACACCTTCAATTTTGAAGGCATAGTCCCAAAACATACAGTTGCAGAAAGGTATTCCTAAATGTCTTGATATTTCTCACTTTCCCTAAATTATTTTTTTCTTGGTGGCATTCTCATGAGTTCTTTAAATGTTGTGACAAAGGTCATATATAAAAAAGTGTCAGCGGTGCAAAAGAGGAAATATCCAATTTGTAGTAAGGATGAAGTTGAGCAGGATGATAATTAAACACCAAGTAATGGTGATAAGTCAGGATGCTTCAATCCAGTCATAGATTGGGGGAAAGGCATGGATGGTGTTGCATGGCATTTTGATTGATTGATTTCTTAAATATGGGCATTTCTTGTTGTTTCATATTTATTTATTTTGATTATTTACATAAAAATTTTATCATAAAAATTTAGGAAAGAGATGGGCCTTATTTTAATTGTGACACAATGTGCTGTGTCAAGTTGAATTAGCATCTCTTCGTCCTGGTCGGTGACTTCCAGTCTGAAGAGGGAACAGATAGACACGTCATATTTGTGTCACTAACTTCACTCCCTTCCTATGCTTCTGCTAATTTAGACCCTGAAACACACCAAAATGGACACAGTCTTGACAATCTTCTGTACTGTATACATTTGCGGATAAGTTCTCCAGCGGATAAGTTAAGACTTGATTTTACTGTATAATCTCTGGTATTTTATAATGTCAGCCACATAAGTTGAATGCGGAAAACTCACGCTAGTGGTCCAAAAGACTATGATATGTTAATGCCCACTTGAGAGAGTAACCACAGAGCACACTGCTGTTATCTTCTTGCATATATTTATTAATTTACCTTTTTTTAGTTTACATTCACAGCTCAAAATACCTGATATCGTGAAAATAATCCAGTAGCTGAATTATTTTTTAAAATATTTGTCCCCTTTTCTTTGATTTTTCTCTCTCTCTCAAAATAGATAATTGAAATATCTTTCTTTTTGTTCTTAACATCCGCTATATCATACATATTGCATATCAGGGATATTTCCTGCCTTGCATCTAAACCTGCTAGGATACGCACCAGGTTTCCATTCGACACTGCCCTTGTTAAGTGGGTTTAGAAAATGTATATACAGTATTGTTCCTAATCTCAGATGCTCTTTCTGTGGTTTTGTGGCTGTCCATATTCATATTACCTGCTCTTACTCTGCTCATTAAGCGTTTACTGTTCTTATGTTTGGGCTAATCTAAGTCTCACTGCCCCTAACCTTTACATGACATGCTTGTTTTACTTTGGGTCCCTCAGCAGAGCTAGATGGGGTCGGTACATTGTTGCAAGTCTGAGAGTCCTGTTCTTCCTAAGACCCCATGATCTGCATGATCACATCTGTTCATTTCCTGATTTTTGATATCTTTTCAGGCCTGTAGGTGGCAAAATTCTGTTTATAAGTTTTTTGTGCTTGAGATGGAACCAGAGATCAATATGGCTGGTAGAAAATAACAAACCCCAGTATGGGAGATTTTTGAATGAAATATTGAAAGGCATTCATTATAAGCACATTGGAGCAGGATATGTTGTGTACTGTAGACAGTTAGAGCAAAAAGCCCTCAAACCTTAAAATTCACCTAAATTTAATTAAAAATTGGCCCATTCTGGACAATAAAAGGAAACAATGAAAAGTGCCAACAGTCAGCGCACATTTGTTTAGCACAATTGACAAAGAAAATATTTTAAAAATTATAAAATTATTCCTATTCAGTATCTGGTTTTGATTAAGCTTGTTTTTATCAGACAAAAACAAAAACAGATAGTAAACCATGTAGTGTAGTGTAGTAAGCTTCTACTAACATTAAACTTATATCATATCCAAACCTGTTAAGTGCACGGTTCTGTCTGATTGTGACACAAAACTCCATGGTAGCTCTTTAACCATATCATAATTGCTAAAACTAAAACTAAAAACTAAAATAGAAATGTCTTTGTGAAATAAAATCTAAATTAAAACTAAAAATACACAATGAAGGAAAACTAAAACTTAACTGAATTTTCCAAGTAATTTCAGAAAAATATAAAAATAAAAACTGATACAAAAAGGCAAAACTATAATAACCTTGCTACCCTGAAGATAAGCTAGGGTGGATACCTGATTGACAGCAAAATGTCACACAGATACACTGAGCTCTCAATTCCATGAACACACGGAGCATTCACGTTACACTTTAAAAGCCCAGGAAATTTCAAGAAGGCAGACGGACACTCCAAGAGCATTAGATAAATATAACCTTGCAGAAAACAACGGGGGATAATGAACAGGTACATGGCATGCAACTCTGGAAGATGATTGGGAACACTGGATAAGTGAATGTGACTTATAGCCATGGCTAGTTTCAGTAATTGTTACTTTATTTGGTGTTCCCTGTGACATTATCAAGCTTTACTCTCATCCGGTGTGTGTCTTAGTCTTTCCACATTAGTGCTTGTTACAGTATTAATCTTGATGTTGAAGTGAATTGGCAACAATTATGCCCAGCTTAGCTCAATATCTGACCAATTCCTAGCAGTAATAGAATTGCAGTACTGGAATTCCTAACAGTAATTCTAAGAAACATGATAGGTGTGGGCACAGATCTCAATCCAGCTGAGAATGTATGGTTGGATTGGGAAAAGGCTTTTCACTCACGATCCTCATGCAGAGCATGCACAGTTTTGCACAGATGATTTGGGAGAAATTGACGTGTCCAGTTGTACAAAACTGACAGAGACCGGTGCACACAGGCTCAGGCTCTTATGGCTGTCAAATGTGCAGTAGGGTGAGTAAATACAGTATGTGATAAACTTGTGTTTTATATTTGTAATTAATTTAGGCCACTTTGTAGGAATCTTTTTTCACTTTGATATTAAAGAGTCAATTTCTGTTAATCAGTTCAATACTGTATATAAAATAGCAGATCACTCCTTTTAAACTATCCATCCATCCATTATCCAACCCACTATATCCTATCTACAGGGTCACGGGGGTCTGCTGGAGCCAATCCCAGCCAACACAGGGCGCAAGGCAGGAAACAAACCCCGGGCAGGGCGCCAGCCCACCACAGCTTTTAAACTATTATAGAATTATTTAAAAAAATATAAAATTAAGAATACCTTTACATTTTGCCGATCATGGAAATAACAAAAAAATTTTAACGTTAGGCTTCCATAATATTTCAAGCTGCTCCCTTGTTCCCTTTTATCCATGATTTCAGCTGGTCATTTACTTGTTTACCTCCATTCCTGCATCTTGTGACTTTTTACACTTACTCTGCCCGAACCACTTTTGAGTCTCCTGATTCAATCTTTGCCAACACCTGTTGCTCTCAAGAGTTATTAGGATGCATCAGTACTATCAGACCGTACGCTGTCAATACTCTAGAGTTATCCTGCATTGATTTAGTTATCTTTATTCTCTTTTCTTATTCATACATAATCTACATTCTATCCCTTTAAAATGTAGAAACTTTTCTCTACATATTGTGAGATGCTTTACCTTCTGCCATGCTGAGTAAATGAGCAGCCTTTTTTTGAATAAACAAAAGGAAAGCAAAACACCTTACTGAAGTTGTCCTTGCACATCAAAGTCATGAATTCAACACTCTGAACTCTTCACTTCAGCAGCCAACACTGACTGGAATTAATTTACTGCAGTTGAGTATCTGCTGTTTGAGATTACAAGCAGGAAATAAGGTATTTGTCTTACAAGTTTAAGCATCAAATACAAAATCAATATTTTATTTCTCTATAACACTTAAATGCTCAACTTGCAAAATGTCTACTTGTATAGTTAGCTTTCAAGATAACTACAGTAATCTTGTTCTAATACAATACTTTCTTACATATTCAAAGAACTCTGGATTGCTTTCCTTTGAGTCAGAGCAGTGAAAACTATGAAGGCTACTCAGAACTTTAACTTCCATTGAGCATATATATATATATATTGTGGAAGCTGGCCCGGACACAGACAGACGGACAGCATATTTCACCCAACACACTGTTTATTTACAAAGTATTTACAAACTGTGCACTCACACCCCAGTGCCTCTTGCACCGATTCCCCCAAGTCCAGGCCTCACAGTCTCTGTGCCTTTCTCTCCTGGCCGCCTCCAGTCCTCACTCCAGCTCCGTCTTCTTCCACCCGACTTCTGCTGCTCACTGAAGGGAGGCGGCCCCTTATATATGCTTCCCGGACGAGCACCAGGTGTTCCCGGCATTCTTCCCTTGGCCACGCCCCAGCGTGGCGGAAGTGCCGGCTGTCCTCCCAGCAGCTCTCTGGGTGTCCTCCAAAGCCTTCCCCCCGGCACTTCCTGGTGTGGCGGAAGTGCCGGGCTCCCGGGAAAATCAGGTACTGGGGCGCCGCCTGGCGGTGGCCACGGGTCCCTACAGGGCTGGGCTTCCAAGCCCTCTACCCGAGGCCTCCAGTTTAACCAGGACGGACGCCCCCTCTAGGTCTGGAGGAGGCACAAGCCCTCCTCTGGTCCTCCTGGGCATCCCGGCCGGGCTCCCGCCCCGGCCGGGGACCACACGGGATATACCGGCATCGGGGCGCCCCCTGGCGGAGGCCACGGGTCCCTACAGGGCTGGGCTTCCAAGCCCTCTACCCGAGGCCCCCAACATAACCAGGACGGACGCCCCCTCGCGGTCTCTGGTGATGTCTGTTCTTTCTCCTCCGCACCCGGGGATGGCCATTCTGCAGGAGGTGAGTGCCTTGCCCTGCGGTAATCGGCCCTTTGAGGGCAGGTATATCTTACCTTTTTCAGGGAGGGACGACCCAGATCCGCGTCGGTGGCAGGAGCACATCGGTCCACGGGCTGTCGGCAGCGCGGCGGCAGAAGTGGAGACTGCAAGAGCGGAGCCGCAGCAGCTGCGAAGCTATGAGGAGGCACGTCACCGCACCCAGAGCAGGGGAGACAAGATGGCCGCGGGCCGGATGTCCCACCCGCTGACAGGCACGGGATTGGCTGGTGTGTCTTGTGTGCCCACCAATGATTGAATGGAGGCGGGACCAAGGAACGCCAGTCTCGTGCCTAAGAGAGACCCGATTGGGCCAGAGGGAGTGGCCCACAGGAGGCAGGCGACGAGTGGGGATGAACGAGAGGTAAGCCCACCAGCATCTGTCTCTCTGTTTTTGCCAGCGGCTCGGCGCGAGCCGGAGGAATCCCTTCATCCCGCCGAGTCGCCTTTGTTACAGCTGCTGGATACCATCGTCGTCCGGTTGGAGCAGCTGAGGGGGAAGGCGGTCGCGTCGGGAGAGACGCCGAGTAGTACGTAGGATCGGCGCGACGCTGAAACCTTTGGCCGACGAGGTATCGCGGGGAAGGTAAGTCTTGCCGTCCCCGTAAAGCATGAGGGGGGTTTCGCCGAACATGGCCATGACTGTTTAAAGGAAGATTGGCTTCAAGTAGGCAATTCCCCAACAGCGGACGCGGCGGTGCAGACGGCAGGCAGGGCGAGGAGAGCGAACACGCAGGGGCTGGCAGGACGGGGGCTGATGAGTGCCCTGGGTCCTATATATATATATATATATTGTGGACGCTGGCCCGGACACAGACAGACAGACAGCATATTTCACCCAACACACGTTTATAAATTGTGGACTATGGCCGGCCAGTCATCCTTGCCAATACTCCCAGGCTGCCAGGTGGAGCTCTCCCTGCAGCATGGAGGTGCCCCGAAAACCAGCAGGGAATCATGGACAGTTGAGTTTTCCTTTACAGCCCTGCTGGATACCACAGGGGCCAACAGAGGACGCTGCAGGGAGGCCCAGAGAATTGTATATGCCCTATAACCCAGAAGTGCATCTTAGTCACAGTGACAGGAGGAATGACGTACTTCCGGGATAAGGAAGAGGACTTTTGATCTGACCCGGAAGTGATAGGAGGTCTTGTGGGATGAAGGATCAAAACACTTCCAGGTCATGGAATATAAAAGGACTGTGGGAGATCCCAGACATTGAGCTGAGCTGGGTGGAAGGGTGGCAACGCGTCTGGGAGTGGTAGAGTGTTTATTGAGTATTGATTGTTTATGATTATTGTGGAGAGGAGGGTGCTTTGTTCACTGTGTAATAATAAAAAGTCAACTTATTGGACTTTTACCTGGTGTCTGGTGTCTAGTCTGAGGGTTCAAGGGGACGACACCGCCCCCTATCTGTCACAATATATATATATATATATTGTGGCAGACAACAACATTTATTTATATAGCACATTTTCATCCAAACAATGTAGCTCAAAGTGCTTTAGATGATGAAGAAAGAGAAAAAAGACAAAATAAATAATTAAAATTAGGAAACACTAATTAACATGTCCGATGGCCAGGGAGGACAGAAAAAAAAAAAAAAAAAAACTCCAGATGGTTGGAGAAAAAAATAAAATCTGCAGGGGTTCCAGGCCACGAAACCGCCCAGCCCCCTCTAGGAATACTACCTAACATTAATAACCTCAATCAGTCCTCATTGTATTCAGGGTTCTCATGGAACAATTTGATGATGATGGTCATCAGATTATCTTGGGGCATAACGTGAGCTACCATAGCTATGCTGATGACACACAAATATACTTATCAGTAGCGCCTGACGACCCCGACTCTCTTGATTCACTGACACAATGTCTTACTTGTGTTTCTGAATAGAAGAGTAGTAATTTTCTCAAACTAAATAAAGAGAAAACAGAAAATTTAGTGATTGGCAATAATGGATATAATGAGGGTATTAGGAATAAACTTGATCCATTAGGATTAAAAGTCAAGACAGAGGTAAACAATTTAGGGGTAACTATTGACTCTGACCTGAATTTTAAATCACATATTAATCAGATTACTAAAACAGCATTTTTCCACTTAAGAAATATAGCAAAAGTACATTGCAAGATGCTGAGAAATTAATCCAAACTTTTGTTTTCAGTCAACTAGATTACTGTAACGCTCTCCTCTCAGGACTACCCAAAAAAGACATAAATCGATTGCAACAAGTTCAGAATGCAGCTGCTAGAATCTTAACTAGGAAAAGAAAATCCAAGCACATCTCTCCAGTTTTAATGTCACTACACTGGTTACCTGTGTCATTTAGAACTGACTTTAAAATCCTGTATATAGTTTACAAAGCCTTAAATAATCTCACTCCATCTTATATTTCGGAATGTCTTACACCTTACACTCCAAATCGTAACCTTAGATCTTCAAATGAGTGTCTGATTAGAATTCCAACAGCTAAACTTAAAAGAAGTGGTGAGGCGGCCTTTTGCTGTTATGCACCTAAAATCTTGAATAGATTGCCAATAGAAATTCGCCAGGCTAATACAGTGGAGCACTTTAAAAAATTGCTGAAAACACATTACTTTAACATGGCTTTCTTATAGCTTCATCTTAGTTTAATCCTGATGCTCTGTATATTCAATTAATTATCATTATTATTCATGGTATTCATAGTCAAAATCTGTACTAACCCCTACTTTCTCTTCTGTTCTTTTTCCAGTTTTCTGGGGTGGCGACCTGCGCCACCACCACCTAATCAAAGCACCGTGATGTCCCTACATTGATGGATTAAAGGCCAGAAGTCCACATGACCGTCATCATCAAATTCTTCCATGAGAACCCTGAATACCATGAGGACTGATTGAGGTATTTTATGTTAGGTAGAATACCTGGAGGGGTCTGGGCGGTCTTGTGGCCACAGAACCCCTGCAGATTTTCTCTCCAGCTGTCTGGAGTTTTTTTTTTTTTTTTCTGTCCTCCCTGGCCATCGGACCTTATTTTTATTCTATGTTAATTAGTGTTCCTTTATTTTAATTCTTATTTATTATGTCTTTTTTCTCTTTCTTCATCATGTAAAGCACTTTGAGCTGCATTATTTGTATGAAGATGTGCTATATAAATAAATGTTGTTGTTGTTGTTGTCATGTGGACTTCTGGCCTTTAATCCATCAATGTAAGGACATCATGGTGCTTTGATTAGGTGGTGGTGACGCAGATCGCCACCACAGAAAACCGGAAAAAGAATAGAAGAGAAAGTAGGAGTTAGTACGGATTTTGGAGCCACCATGAATAATAATGATAATTAATTGAATACACAGAGGACCAGGGATCTTGCACCATCGGGACGCCTGGAAGAAGGACGGACCGAGAGAGGGGCACGATCTTTCCCTGGGCACAAGAGAGCAGCCTCCCGGGTGGTATCGGGCCCACAATTGTGGAACACGGGAGCTCATGCCTTTTGGGCTCCGTGGCCACCGCCAGGGGGAGCAGAACAACTTAACGAGCCCATTTGGGCTGTGATGCAGCCACACCTGGAAGTGCAGTCTAATTAGGCTAATTACCACCTGAAGCACTTCTGGGTGGGCTATAAGAGGAGCCTGCAGCCACCACTCGAGGAGCCGGAGTCAGGTGGAAGAGGAACAGTGCTTCCCCCTCTATAGTTTCCAAAGTCTTCAGTACCTCCTTAGTAGTCCCTGTAACTGCTGAATGCTTATCCACTTCATCAGATGTGAAGACCTCAGAATAATCCAAAGTTTACAGCATCTGCTCTTACACTGTCTGTATTTTTAATCCCCTTTCCTATTTCTAATACACTTCACCTCTTTCTTGACTTTTCTTTTACTACCAAAATACTGTTGAACATTTCTGTGAGTGATACACACTGTCATTAAAAGCGTGATGAACTCCATTTTAGTTCTGAGAGTACTGTTTGGTTTGTTCCAAGATTTACACCAACCACAACTTCTCTAAGCAAGGAAGGAATCTATTGTACCCAATCAGAATAATTAACACAGTAAATAATGATAAAAGTGGCAATTAAAAAATTGGCCTTACATAGATTAGCTCACCTCATCTTTGTAGATGAGGTTAACCACTTTTGAAATCTACTCACTGAAATACATTAAAATACTCATACTCAAAATGATGCCAAAGAAGCTATGAATGTCAAAAATGCACTTAAAGAGGGAAAACATAATGAAGAAAACAAGAAACCTGCCTCTTCTATGGACATGTTTCCTGTGTGTTGGGATGGCTTGTGTGTATGTGCAGCTACCAAGACCTACAACACATTCCCTTTCTTATTTCCCTTTCAATAACTTTATCTGTCATAGCCCTTGTCACAAGAATGAGTCAAAGACATCATGAAGGTATGGGGCATACACCTATATATTGTTCCAAGGCTGAGTTAGATTGAATAGAGATTTTCACAGATCCGAGTCCAAAACAGAACTGTATGATTTAGTTAAGATGGTGGCTTTATATGCCAAGCAAAGAAAGTGACGTCATCAATGGTGACCGGAACTGGAAGTGACATCATTGTTGACACCGGAAGTGACATCATCGGTGGCACAGAAACCGGAAGTGACGTCATCAGTGGCGCCAGAACCCTGCAAGATTTCCTGTGGATGGTTTGCAAGAGATTGAGAGAGACAATCCACGCACCCTACCGTACTCTGGTCTGGTGTGGAATTACAATCATTTAGGTCTTTTAGCTGCCTCCCAATCGCACATTTGTGACACCCTTAACTCTTCCTCCCATCATTTAGCTACTGCCTCACGCCTCATCTGAAATTCAAACTTCTACTTTTGGCATGAGAAGGCTTTAAACCCCATTTTTATTTCACTAATCACCAAGCCCTGAAATTACTCTTGTGGTCAAAGATGGCCCTCTTTGGCTACAGGGTCGTCAAAGTAGAACTTCCTATAGCAGTTGTTGGTGCCGCTGTGCCCTGAACCCGCCGTGTCCTGTTTTATTAAAGAACAACAGCCCATTCCTGCCATTTGCCATACTTTGCATCATCTTGTGCCAAACCTCAACATTGCCTTTTTCTCTCTCAAAGGATTGCACAATGATCTCCTCCTTCATAAGTATTCATCTATTCCTGCCAAATAATGGCCCATTGTGGTCTCTTTCATTCTAAGTATAGTGGGTCAACATTCATGACAACATGGCTGGATAGTGTCTGAATTATGAAAATGTCTACCATTGAGTTTTATTTGTTATATTTGCAGTCATTTTAGTTATGTTACTTAATTTTCAATTGTGCCTTTACTTGAAAGGATACCACCATTTTGCACTTCTGGATTTCATTAGTGCCACCATTTTGTGTTTTTGGTTGGTATAATGTTGCACATTTGCTTGGCACAAGATGCACATGCCATGTGGCCCACGACATCATGAAGTTCATATTATATAAGATGGCTGCACATATAAAGACACATCAGATATGTATTTTATAATAATAAAATGTCTTGGAAAAATAGTTTATAATGTTATTTTCTTTGTGACATTGACTTTAACTATCATCTTTAACGCTGACATAAATTCTCTTAACTTTAATTCTTACCAGCTTTGCTGCATATATCTTCTGTTTTCCAATGTCCCTAAACGCTGTGCCATTTGATAAATAAATCTGACGCTTCTGGACTTCTATTTCAGATACCGATGGTCCTAACTGATGGCCTGCTCTCCAGCATTCTGAATGACTGTTATATGTTTCCATCCAGGGCATCAATGTGTTTGTCTTGGTCTGATTTTACTGCACATCAACTACTAACCCCAGTAACCCCTTCCCTCTCACACTGGCAGTGCTAAGGTTCCTTCTTCCTACCTCTTAGCATTCAGAGACATTCTCAGTCTGTGCTAAAAACAATGTAATACACGTCAGCATTGTATTTTCTGAATTGCCTTTAAAAGAAAAGACCTACTCCTTGTCAACACAACTCTATTATATTCTCTCTAGTCATCTTTCAGAATCACAAGAGACAAGAGGAAGAAGCTTCTTTTACAGTTGGCATTCAAGACAGCAGAGAAGACAGAGTGTAACCAGACAGGTTTGTCACTTACAAATAAAACACCCACACTGAATGTCGTGCATTAATAGTTCTCTACTTTCTACATTTCAAAATATAAATGGAATTTGAGTTAACTTGAAATTACTAAAAACTGTGCCGATATTCAAGGTACAAAAGTTTGCAGTTATCGTCACTTATTTTCTATTGATAAACAGGGAAGATATTCCCAACCACACTTCCCCATGTCTTGAAGAGTCAGTGCTTACCTTTTCAGAGTGCTGAAGGTTTCTTGCATAGTATATAGGTTTTCAACTACTGTTCAAATAACAAGCTTTAGAAATAATAACACTTTTGCTCAGTACTGTAAGTGTCCCATTCAACAACTTACAAAGAGTGCCCTTGGGCAGATATAAGGCATCACTTGAGGGCCATAGAGTTAGGTGTCACTAACAGGGGTCACCAGACCTACCAAGAATGGTAAGAACCCTAAAGGCAGTTATTATCTCAGGGGAACAGGGATTGCTGGATGGCAGCATGGGGAGGACTGAAACCCACATGGAAATCTTCGATATCCTGCAGCACAGAGTTTCCTTGGATTATTTATGGATTTGAGAAGGAAACGCTTCCTTAGGGTAGCCTGTCCCTTTAAATATAAGTTGGGACTGAGAAGTGCAGGAGCATCTGGAGCCACCATAAAGAGATGTAGGTTTATAGCCCCAAAGCTCTCCCGCAGCAGTAGTGATAATAATTTTGTCATGTGTAAAGATTACAGTAAAAGCCTTACTTATGTGTTTGACCATTCTTCAGCACCATCATAAACATGAAAGTATTTCAATTCAAAATTTCCTCTTACGTGAGGTACTCTATACAGTTTTCCATAACTCTTGCTTAGTTATTCTCCCAGTTCCTGAAACCCAGTGAAAAGAAAAAAAACTTGAGAAAACCAATTCACCTCTTTAAATTTTATTTACAGGGGATTTGCTAAAAAAAACTACAATTAATGACATGGAAAGTATGTCCAAACTATAGCAGTGTTTTCACAATAATATACCTTTGGATAAGTGCCCTGTGAATTCTGTCTAGAAAAGGTACACTTAAATCTAGAATGGCTCTGAGGTTAAGATTATAAAGCCAGCCGTTTCCCAGCAGTTTGGCATGTTCAGAGCAGACTGAAAGGCAAAGGCTTCAATGGTGGGATAAGGAAAGGTTAGGGAATAAGAAAGGTGCTTGATGGACTCAACATTAAATGAAGGGCACTGTGTTGAGTTTCTGGGACAAGCAACACTCAGTGGTAGTCAGGGACCATCACATGTTTACGTCAGCCTCAGCAGCGCCTAGCTTTTGTTATTTTACTTTTTTTTTGTACTTTGTATTCTCCTTTTGTCATTTCTTCACCTCATGTAATTAAAGCTAAATTTCTTTATACATCCGACTTTCTTGGTCCTTATTTAGTTTCAGAAATGGCTTGAGAGTGCCCTCCATTGTTCACATAATACATACAATGGCATGAGTCATTAAATGGACTACAACAGTTGTCCAAATGTCATGAGTTTTGCACTCTGTATCTGTATGGTTACTTGTGCAGGCACTAAGATAGCCTATTGACCGTGTGTTAGGAATTGTCAGGTGATTGACAGCGGCACGCCTAAAGGCAGGACATCTGGTATTTAGAAGGAATGTGCATAAATCACACCATTTTTCAAAAAGAGATGTAGAGCAGCCATCAGAAGAAAAAGACAGGAAAAACCACACTAACTGATCAGCCTCTGCACTTGCCATGAAAAAGGGTTCTGCAGCTTCAAAAGACCTGTCTAGATAGGTGAAGGTCAGCGATTATTTCCAAGAAGGAGAATTCTACATTCTGTTACAACTACCGGGCTTGGGTGAGCTTGTGAAGTTCTTTTTTATGATGGCGCAGTGTTGACTATGAATCATTTTACAACAACATTTATTTCTATAGCACATTTTCATACAAATGATGTAGCTCAAAGTGCTTTACATGATGAAGAAAGAGAAAAAAGACAAAATAAATAAATAAGAAAAATAAGACAAAACTCATTAACATAGAATAAAAGTAAGGTCTGATGGCCAGGGATGACAGAAAAAACAAAATAAACTCCAGACGGCTGGCTTAAGACTTCGGGCTGGCCTGCATCTACAATTCATTCACCTGTTTCAAACATTCCACTTCATCTCTGGACTAGTGTGTGAACTTCGGAAGTGGACTAGGGGTGTGTTTTCTACTGTACTGTACATATTTTCATTTATACATACAGGGGGTTGTTGTGTATTGGGAGGAGGGGAGAGATCATTGCTGTTTTTCCATCTTCACGTCTTTTTGTATATAAAACTGTCTTTTTCCATATACTGTATACTGTATATTCACTAAACCATTTTTCACAAAGGAGACCTACAGTGGAGTGCTTCAGGGAGTGATATTGGCCAATCCTTTTATTAGCTGCCTTACAGTTAAGAATGTGAGCAGTAGCGATCAGCCCGTTTCAGCATATCAGGTCTGATTTTTTACAAGCTTCAGCCTAGTAAATCAGTGTTTCTCACCCACTGGTTCACAACACACTTTTGGGACACGGGCTGCTGCTGGTGAGTCATTGGTGGCCATCGTTGGGTGAGTGAGTGGGTAACGATGGGTAGTGAGTGGGTCTCCATAGCTGTTGATAGTGTGGCACGATATTTATTACCATTTGAAACTACAAATGCTCTACAAACAGGGGACCCACCAACATGCTCATCCATTTGTACTTGAATCACTAATACGGAAGTCTGTTCTTACACTCGCCCAGTTGATTCATCAAGCCCGCAAACTAACACTTATGTGTTTAATTCACTAAGAAGCATTCAGCCCCCACTCTTTACACCATTGTGCTCAATTCACCAAAGAGGGAGCAGCCAACTTACTTCTTCCCACACTCTTGAATTTGTGCTTTATTAGCCAATAGGGAATCCCCTCATTCTTAACACCTTGCACGCTAACCTCATCAAGGGTGAACTCCCCCTCCAACTTCCCATGGGTTGTCAATAAACTTAAAAAGGTTAAAACTGGCTCCTGACAAAGTAATGGTTGATAAACAGTTAAAGTTTATCATTTTTTGAAATATTTAGGTAATATTTAGTACTGTCCCCATATCAAAAAGGTGAAGTTCCTCTGTAATTTACTAAACAATTCTACTAAAATTAACTTCCTCTTAATTTAATTTATATTACATTACGTTGTCATTTATTTCCATTTCCTGAATGACAATAATATATAAATATGCATATGTGTGTTTGTATATGCTGCAGAGTGTTTTTGTATTTTATTTTAACTGCTGCATATAATATTGTAAGGAGATGAGGTGTTCTGATTGTGACTAATGGAAATTGTGAAGCCAATGAGAGTTTCTAGTCACAGCAATCTCTAAAGCATCACAATACCTGCAGCTGAGCTTCATCCAGTAATGTCAAAAATACAGTCAGAGAAGGCAACGAAAAATGCTACGCAGGAAAGCATTGGGTACTGGCTGTGCCTTTGAGGAGCTCATACAGTTGAGGAAATAAACTTACAAATGAACTCACAACATATATTGAAGAAGCGAAAACTTCCTGTGGCACCTGAGATGTGTCTGAGTTGTGCTTGACTTGTTACAGTGTGATCCTGCAGCGTGGCTTTGTTCAGGATGAAGTTCTGTTTGCTGTAATTTGCTCCTTGTTCTCTCACTGGTGTATGTGTTGTGAATGTGGGTTTTATTTGTATTGTAATCATGCATTGGCCGCTCCCTGAAAATCCGATGGCCCCTGTTTAATTTGACCTGATGCCAATAGGATATATGTCCCAACAATAAATCCATTTCTGTTGATTTGTTTCAAACCCTTTTTTTTATTTTATTGAATTTATTAAAATCAAATAACATTCCATCCACATAACTCAAGTTTTACAAAAAAAAAAGGGGGTTCGAAACAAATCAACCCCCACCCCTGAAAAAATCCATTTCAAATTGAAAATAACAGTATGGCTCTGTATTTTAAAATCTTTGGAAGCACTAAACATTTGTGGTTTGCTAGAAATACATTGCCTATTCAAAATATACACCATTTTAGACATTTTCACATTTTATTGGTCTACAATATTAAATTACAATGCATTTAATTTGGCTTTTTCAACATGATCAACAGAAAAAGATTCTAATGACAAAGTTTAAAATCATCTAAATTAATTACAATCATGCAAGTATTCATCCCTTTAATATGACACCTCTACATCAACACTAGTATAGTCAATTGGTGTTAGAAGTCACAGAATTAGTTCAAAGGAGATCACCTGTCTGGGGTTTCAATTGATTGTAGTTGTGAACGATCAGCCCTGACACAGAGAGACACAGAGACTCAGAAGTCCCAAAAACACACACCTTTATCTGTTTGGCTGCTCTTTACAGCACACAGTGCACCAATCACCAGTTACCAATCATCAGTCCTTTCTTCTCTCGACTCCTTATCTTTCTGCTGCCTTCACTCCTCTCCCGCAAGCTCTGTTCTCTTCCTCCCAACTCCGGCTCCCTGAATGGAGTGAGGTGGCCTCCTTTATACTGCACCCGGAAGTGCTCCAGGTGCTCCCCGCTCACCTTCCAGCAGGACTTCAAGGTGTGAATGCCATGGCTCCGGAGCTGTCCAGGTGCCCCCTGTCTGTGGCCACGGGCCCCAGCAGGGTTGAGTAGGGGGGTTGCCCTCTTGTGTCCTGGGGGAGGTACTGCTTTTGACATGCCGGTTCTCCGGTCCTCTCCTCAAAAAGGAATCACGACCGGGCAAAACCCCTGGCCATCTACCACCTGTATGGGGAAGGTCCAAGGTCCAACTTGTGCTGAATCAGTATGCTGTCTTAACCAGCATAATGAAGACGAAAGAACACTCAGTGAAAAGGTGATTAAAAAGTTCAAGTCCGAGATTAATGCAAGAAAATATCCAAGTCACTAAATATCCCTTGCAGGTCAGTTAAATCATACAAAATAAGGAACAGCCAGGTCATTATCAAAAATCTTTTAGAAAACATTATTAGTTCACCCAACCTCCATATCACAAAGATGTTTTCTTGACTTATGTACAAAAATATTTAACATTATTTATTTGAGCACAAAAGCTTCCAACATTATTATTGAGTTTTAAGTGCTTTTGAATTTCAGTCAATATGAGCAACCATTACAAAACTATAAATATACTGCCAGGGATCTTTCACTTTTGAGAGAGAATAACATTTACAAATGGGATGGAAAGCCCCAAATGGCTTCTTAATAGATGGACCCGCACAAGGGGGTACTGCAAAAAAGGTAGTTCTTTGGTGAACTTCACTTCTGCTGCTGTGTAATGTAGACATTGGATGACATTAAACATGGTATACACATTTGAAGATTCAACAGCTTAATTTTGGCTTAAACTGTATTACATCCCTATCCATGTTTACCGATTAGTTATCTGGTGCCAAGAAAGCAACTAAAAAAGCCAAAGTTCACATAAGTTTAATTAAGTAAGGTTTACTGGTAGACTTGGACAAAGGTGAGTGGGCAAATAGCCATTAAAAAAAAGTCCAGTTTTACTGCGTTTGCTTCATCTGACATACTTTTCTTACCCATCAATATTACTGAGTGAAAGATACATGAAAAGTACAGTAAATTATCTAATAAATAATGTGATCTGAATAAAAATAATACTGATATTTTGAAATGTTTTGAGGCAATCTGGCAACGTTAAAGCTAACATTGGTGCTAAGTAGTTTCCAACAAGTCTATAAAACAAAATAAAATGAAAGTTAAGCCCCCAATTCCTGCAACAATGTAAAGGAAACAATGTGTTCTGAAAGTAGATGAAAACAGAATGCTACTTAAGTGTATATTGTACTTTAAATATGTATTTTTGCCAAATCCTTCACTGCTCACAGATTAACTCTCATTTGACTCCCTGTCCACTTTAGGTTTTGCTGACTTCTCTTTTCTCTTATTCGATGTTAATTAATGTTGATTTATTTTGTTTTCTTATTGTGTCTTTTATTTTTCTATTCCTTATTATGTAAAGCACTTTGAGCTACTGTTTGTATGAAAATGTGCTATATAAATAAATGTTGTTGTTGTTGTTGTTGTTTTGTCCCACATTAGGCTGAATGTATGTAGGGTGCAATAGCCTAGTGCCCTGGCCACAGGTAATTCCTGCCTTGTGCTCAGTGCTACTAGAGATACACTCCATTCTTCCACAAGTGTAAAATGTAATAACTGGGTGGGAGGATTAAATATAAGCACAGATAAGCAAGAAAGATAAGCACTGAAAATAAATGACAGACTTAATTAATCAGACGCAATCCTTGCTTTTCAGGCTGCATATCTAAAAAATGTACTTGATGGCTGCAATAAAAGCGAGAAATAGGTAAAGGATAATGAGCCAATGTGCAGAAGTAAGCAAACTGCAGGACTCATTATCTCAGTGAACATGGGAGTTATAAAGAGGTGCTAAAATCACTAGGAGACTAATCAAAAAAACAGAACAACAAAGTGTGAGAGGGCAAATGCTGCATGGATAGATAGATAGATAGATAGATAGATAGATAGATAGATAGATAGATAGATAGATAGATAGATAGATA
>JANRMT010062856.1:30501392-30540071 GCA_026402145.1 Polypterus bichir lapradei
AAATTTGGTAGGCGGCTTCCCTGCGCTAAACGAAACCGATGTACATACTTATTTCGGTGGTATGACGCCACTGTCGGCCGCCATATTGAACTTTACAACGTCACTAATACTCCAACTTCCCGTGTAGGTAGAAGGCTGAAATTTGGCAAGCTCATTCCTTACAGCTTACTTACAAAAGTTAAACAGGTTTCATTTCGAAATTCTACGCGTAACGGTCATAACGGTCGACAACGTCTGCCATGTTAAACTTTCTTATTTATGGCCTCATCTTCACGAATTTTGGTAGGCGGCTTCCCTGTGCTAACCGAAACCAATGTATTTACTTATTTTGGTGGTATGACGCCACTGTCAGCCGCCATATTGAACTTTCCAACGGTCTTTGTTACTTATGGGCCCATCTTCAAGAAATTTGATACGCGGGTTCCTAACGCTAACTGAATCCTACTTACGTGCATATATACGTCCATAGCCTGCAGCTCGGTCACCGTGTGAGACGGCGTTGGGTCCCCCATCCCAACGCCTCCCACATTGTTGGCTGCCTGTCTATATAGGGCTGTCTGTCACTCCGGTCTCTACATTCCCTTCCTTGCTTCACCACGGGATTCACATCTCCCTGCTGATAACTACAGCCTTTTTTTTAATCCACGGCTTCTCCACTGTTTTATTGTTCGTTTATTACGATTATAGTTACTGTGTAGGTATTTTAGACTTACTTTACATTGTTCAGGTACTCATTTCCTTTATCGTTCCAACCATACCCCTATTAACATGTCTGTCGAGGTGATCACCATCGATCAAAGAACTGTCACTTACCGAGTGGTTTCCATGCTTAGAGATGGCACCTACCTTTTCCATTCCCTTTGTTACATATTGCACGGCCATATCAGGCTCACTCTTGATATCCGGAGGAACATTGTGTCTTATGTATTGAATGACTGGGACAGGTTCAAGGTGTGGACTGATGACGGTACAGGAGATAATTATAATACACACAAGCACTATAAGAGTGAAATGCTTAAGCCCTTCACCTATGGTTCTGCATGTGAGTTGATGGCTGCCGCTGAATTGTTCGGTTGTCGCTTTCAAGTGTACCGAAATGGCCAAATATTTTACGTCTTTCGACAACCGCCAATGTCTCTTAAACATCTTAGATTCACAGGTGACAATTTCAGTAATGGATACTTTGATGTTTATGAATGTTTAAACTCTCAAAAGCTGGATGTGAAATTATCGATGAAACCGGTTGTATGCTTACAATGCTTGACAGATGCCGAATGTCACTTCAACACAAGTCCTGCAAATACTGTCGTAATTGAAACAAACCATGAAACTCCAACCGATTGTGACAGCAGCAATCCAAGCTGTGAGATTTGAAACAAGATTACTTTTCACATGGCCAACTGTACGTTGCATGCTCAAGAGTAAGCTCAGCGCACAGCTTGGTCATATTACAACCGGAGGGCCGAAATGAAAATGTGGTATACAAAGAGATCCTTAACAAATAATTATTAGTATGTTTTCCCTCAGTTTAAAATGGTTTAATTTTCTTCTTAATAAAAATTTTAAGGCAGTTCTTCGCCGCTGCGAAGCGTGGGTATTTTGCTAGTGTCAAATAAAAGAAAAAATAATACCAGCTAATTAAATAAGCTCAGTGTTATAAAGTGTTGTCACTGATTAGGAATCTGGCTGGAAAAAAAAACCTGCAGTCACAGGGGGTCCCTAGGACCGAGTTTGGGAAACACTGGTTTAAAGGAAAAGACAAAAAAGGCCGTGGCTGACTTCAAAGCAGTAAAAGGGGAAGGCTCAGCAGTGCGCAGGTAAGTGGCCTGCATTAAGACGCTGATCAGGCACAAGGGGCTGTAGGAGCAAATAAGGTAGTAAAGTTTTATTTATTTGTTTATTTTAGATTAAACAGTCCTTAGCGGTCCAGAGGTAGAACAGTTAAGTGGGCGGCAGCGTAAGGGTTTTTTAATACGGGGGAATACAAACAGCGCAAGTGGAGAGCTTATAAGTAAGAGGAGCGCAAAGTTAGGAGAAGAGACAGAGAAAAGTAAAGTTAACCTCATAGAAAGACAAATAGCAGGCAGCTGAGAGGGAGAACAGTACAGGAGCTTAAGTGGAAAAGGTGTAAAATATCTGTAGCAGACCTTAGTGTTACCATTTAAGTTAAGGAGCAGCTGAAACAAGAAGAAATTTAATTTTAAGAAAAAAAAAAGTTAAGGCAGTTTACTAATCCCAAATCAAATTTTAATAATGAGGCCAGTGCAATGCAAGTCATGTTGGATGTTGGATTTTTTAGAAGATGGTTTGGAAGAGCCAGTTGTCTATGAGGGCTACATCTGCAAGAGATGCCAGCTGATCCAGCACCTTGAGCTCAGAGTCGATGAACTGGAGGAGGAGTTGGCTGACCTGCGTTATAATAGAGAATTGGCGGACTTGGCCCAGGTGTCCTTTAGAGAGATAGTTTGCACCCCCGAGGTGGCGCGGGAGGAGATTCCAGACCAGACAGGTAGGAATAGATGGGTCACAGTCACAAGGCGTAAGGTAAAGGGTGCACACTGTCCGGGGGCATCAACCCCAGAATTAGAAGTGTCAAACCGTTATCATGTCCTTGTGGAGCTGGACGGTGTCTCTAATTCTGAGGTGGTAGGCAGGGTTGATAAGCCCCAACGGGCCACCTCAAAACCAGTTCCCAAAAAGAGAGAGGTAGTGATAGTTGGAGACTCGTTCATTAGGGGGATTGAAGCGCAGGTGTGCTCCAGAGAGAAGGAGAGAGTCTTGCCTTCCGGGAGCACAGGAAGGAGACCTCCTTTGAAGGATGGATAGGCTCTTGGCCAGAGTGGGGGTGGATCCAGTTGTCATTGTCCATGTTGGAACAAATGACATACATGAGGGTAGTCTGTCAGTTCTGTGATCCAAATTCAATAGACAGAACAGAAAATGAGGTGGGGTTGCTGTTTATGCCAAACAGAATTTAAATGTAAGACCTCTTCAGTTGGATGATGAGCACCATCTTAGTGAGGACATGTGGCTTCGCCTGGAAAATAGTAGGGAAAGAGGTCTTATTTTAGGAGTGTGTTATAGACCACCCAATTCAGACAGTAATTTCAACACACATCTTTTTAGTAATATCAAAAAGGCAAGTTTACAGGTAGATATTCTAGTCATGGGGGGCTTTAATTATCCAAATATTAACTGGGATAATCTTGCTGATGGAAGAGCACAAGAGTTTTTAGAAGTAGTCAGTGACTGTTTTTTAACACAGCATGTTAAAGCACCAACACAGGGTGAAGCCTGTTTGGATTTAGTATTTTGCAATAATCAGGATAAAATTGAGGGTGTAGAGGTAATTGAACCACTAGGGTCAAGTGACCATAATGTAATACAGTTCTCAGTATTTTGTAAGAATGCAGATGCAAAGACTAAAATTGTTAAGTTGAACTTTGGTAGGGCTAATTTTGAGCAGATGCGATAAAGTCTAAGTAGGATAGACTGGGATGAGCTTTTAAATGTGAAGACAGTCGAGGAGCAGTGGAACAGGTTTAAAAATGTTTTACATGTAATGCAGGACAGATACATACCTACATTTGGAATTAATAGGAAACTAAAAAAACTCCATGGTGGATTAATAAAGATTTAGAAAAGAAGCTGTAAAGGAAAAAACTGTTTTATAAGGCATATAAGACTAATGACTGCAAAGTGAATGAAAGAGCGTATGAGAACATGAGGGCAATCATTAAGAAGGATATCAGAGAGGCTAAAAGACAGTTGGAGAGGAATATAGCAGATAAGGCGAAAGAAGCCTCTAAGAGATTCTTTCAGTATTTTAGTAGTAAAACAGCAGTCAAGGAGGAGGTCAAGTGCATCAGGAATAGTAAAGGGGAATTAAAAGATACAGACAATGAAATAGCAGATGCCCTAAACTTACATTTTTCTGAGGTGTTCACAAGTTAGCAAGTGGATAACCTCCCAGAGGTAAACGCAGCTACTAAGGAGGTACTGAGGTATTTGGAAATTGTAGAGGGAGAAGTGCTGCTCAGATTAAATAAGAGGAAATCAAACAAATCACAAGGACCAGATATATTTATCTTTGTATTCTTAAGGAGGCTGGTGAGTACATATAGAAACCCTTGACACATATTTGTAGGAAGTCACTGCGCACTGGAGAGATTCCGAAGGACTGGAAAATGACAAATATCATCCCAATATATAAAAAGGGTGACAGGGCAGATCCAAGAAACTATAGGCCAGTAAGCTTAACATGCATCACAGGAAAATTAATGGAAGGAATTATTAAGGATAAGATTGAGCAACACATGGCAAGGACAGGAGTTATTAGGACAGTCAGCATGGGTTCAGAAGAGGGAGGTCGTGTTTTACTAACATGCTGGAATTCTATGGGGAGGCAACAAAAGGATATGATCAAAGTGGAGCTTATAATATTATTTATCTAGACTTTCGGAAAGCATTTGATAAGGTGCCACATGAGAGGTTGGGCATTAAATTAAAAGAAGTGGGAGTTCAAGGTGATGTTTTTAGATGGGTGCAGAAATGGCTCAAACACAGGAAGCAGAGAGTGATGGTGTGAGGAACCTCATCAGAACTGGCCGATGTTAAGAGTGGTGTTCCACACGGGTCAGTGCTACGGCCGCTGCTGTTTTTAATATATGTAAATGATTTAGATAGGAATATAAGTAAAAAGCTGGTTAAGTTTTCTGATGATACCAAGATAGGTGAATTAGCAGATAATTTGGAATCTGTTATATCATTACAGAAGGACTTGGATAGCATACAGGCTTGGGCAGATTTGTGGCAGATTAAATTTAATGTCAGTAAATGTAAAGTATTACACATAGGAAGTAAAAATGTTAGGTTTGAATACACAATGGGCGGTCGGAAAATCAAGAGTCCACCTTATGAGAAGGATTTAGAAATCAAGGCTAACAGAATGTTAGGTTATATAGCACGACGTGTGGAGTACAAGTCACAGGAGGTTATGCTCAACCTTTATAATGCACTGGTGAGGCCATATCTGGAGTACTGTGTGCAGTTTTGGTCTCCAGGCTACAAAAAGGACATAGCAGCACTAGAAAAGGTCCAGAGAAGAATGACTAGGCTAATTCCAGGGTTACAGGGGTTGAATTATGAGGAAAGATTAAAAGAGCTGAGCCTATACAGTTTAAGCAAAAGAAGATTAAGAGGTGACATGATTGAAGTGTTTAAAATTATGAAGGGAATTAGTACAGTGGATTGAGACTGTTATTTTAAAATGAGTTCATCAAGAACACGGGGACACAGTTGGAAACTTGTTGAGGATAAATTTTGCACAAACATTAGGAAATTTTTCTTTACACAAAGAATGATAGACACTTGGAATAAGCTGCCAGGTAGTGTGGTAGACAGTAAGATGTTAGGGACTTTCAAAACTCGACTTGATGTTTTTTTGGAAGAAATAAGTGGATAGGACTGGCGAGCTTTCTTGGGCTGAATGGTCTGTTCTCATCTAGAGTGTTCTAATATACACTATATCCTTCTATATAAAAGCGGTCGGGATTGTCCTTCCATCCTGTGAGTGCTACGCAGGCGCGGAGTTTCACACACGATGGGATTTGTAGTTTCATTTTTCCAGGTAAAAGATGATTTTCTACTCCAGACTGTGCGATATCTTCTTTCTTATTATATAAAAGTGGTCGGGATTGTCCTTCCGTCCCGTGAGTGGAAAGCGTAGCGGTATTCCGCTTATCACAGACTTACTACTTGCAGCTTGTGGTACGAAGCGACATGATGTGAGCAGAGTTCTGGTGCTCCCATCGTTCCCTTGCTTTTGTGCGCGATGCACTGGAAAAATAGACAAAATTATGTCTCTGGAAATAATTAATGTTGATGGAGTACAAATGCCTCACCGCGTAGTAAATATCAGGGTGGTTCAAGAGGGCGACCTCAATATAGAAAAAAAGTTTAAATTTCATCACAAAAATAACAGAAACTACGAGTATTAAAGTAATACCGCTCAAATGCAATATAACCAAATTAATAAGTTTGTATAAAATATCAAATTGATCTACATATTGAATTACCTTAAGAAGTGGTCAACTAAAAAGTCGGTCACCTTAAAAGGCGGGTCAGCCTAGTACTATATATATTGTCACGGATGCCAGGGGCAACGACCCGGCCGGGACGCTGTGAGGGACCGGATGTGGGTCTGCGCCCACCCTGGATCACGTGGGGGCCGCCTTCCTGGTTGCTTTGGGGGCCACGGGTTGAGGGCATGGAAGCCCCACCCTGCAGGGGCCCGTGGTCACCGCCAGGAGGCGCCCCAATGCCTTGGGGACCTGTTACCCTAGCACTTCCGCCACACCCGGAAGTGCTGGGGGGAAGAATTAGAAGGACACCTGGAGAGCTGCCGGGAGAACAGCCGGCACTTCCGCCACGCTGAGGCGTGGCCAACGGGGGAGTGTCAGGAACCACCTGGTGCTCATCCGGGAGAGAATAAAAGGGGCCGTCTCCCTTCATTCAGGGCTGGAGTCGGGTGGAAGAAGGACAAGGCACGTGAGGAGAGTGGAGGCGGCCCGAAGAGAGGCATTTTGTGGCCAGGACTGTGTGTGTTGGGGGTTTGTGCAAGGGACTGGGTCTTAGTGACCATAAATATTGTAAATATATTGTGTATAATAAACGTGTGGTGGTGAGTAACAACATTTCTGCCTGTCTGTGTCCGGGTCGGCTCCACATCTGGCGTAGTCGGCAGGATGCACCGCCTGTTTCAAGGCGGGGACCTGAAAAACAAAATCTTGTTGTGGACGGCCCGGTGCAGCAGGGGACCCCACCCACATGCAGCGGGTGCTGCGTGCACACAGCCCCGCGGGGTAAAGGAACCCCACGGACCGCCAGGGGTCCGCGAGAAGACCGTTTTTCCCTGATGCGAGCGGGCGGTGTGCATGACAAGGGGGCAGCGGTCTCCACCATGCGCGCCGTGGCCAGAGGCGCCCGGGACAGCATGGCGTCAAGAGAGGCCACGCCGAGGACGTTTCCTCGGTTGGACGAGTCCGGGGAGGTGAGTTCCCTGCCTATCGGCAGCCGGCACGTAGGGGCCAGGCGTGTTTTTTCTTTTACAGGCAGGGACTTCCCGGATCCGCGTCAGTGGCGGCCGCATGCCGGTCTGCGGGGCTCCGACAGCACGACGGCAGCCGTGAGGGCTACGGAGGAGGAGACGCTGCAGCTCGAGAGGCGCTGGCAACAGCAAGGCTGCCAGCAAGCACGTCGCCGCCGCAGAAGGGGAGGCAAGATGGCCGCGGACCAGAAGTCCCTCCCCCTGACAGGCACGCGATTGGATGGTGTGTCTTGTGTGCCCGCCAATGACTGCATAGAGGCGGGACCAAGGAATGTCCATCACGTGCAGGGGGGAGACCCAACTGGGCCAGAGGAGGAGGCCCACAGGAAGTTGCCGGCGTCGGAGGCTGACAGACAGGTAGGCTCCGCGTCGGTTAACTTCCTGTCTTTGCCGGCTGCTCTGTCGGGCCTGCTGTTGCCCCGCCAACAAATAAACAGTCTTTCACAGAGGTGGTGATTGCACTTTGGGACGCTCTTTGGCATGTTGTCCCATTGGGGGAGGTCCCAAGAGAGTTTAGAAACCTCACATTTTCTTGAATGAATGCCGCATTAATAGGAATGTTTCTTGAATGAGCATCACTGAACCACATAATGGCTTTTTCGACATCTTCAAATGCAGCAGTTTGCATACGTTTGCAACCCGAGATTTTTCTTCTTTATTTGCTCGGTCTTTCAAGAAAGTTAACAATGTCGATGGCGAAATTCTGAATTCACTGGCAACATGTTTTTTCTTTTTGCTGCAATCGAGAGCTGCAAAAATGTAAAGTTTTTTTTTTTCTAATATGAACGGTTATCGTTTTTTTGTGTCTGCTGGAGAGTGACAATGAGCTAAATTCCAATGGATGTTTTTCAAATGTTGATGAGCAATAAGCAAAATGTATCACTGAAAACCGCAGGAAACAAAAACAGCAAAAAAATAAAAAAACAGTATAAGGAAAGTTCGAAGAAAGAGAAAAAAATACAATGTTTCTGTTTGGGGGATCGTTGTGCACAACTGAGCTGCAACCACAGAACTAACTGCTCTGTGGATGGTTCATTCAGGCATTTCAATGTATTTTGTGCACTTTGTTGTACTGAAAGTATCTGCTGAATGTACTTCATAGTAACGAGATTTCTATAGACTTGTGTCATATAGGGAAACTGTCGGGACCATAAAAATACTTCATTGTAATGAAAATTTCATTGCAAAGATATTTGTTATAACAGAATTTTACCTGTATATATTGTGGCAGATGACCGGTGATCTTGCCCCACCAGGACGCCCCTGTGATGGAAGGACCAGGGGAGAGTAATTATTTGGGACAATACCTTCCCTGGAACATGAGTGCGACCCCCCTGAATTACATCGGGACCATGAGTTTGGAGGCTCAACCATACTGGGACCAGTGGTCACTGCCAGGGGGCACCTGGACAATTCCGGAGCCCTGGACCGCAGCACTTCTGCCACACCAGAGATGATGGAACAGCACCTAGAGCACTTCCGAGTGTAGAATAAAAGAGGCCGCCTCACTCCATTCAGAGAGCCTGAGTCAGGAGGAGAAGGACAAAGCTTGTGGGAGAGGAGTGGAGGTGGCAGAAGAAAGGAAAGGCAGAGAGAAAGAGAAGAGAAAGAAAGAAAGAAAGAAGGGACTTAGCATTAATTTGTGGCTGATTTGTGCACTGTGTAAAGGCAAGGTAGTGCTTAGGACTTGTGTGTATATACATATATATATATATATATAATAGCCACGTATGTACATCAGATGAGAATTTTCTGACCTCAGTAGAGGTATGTCATACCATTGCAGGACAAGAGAGGGCACTGTCATTAACCATGTCATCAAAGACAAGAAGACTGTCTCTTACATTTGTTGGATTACAAAAGAGATCTGCCAGAAATTCTGACATTCTTTTCCTTAAGCTGTTGCAAGTCAGGTTTTTATTTAAGGATTGTAAGTTAGAATAAAAATAATTAGGTAACTGTGTTATTTTTCTTTTGCTAGTGCTTCATATAGTTGTTTCTATATCATCAGAGTAAGGCACAAAATTGCAGTTCTGGCAGAGGTATGATTTAAACGGATTCATTTCCATGGAGCGTTTCCCTCCTGCTGTATGCAAGAAGAAAAGGAGGTTTGCAGTATGGCTTCTAAACTGAAGCAGTACAAGAAAACCAGTCCAAATGTGCTCAAAATAGGAAAACCCCATTAATTTTACTTTTGTTTAATATATTCTATCTGTGATGCCCATCAAAGACAGGTTGAAATCTATGTATGCATGTGATAACAAAATACGTTCCATTTGTCATTCCAATAGATTGCATATCACAGACATTTGCTGCAATAAAATTCATTATTACAAATGTTTGTGATGGGCCATCTGTTGAAATGACAAATGTGATGTATGTGTTTCGGCTATATGTCACTTGGTATGGGATTCAAAAAGGAAGGTTAATGTTTATAAGGTGCTATCTCAGCCACATTGGGAATGACTTAGGAGTGAACCCCAGAGGGACACCAGTTTATCACAGAGCACACTCATGCACAGCATCTTTTCAATAGGCCTGTCATCTACAGTGACTTTTTTCACATGCTGATGGGCCATTACAAGAATGCAGGCTTAGTAAATAGACAACAAATTGAGACCAAATATAATCTGTTTTAATTAGTCATTGTTCTCAAATGTTATGTTTTTGCCAAGACCATCTGATTGCTGTGGTTGGCAGCTATTTTAACTTTGCAGCTGTGAAATAACGAAGACTCACCCTGCCCCCAATCCTCTTAACACAAAATGACAGGCATGAGGCACCTAAGAGAGAAAATTGGACGTTAATTTTTTTAACAAGATTATAACAGAAGCACAAAAACAGAGAACCTAAGAATTCTAATAGAAGTGGTTAGCCAACTTCATGAGCTCTACTCATATTTAAGTGGCAGAGAGTACCAGTCTCATCCCTCATCTCAGCATAAAATGGGGGAATTAAAGTATTAAAATCTGATTTTTTTATTTGATTTGATATACTTTATTAATTTCTGAGGGGAAGTTGTCTTTTAACATGACCTTTGGAGGTAAACTATTGTAAATCGTCCATGGAGAAACTTTAAGATTAAGGGCCTTGCTCAAGAGCTTAATAGAGTAGGATCTCTTTTGGAAGTAACAGTGTTTGAAACAGCAACTTTCCAGATACCAGCACAAGTCCTTAGCAAATAAACAGAAGGAAGGAACAAACAATAGGGAAAATGAGGTAAACACTAATGGAGATAAAATAATAAACTCCTAACACCTCATGGAACTTTCAAATCATGTCCTTTGTCCCTAAAGAATTGTTGTGTGGCTTGCCCATTTGCCTATATTTCCAGAACTGTGCTTTAAACATCAAAACACACCCATTTATTTATTTACTTACTTCTTTGTTTGTTTGTTACATGTTTTTCAAACACAGAGAACAGAAAGTTCAGACGTGCCACAGTTTTTATACACTCATAGTGACAGAGTCTGTGGGAGGAGTTCAGAGAAACCTGTGTTGGATTAGAGGACTTTTTTGCTAGGAAAACTATCCTCTTCTTCTTCTTTTGGCTGCACCCGTTAGGGGTTGCCACAGCGGATCATCTTGTTCCATATCTTTCTGTCTTCTGCATCTTGTTCTTTAACACCCATCACCTGCATGTCCTTTTTCACCACATCCACAAACCTTCTCTTAGACCTTCCTATTTTTCTCTTGCCTGGCAGCTCTATCCTTAACATCCTTCTCCCAATATACCCAGCATCTCTCCTCTGCACATGTCCAAACCAACGCAATCTCGCCTCTCTGACTTTGTCTCCCAACCATCCAACTTGAGCTGACCCTCTAATGTACTCATTTCTAATCCTATCCATCCTCGTCACACCCAATGCAAATCTTAGCATCTTCAGCTCTGCCACCTCCAGCTCTGTCTCCTGCTTTCTGGTCAGTGCCACCATCTACAACCCATATAACATAGCTGGTCTCACTACCATCCTGTAGACCTTCCCTTTCACTCTTGCTGATATCCGTCTGTCACAAATCACTCCTGCCACTCATCTCCACCCATTCCACCCTGCCTGCACTCTCTTTTTCACCTCTCTTTCACAATCCCCATTACTCTGTACTGTTGATCCCAAGTATTTAAAATCATCCACCTTCGCCAACTCTACTCCCTGCATCCTCACGATTCCACTGACCTCCCTCTCATTTACACACATGTATTTTGTCTTGTTCCTACTGACCTTCATTCCTCACTAATCATCACCTCACTTTTTAACCGAGCTTCCACTAATCTTACTCATAAATTCATGCTGTGGCTCATCAATTTTATCCCCCTTATTCTTAAATATCGGTACCAGTACACTTCTCCACTCCTCAGGCATCCTCTCACTTTCCAATATTCCATTAAACAATCTGATCAAAAACTCCACTGCCATCTCTCCTAAACTCCTCCATGCTTCCATGGGTATGTCATCTGGACCAATGGCTTTGCCATTTTTTGTCCTCTTCATAGCTGTCCTTACTTTCTCCTTGCTAATCCATTGCACTTCCTGATTCACTGTCTCCACATCATCCAACCTCTTCTCTCTTTCGTTCTCTTCATTCATCAGCCTCTCAAAGTACTCTTTCCATCTGCTCAACACACTCTCCTCACTTGTGAGTATGTTTCCATCTTTATCCTTTATTACCCTAACTTGCTGCACATCTTTCCCAGCTTGGTCCCTCTGTCTAGCTATCGGTACAGGTCCTTTTCTCCCTCCTTAGTGTCAAACCTCTCCAACAACTCATCATACGCCTTTCTGCATCTCTCTGACTATTCCTCTTTTTCTGTATACTCTCCTGTACTTCCCCATTCCACCACCAGGTTTCCTTTTCCTCCTTTCTCTGTCCAGATGGCACGCCAAGCACCCTTCTTGCTGTCACCCTTACTACATCTGCTGTAGTTGCCCAGCTGTCTGGTAACTCTTCACTACCACCCAGTGCCTGTCTCACCTTCTCTCTAAACTCAACCTTGCAGTCTTCCTTTTTTAGCTTCCACCATTTGATCCTTGGCTCTGCCCTCACTCTCTTCCTCTTCTTGATCTCCAACGTCATCTTACAGACCATCCTATGCTGCTTAACTACACTTTCCTCTGCCACCACTTTGCAGTCTTCAATCTCCCTCAGATTGACTCTTCTGCATAGGATGTAATTTACCTGTGCATCTTCCTCCACTCTTGTACGTAACCCTATGTTCCTCCCTCTTCTTAAAATATGTATTCACCACAGCCATGTCCATCCTTTTGGCAAAATCCACTATCCTCTGACCTTCTTTATTCCTCTCCTTGACACCATACCTACTCATCACCTCCTCGTCAAATCTGTTCCCTTCACCAACATGTCCATTGAAATCTGCTCCAATCGCCACTTTCTGTCCATTGGTTACACTGTTCATCACTTCATCCAACTCACTCCAAAAATTTTCTTTCTCATCCATTGCAGACCAAACTTGTGAGGCATATGCACTAACAACTTTCATCATCACATTTCCAATTTCCAGCTTCATAACCATCACTGTCTGGCACTCTTTTCACCTCCAAACACTCTTGACATACTGTTCCTTCAGAATAACTCCTACCCCATTTCTCCTCCTATCCATACCATGATAGAACAATTTGAATCCACCTCTGATCTACCTGGCCTTACTCCCCTTCCATTTAGTTTCTTGCACGCACAATATATAAACCTTCCTTCTCTACATCATATCTGCTATCTCTTTCCCCTTACCAGTCATACTGCCAACATTCAAATTTCCTACCCTCAGTTTAACTCTCTTTACCTTCCTCCTCACACATCTCCCCCCTCTTCTTCTTCTTCTTCGGCCAACAGTAGCCCAATTTCCTCCAGCACCCTGTTGGCTAACAGTACTGGTGGCGGTCTTTGTTAACCCAGGGCTAGACCGATCCGGTATGGAAATTTGTATTATTGTCCGCATATTCCAACAAAACAATAATCAACCACAACAATTATACACCATCGCTATCTGAAACAGTTCTGAACAGCTAAAGAGGAAGCTTGCAAAAGCAGAGATAAGGTTTTTTATATAAAAGCAAAATATCAACTAGTCAAGGCAGTTAAAGATGCCAAAAACAGATATAAGATCAAGCTGGAACTGAACTTCTTAGCCACTGATTGCTCCTCTGTCTACACATGATTACTGGATATAAACACACATCTCCATTGTCTATGACTGATCCATCTCTGCCTAATTAGCTGAATAGTTTCTAATGAAGGTTTGGAGAACACTGTCTGCCAACTCTAGACATTGTTTTTGGCCCTGAACAATCTGACTTATTCAACTCCTCAATCACTCCAGCACATTTCTGAACATGAAGTCCTTTTCGTGTTCTAAAGCTTCTGGTACAGACAATGTCTCTCCCTCCACACTAAGACACTGCATTAATTAATTAGTGCCTGTGTACATAGGCATATTCAATATGTCTCTAGAGGAATGCAAGTTCCTGTCCATTTTAAAGAATCCAAAATCGTCCCTGTGCTCAAGAAGCTAAATATTTCCTGCCTTAATGATTATGGGCCAGTAATGAAGGAAGTAGAATGTCTACTTCTTTGGCATCTCAAGTTTGTCACAGATTTCCTTTTTGACTGATGCTGTTTGTGACAGTGCCAACAGGTCAGTTGAAGATACAGTAAACATGGCTATCCTTTCCTTCTTACAGCATTTAGACTCTTCAAGTACTTCTGCCAAGATCTTACTTGTGGATGTTAGATTAGATTTGATTAGATTAGATCAGGGGTTCTCAATGTTGATCCTAGGGGGCCACTGTGGCTGCAGGTTTTTGTTCCAATCAGCTTCTATTTTTAATTGAACTCCTGAGCTAATTAAGTGAACTGTTATTTTTTGCCAGATTTTGTGTTTTGGGAAAAATGTAGAAATTAGAAAAACTAAGTTTGGTAAATATACATATTGTGGTAAACCAGCCCAAACACAAACAGGCACACACCGGTAGTTCCTAAATACACAGGTTTATTTACATAAGTGTCCCACACAAGCACAGTGCCTCTGCACCAATCACCCTTCACAGTCTGGGCCTCCTCAATAGTCCTTCTGCCACCGCCTTTGCTCCTCTCTCCCGAGCATTGCTGCCTTCTACCTGATGCCGCCTCTCCGACTGAAGGAAGGTGGCCTCTTTTATATTCACCCGGATGTGCTCCAGGTGCCCTCTGACAATCTTCCGGTGGCACTCTCTGCTTCCATGCTTGGATCCCTTGGCCCCCACACCAACCAGGGTGGCCTCCCTCTTGTGGCCTGGGGGAAGCATAGTCCCTCTCCCGGTCCTTCCAGGCATCCCAGCTGGGCACAACCCCCGGCTGTCCGCCACTAAATAAATAAATATATAAAAACGTACCAAGCAGTTATATAGGAATAATGTATTTTTTTTTCATCTTGATTTTCATTCTATTTTGTGCCGGGTGGTCTATTTGTTTAATTAATTCATTATTTTCTAATTAGTGGGTCTAATGCTAAAGTAGTTGCAGCCTTTGATTATTCAGTGTTTGCTGGTTGTCATTGTTAAGATAGAATAAAGGGAGCAAACTGCACAGAGAAAGTGCAAAATATAATAAAATCAACAAAACAGGGTTAAGCATTTAAATCTCTAGCAAAAATGAAAATATTCTTAAATGTCTTACAGTTGTAAAAATCATGCTGTGGTGCTTTCTTAATGTAGAATAAGAGAAGAGACAAAAAAATACCAGCTGATTAATTGAGACATCACAGAGGCGATGTTTGCTCCGAGGGTGTTGATGGAGAAGTATAGAGAAGGCCAGAAGGAGTTGCATTGCATCTTTATGGACCTGGAGAAATCATATGACAGGGTGCCTCGACAGGAGTTGTGGTATTGTATGAGGAAGTTGGGAGTGGCAGAGAAGTATGTAACAGTTGTACAGGATATGTACGAGGGAAGTGTGACAGTGGTGAGGTCTGCGGTAGGAGTGACGGATGCATTCAAAGTGGAGGTGGGATTACATCAGGGATTGGCTCTGAGCCCTTTCTCTTTTGCAGTAGTGATGGACAGGTTGACAGATGAGATTAGCCAGGAGTCACCATGGATTATGATGTTTGCTGATGACATTGTGATCTGTAGCGATAGTACGGAGCAGGTTGAGGAGACCCTGGAGAGGTGGAGATATGCTCTAGAGAGGAGAGGAATGAAGCCATGCTCATGTGCAGAGTAGAGATGCTGAGTATATTGGCAGAAAGATGCTAAGGATAGAGCTGCCAGGCAAGAGAAAAAGAGGAAGGCCTAAGAGAAGGTTTATGGATGTGGTGAGAGAGGACATGCAGGTGATGGGTGTAACAGAAGAAGATGCAGAGGACAGAAAGATATGGAAAAAGATGATCCGCTGTGGCAACCCCTAACGGGAGCAGCTGAAAAAAGAAGAAAAATAAAGTTATAAGGTGTTGTCACTGATTATGAATCTGGTTGGAACAAAAACCTGAAGCCACAGTGCCGTCATACGCATATCTGTACCCACTCTTAGCCTGTATGCTCTATGCACATTTTATTTAAAACCTGTCCTATGCCTTCTCATAAACCATTAGAGACATCATTAAAATCTTAGGATTACCTATATCAATTGTCTGGAATATAATTAAGAAGAAAGAATGCATGGTTCGACTTATGGTCTGGTAGACCAAGGATGACCTTCACTGCTGAAGACAGAAGAATTCTCACTATTGTAAAGAAAAAGCTCAAACACCTGCCTGGCAGATCAGAAACGGTCTTCAGGAGGCAGTTGTGTATGTGTCAGAAACTACTATATGGAGAAGACTTCATGAAGAGAAATACAAAGGCCACACTGCAAGATGCCAACCACTACTTTGTACATGTACTTAAAAGAGCCTGCGGAATTCTGGAAAAAGATATTGAGGACAGATTAATAAAGATGAACCTGTATCAGAGTGATGGCAAGAGCAAAGTGTGGAGACAAAAAAGAACTGCCCAAGATCCAAAGCATACCAACTCATCTGCTAAACATGGTGGTGGAGGTGTTATGGCTCAGCTGCCACACTTCTCTTCATTGATGATATAACTGCTGATGGCAGTAGCACAATGAATTCTGAAGTGTATAGAAATGTCTTATCTGCTCAAGTTCCAGTAAATGCCTGCATAAATTTCTGTCATTGGACAGTGCTTCATCCTACAAGATAATGATCCTAAATATACTGCTAAGAAAACACAGGAGTTTTACAAAGCTAAAAACTGGAAAATTCCTGAATGACCAATCCAATCACCTGACTTTAATCTAAATGGACGTGCCTTTCAAATGCTGAAGTGAAAAATTAAGGCTACAAGTCCCCAGAACAAGCAGGGGCTGAAGAGAGCTGCATTAGAGGCCTGGCAGAGCATCACCATAGAAGATATTTAGCACCAGGTAATGTCTACGAATCAAAGACTTCAATCAGTCATTACAATTCAAGGGATATGCGACAAAGTACTAAATATGACTGCTTTAATATATCTGCCATTGCTCTATCCCAAACATTATTGTGCCCTGAAAATTGGGCTATGTAAAAAAGTGTTGTCATTTCTACATGGTGTGACTGAATTGTATGCAAATGTGTTTAAATTTCAAAGTCTGCAATGAGCACTTTAATTTTAGTTAATTTTAATTTTAAACTATGGGCAGAGGGGTAAATCAAGGAAAAATTCTTTGTCCCAAATATTATGGGAGACACTGTACATAATGAAACATATAGATTAGCTTTGCTACTAACAATCATATTACAAGATAAAAAAGAGGAAATTAAGGATTTGGTGAGACCAGGAACTGTTTACTGTCCTTTAGTGGCATACTTAACAGTGTTTAAAGTAAAGAGAAAAAGGACGGTGAGGAGGTGATGGGGCAAGGGACTTGGGATTTAGGGATGGTTCCTGTTTTCATTTATTATTTATTGAATGCTGGCTTTACAAGTTAGTAATAGCAGGCAGTAAATAGTTAGGGTGGCATAGTGGTCAGTGTTCTGGGTTTGAATCTCCCCCTTGGTTGTCTTCTGGATAGAGTTTGCATGCTCTCCTCTTCTTTACCAGGTGATTTCTCAAGGTACACCTGCCTTCCTCCCAAAGATGGGTGTGTCAGACTAGCTGATGATTTTAAATTGGCATCTCGTGAGTGAGATGGTGGGTGTGCGCATTAGTGGGCCAAGCAATGGTCTGGCAACACCATATCCAGAAATGGTTCTGGCCTTGTTTTTAGTGCTTTTGGGAAAAGATGATTGTCTTTATCGATATAAGATACTGAGGCAGTGACCACAAACCATAGTTACATTTGGGTAGTAAGGAGACATGGTGGTAGTTATTAGAATGTTTGTGTTCTCTACTTAACTCAAAACATTGAACAACTCTGGTGAAGAAGCCATCTTAATTTTCCTGAAGACGTACATATTTTATTTTCTTTAAAGTCAGAAAGCATTCATTCATTTTTAACCCACATAAACCAATATAGAGTTGTAAGACCTCTGCTGAGCGCGAAAGCGATCACTAAATTGAAGTTACTGGTTCTAGAGATATTGCACAAATTGACCATTGAAGATGGTCATGGTGATAACATAAGCAAAAATTTTCAAGAAAGCACGTAAAAAATACAATTTAGTGTTTCTAAAACAAGGCTACCTTTTAGAGAAACAACAGCTACCCAGCATGCATTATGCCACTCAAATTGGGAATACTGAACTTATTCTTAAGTGTAAAGCAAAGCAACTTTAAGATACAGGCCCACATAGGCACTTTGTTTCCTAAGTTTTGGTACCTTTGGATCAACACTGAGCATGTCGCCAAGGCAGCCGCTGTGCAGCTTTTGCAAAAGGGATGCTACATGTAAAACATCAGGTAACTGCACACAAATAATTACCTTTGAGAAACAAAACTAATTGAATTCCCGCTGTTTTGTGTATACAGAGGGTGACAAGAGCTAATGGGATAATTTAAAGTGCAAACGAGTCCTCACTTTCCGATCATTAATTACAGCTAATTGCATGATTACTAACCCTCTTGTTTAGACACTTATGAAGTTATATCCCAATCAAGCTCATTGCTGCTTCACCAAATAGAGAGATCTCTCGGCTGTCTGCTTAAACTGGAGGATTAGACGTAAACAGACAGAATACTCTCCACGTCTGCTCTCTTGTTGTATTGCAGCTTGTTTTTAATACAAAATGTATCATTCATACATAAGGATCGTTTTGGACAACAGTTGGTCTGGGAATAAGAAACTCTTGTTGCAGATGACATTAATAATGCGAAAAGTACATGCAGAGAGGCGAGTAAAGATATTTTGGCTGGCGTTAAAATGCAAAAATATGAAAAAAATATCAATGTAGTATGTTATGAGCATCATTGAATTTTAAATGGCTAAAATGAAATCTCTGGCCACTTAAATTATCAGGCACTCAATTAAAGTAATTTGTGTTATATGAAAAGCAGACAGGAAGTTTCAATAAACAGCGACAGCGAGAAAAAGCTTTAATGAAAACGTTAATAATTGTCACAGGAGAATAAAGGTAAATTAAGCTGCTGCTCACCACCACAAATTGCCAAATGCTCAAGGCCTTGCTAAGCGTGACGTCAATCAGAGTGTGACTCTGGTGCTCCATGTTTCCAGAAGAAATGGTCAACACCCTAGCATCAGATTGCTGACACTGTTTTTTATGCACCAATATACAGTACATACGATATTATTCCCACATTCCCTCAGGTTCTAATGGAATAAAAATTGCATTTATAATTTTTAAATAAGCCTCTGCTCAACACTTCTTTCCCGGCTATCTGGTGGTTACTACAGCACAATGTATCAGATGTGTTTGGGGATCTGGCAGATTTGGTTAATTAAAAAATATAAGTGCGTGACAGAATGGGTATGTTCACCTTCTGAAATGGTCTCTTTCTTTGATCATGAAATGTTTTCTAAAAAGACTTATCTATAACAACAACAACAACAACATTTAGTTATATAGCACATTTTCATACAAATGGTGTAGCTCAAAGTGCTTTACAAGATGAAGAAAGAAAAGTTTATATGAAATAAAAATAACATTAGGTAATACTAAGTATCAAAGAACAAAGTAAGATCAGATGGCCAGCAAAAAAAAAAAACAAAACAAAAAAAAAACTCCAGATGGCCCAAAGAAAAAAAATAAAATCTGCAGGGGTTCCGAGGCCACGAGACTGCCAGCCCCACTAGGCATTCTACCTAACATAAATTATCTAAATCAGTCCTAATGGCTTTCAAGCTTCACGTGAAAGAATTTGATGATGATGGTCATGTGAACATCTGGCTTTCAATCCATCAATGTAGGAACTGCACGGTGCTTTGATCAGGTGCCACCACAGAAAGCAGGAAAAAGAGCAGTAAAGAATAGTAGGGATTAGTACAGATTGAGGAGCCTTGCTGAAAATGAAAACTCAATGCACATATAGCTTAACAGGTATACATTGAAATGTAGCATGAGAAAGCCATATTAAAATAATAGGTTTTTAGCAGTTTTTAAAATGTTTCACCATATTAGCCTGTCGAATTTCTATCGGTAAACTATTCCAGATTTTAAGTGCATAACAGCAGAAGGCTGCCTCACCACTTCTTTTAAGTTTCACTCAACACTCATTCGAAGATCTAAGATTACAGCTTGGAGTGTAAGGTGACAGCCATTCCAAAACATAGGACATAAAGATATTATTTAAGCCATTGTAAACAATTAGCAGTATTTTAAAGTCAGTTCTGAATGACATGGGTAACCAATGTAGTGACATCAAAACTGGAGAGATGTGCTCATATTTTCTTTTCCTAGTTAAGATTCTTGCTGCTGTATTCTGCAGTAACTGATTAACCGATTGATGTCTTTCTTGGGTAGTCCTGAAAGGAAATGAAAATGAAGCTTCAGCACAACAGGTTCAAACTGTGGAGATCCACATACAGAAAATGAACACACACCACTTAATAGATACCTCTGTGCAACTGAAGAAAAAAATAATAAACAATTATTCAGCATACTACCGCATACCACCAACAATACTAGTAAAATAATGTCATTAATTCACACATGCCACAATATTTAACGTTGTGAAAAGAAGGTTGAAATAAATTCACACGGTTGAATTCTGTTTCTGTTCGGTTAGGTTTTGTCTCTTTTTGCTCCTGCCTATTATTTTTTAACTTTTTGTTTCTACTCTTTTTTTTTTTGTAGTTTGATTATGAAGTCATTTGCTGTATAAAGCTGTCTTGATTATACACAATGTCATTTGCTTCACATAAAAAAAAGAACAAAACAAAAAGAAAATAAATAAATTTACAACCTCCAGTAGATTATCTCATTATGCATTAATTACTTCCAAAATTCACTTAGCTTAACATGAAGGTGTGGTCTAAAACAAATAATACATATAATATTGACAGTTACTGTCTGTTATATACAGTATTAACATTAGTTATACAATTCGGATATGAAAAGTTTTTTTAAACAATCCAATAGATGGCATGCTACGTAAAGAATTACCATCAATACGGAGGAAAATAAAATGACAAAACAATCTATAAATATTAATCATAAATTTATATATGTAAGCAAATTATATCTTTAGATGTACAGTATGTATGAATAAATATTAATTTAATAATACTAAATACACTGAAAAGTCCTAGTGAAAAGTCCTAAACAACGTGCATGTAACTTCCAAAATGGCACCTGTCTGAAAGATCTTTTAATCCTCTGTAGTCTAGAAATAATTCAAGTTTATGAATTCAAGTTGAATAGTGTAATCCATTTTATAAATAATTTTCAGGAAATGTAACTTAAATTAAGTAAAATAGGTGGAGGAACTCAAAAGTGGACAAAAGCTTTTGAGACATAAGGATGATTGCAACTAGAACAAGATTGCCATCATATAAGAGAAAAGAGTCTGTACAGCTCCATTGTAGTGGTTCTATGGGCCCTCTGCAATTATTAACCCCCTAGTAATTTTATGGTTAATGTGAATATAGAAGGAGATCCTGGCAAAAGAGGGATTACTCCTGGAAAAGAAAACATATTGGCCTGGTAAAGAGACCATGAATTAGCAGACAGATCTGCACCAATAACCAACCACTGCAATATGATAGGAACCTAGAATGTTTGAACTCTATACCAACCAGAAAAACTAGCAAATATTGTTTAAGGGGATGTAGTCATGGTGGTAGATATCATGATGTTCTCAGAGAACTTCTGGAAAAATGAGATTTCTTCACAGTCTCACTCTGAACAAAGAAAACACAAAATAACACACATGAGAGGAGAGCACAAAAGGAAAGGAGTTGTTGCAATATTAAGTAAAAGAAGTCAGAAAGCATCAATCTCATATGAAAAAACATCTGATCAAATTATTTATGCAAAAATGCTGGCAAGATCAATGGCACTGCTAAAAAAACCTAGATTTACTCCCCAAGAGAGCATTAAGACAAGGAAGTAATTGAAGCATTTTATGAAGATCTTCATTTGCTTATGAAGTTATCCAGAATTTTAAATAATAAAAGTCATTTTTAATACAAAAGTGGGAAAATTCAGAGAAAATAAGGCAATGGGGATATATTAATTTGGTAAGACAAATCAAAATGTCGAAAAATTTGCAGAATTCTCAAAGAAACATAATTTAACAGTCACAAATGCATGGTCCCGAGAGAAAGAAAATGCAAAAATCACTTGGGCGTCACCAGATTGCAAAACTAGAAATCGGATAGACTATATAGTAGTAGAAAATCACTTGCAAACCAGTAGGGCTACACCAGGAGCTGATTGTGGATTTGATCACAACCTAGTAGTTGCTTTAGTTAGAAAAATCAATGGAGTAGAGAGTCATTAATGGAAAAATAAGACTAAAATTCATAGCACAATTTGAAGACAAAATGGACAACACTGAAGAGATTCTAACAATGAAAGACAGTAAAACTATTTAGAAAAATCTAAAGTGAGAAGTCAAGCAAAATGACACCTTTTATTGGCTAACTAAAAAGATACAATATGCAGGCTTTCGAGGCAACTCAGGCCCCTTCTTCAGGCAAGATGTAATACAGAAACTGGAGTTCACTGTGTTCATATACACACTAGGACAAATAACAACATTGGTAAATCTGAGCAACGTCAGAACACAGCAAGAGAGAAAAGAATGGGAAGTCAAACACGTGCTAAAATGTAACACATTACAACATGGTTTGAATAGAGGCAAGAGTTTTATGGCCAGGTGTGAGGATTTTTTGCATCTCTGACCCAGACAACCTGTCTACAGACCCACATTGTATGGAAAAACTCATCAGAAACTTCAAAAGACTTTGTTGGACAGTTATCTTATCCAAAGATCTTGACCATACATTGTTCTTCTCTACAACAAAGCAGAATGAATTAGCCAGATACCAGCAACTGCAACAACTAGGATGCTTTCTGAAATGTACATTTAGTCCAATCTGAAAAATCATAAAATCTTAAGATTGTGATGACTTTTGACTTTATCTCATGTGAATCTAAAGTACTGCTTAACCTGGTAAAGAAAAGATTTGAAAAAGTAATAAAACACAATCTACCAGAGAAACAAGTAGATTTTACCAATGGAAAAGGAACGACAGGTTCAATTTTCCATTTAAGAATGCTCTATGAAAAAGCTTTAGAAAGAAATAAAACTTTATATTTGTACTGTATTGATTATTAAAAAGCATTTGATGGAGTAAGGTGTAATCAATTACTGGAGGTTATACAGCAAGCTGATATACCAAACACTGAAAGAAAATTAATTAAGCCAAGTCTTACATTAGAACTGCAAATGGAAAGTTGATACTTTGCAATTAAAAAAGGAATAAAGCATGTACTTTATCACCTATATTGTTCAATTTATATAGTGAACATTTAATAGCACAGATGCTTGGAATCTTTCGTGAGACACACAGTCAGATCGATGAGCTGAATAAAAGTCTAATATTTGTGCTAAGTAAAGAAGACGCAATCAAAAAACAAAAAATGACATTTGCAGAAAATTCTAAGAAATTGGAGAAATTTATTGACACTACATCGACATGGCTGAACAATACAAAGAGCTTTTTAGCAAACTCATTTGACAAACAGTTAATCAATTGAGAGAGATGCAATTTCGAGAATGAGATCGTACAGAAACTAGAGTTCTACAAGCTTCTCAGTTAAAGCATCCTCTCAATAAAAAATGTGGCTTGTCTTCCCAGCTAAGCGCCGTGACACCAGTGCCTTCATCAACAGTCACACTTGAACGAACAGAACTCAATAGAATTCTACAAAAGCTTCATTGAGCTTTAGTATATAGTAAAAAAACAGGAACGATCGGATCAACCTTCCACTAGCGCAAGGGCTGACACTCAGAGTTTCAAATATGACTTGATGGACGTGTTCATGTGGAGTCAAGCTGAAAATCAGAAGGCGGTTGCTGAAAGTCAGAGAGCAGTCACGTAGATAGCCGAAATTGCTAAAATGTTGGCCCAACAAAAAAATGCTCCAGCATCTCCAGTGCCAGCACCTCCTGTACCTTCTGCACCCCATGGTTGAGTACCACACAGACAAGTCCCTTTATTCTCAGGAGACCCATTGGCTCATGCAGACTTTATCAAAGCTTTTGATCACACTGTAGGTGATGTATTAGTGGACCCTCAAGATAAATTAGATTACCTGATTCAATAGACAAGAAATCTTGTCAGGAAATGATTAAAGGTTGTGCACAATTACCACCAAATCAAGGTTATGAAAAGGGCAGAAAGCAAACTGAGAGTAACTATGGCAACCAAATATTTATAGTAGATGCATACATAGATAAGGCATTGAAGTGGCCTCAAATAAAACAAAATGACGGAGAGGCTTAGTCATAGCCATAGACAATGGTATAGCCTTTTACCCCCTGTAAGTTAATAAGAGATAGAACTTTCTTGCTAATATTAAGATACAATGTGATAATTGAGTCAGTTCTTGTTTAGAATACATCCCGTGCACAGGGACATAAGGCATACAGTTTTCTGAACGTTTTTAAATGGTTCAGAAATGTTTAGACGTGATTTTGTAACGATTAGAAGATTTATAAGCTTTGAATAGAACTTCTCTTAAACAAGAACTTTTCTAATTTTTTGCTGTTTCACTTTTCTCTTTTTTGTGTGAACTGTTTTACTTTGAATTCTAACTAAAACTTTTAAAAACAAAGATATTTTGTCTGTGGAATAATTTTGACACGTCAGGCTTTTGCTGAATCCCATTTACAAGCTGGAGCTGCAGACCTTTGGTAATTTTGGGTAAACGCAGCTACAAACTATAACACCTGTGATTTGATGAGACAAGTCACCAGAATCCCTATAATCAAAAACAAGTAAAATAAGGTTTGCCTCAGAGAAAACAAGTTCTGAATGTAACCATAAAAATAAATTTAAAAACACAACAACAACAACAACATTTACAGAGTGCACACTTGAAACAACAAGGGATCAATTAAAGACTGAATCCCTGAAGGGCCCACTCCCCAGTCTCAAATATATAGGCTCACGCTGTGAAATCAGGCTGGCTCTGCCTCCTCATGTTTCATCTACAAGGAACACAGGAGAATATGTTATATATAGATAATAAATAATAAATAAGCAGAATAATATTAACAAAAAATGCATAAACACATGAATAACAATATTTAAAAATAAATGGAGAATACATAGAAAATGAAAATAAACATAGGCTAGGGAACACATCATGCCTGTAACAAAACAATGGCAACCTTCACATCCTATGTGGACATTGTGAAGAAAATTTGATGCTGGGCTTAACGTCATGTGTTCAGAAGAAGCTTTTCTTATGTCCTTATATACAGTATTTTTACGGTATCAGCTGGGTGGCTGACTTGCTTATGTCCTTCAAAAATGAACTTTAAGACCTGTGGATGTTCAGGATTATGGCTATGCTACAAAATAAAAAACTTACAAGGGTGTCATAGTGATGTTCTAATACCTGGAGATGAGACCATTTTTCAGATTAGGCAAGGTTATAGTCAAAAAATTGGTAGACATCCATCTTCCAACCCGGGGGTTTGCTGGAGCCCATCCCAGCCAACAAGGCAGAAAACAAACCCTAGGCAGGGTGCCATCCCACTGCAGGGTACACACACATACACCACAAGCACACACTAAGGACAATTTAGAATCGCCAATGCACCTAACCTGCATGTCTTTGGACTGTGGGAGGAAACCGAAGCATCCAGAGGAAACCCACACAGACACGGGGAGAACATGCAAACTCCATGAAGGGAGGACCCGGAAAGTGAACCCGGGTCTCCTAACTGTGAGGCAGCAGCACCACCATGCCGCCCTACAAGAATACTACAAAATTATAGCATCAACAAAACAAAGCAAAACAAACAAAATAGTGATTACCGCCTAGCGGCACACACCTGTGTATATAATGACTCACAGTTGGCAATGTGTATCTGAGCAAAAACCAAGCCATGAGGTCGAAGGAATTGCCTGCAGAGCTTCGAGACGGTATTGTTTTCCTTGTTTTTATGGAATATTTATTGATCTTTGAAACCTGCACTATTTATTAGAACACTGTTTTTTTTTTGTTTTGTTTTAATAAAAGCACTGTACAGTTCTTAAACCACCCGCATGCTTAAAGTGTGATTTTCCCTCATCTGCCAGCTCATTCAATTATGTTACTGATGGTGGTGGGTTCAAGAAGATCCCAAGTCTGGAAGAGGGAGCATGCAGTAGGACCCGCACCATCACAGGCACAGATCTGGAGAAGGCTACAGAAACATTTCTGCCCAATTGAAGATTCCCAAGAGGAAAGTGTCTTCCATAATGTTTAAATGGAAGAAGTTTGGAATAACCACAATGCTTCCTAAAGCTAACCAACCAGCCAAACTAAGCACTCAGGGTAGAAGTGCTTTGGTAAGCAAGGTGACCAAGAACCTGATGATCATTGTGGCTCAGCTCCAGAGAACCTGTGTGGAGATGGATGAATGTCCAGAACGACTATTACTGCAACACTCCACTAATATGGGCTTTATGGCAGAAAGGCCAAACAGAAGCACTCCTCAGATAAATGAGACTTAAAAGCTTGCAAAAATGCATGAAAGGACTATCACGCGTTGTGAAATTAGAATCTCTGGTCTAATTGAACCAAGACTGAACTGTTTGGACTCAGTTCTAAGCTGGATGTCTTAGGAAAACAGGCATCTCACATCACCTACGCAATATCCTACCAGTGATAAAACATGGTGACAGCAGCATCATGTTGTGTGTGTTATTGTTTTAAGCAACAGGCACTGGGAGACTAGACAGGGAAAAGGGAAAGCTGAATAAAGAAAAGTACAGAGATATCCTCAAAGAAAGCCTGCTCCAGAGTGTTCTGGACCTTAGACTGAGTTTAGAGATAACTCTGTAAATGTTTTTGAATGGTCCAGCCAGAGCTCAGGCTTGAACCCAATCGAACATCTGTGGAGAGACCTGAAAATAGCTGTCCATGTACGGTATACATCCAGCATGACAGAATTTAAGATATTATGGACTCTACTTTGACTGGGAACAGCTGAGTCTGTGGATCGCGGGACGAGACCTACGAACATTTCTTTGTACCTGGCGATCTAGGACCTCGGGATGATCTGTCTCCGTGATTATATTCACTATGCTGATTTGCTTCCGATTCATTTTACAGTACTCTACGACTGGGATCTGATCTAATGCTCATACTAACCTGGCTTATGGCCCCGGAGCAATCACGCATGAAACTACCGAGCGTTACTATTTGTGGTTGTGTATTGGAACCTCCAAATCCTGCTACCTCCTCCTGCTATACTTTCTGCTGCTTCGCTATCGCCGTTCATCTCACCCACGCTACCACACCTGCCTGTCCTAATGGTTCCACTATGCTGTGCTGCTTCTCCACTGCTTTTCAGATAAGTATTGCCAAGTATCATGCTAAAATACTCTCATGACAAACTCCTTCATATTAAACAGTTTGTCCAGAGCAAATGGTCTGTATGGAACATCCTTAAAGACGCCGGTATTTTGCAGCACCCGAAATATATTCATTGCGGGTCAGGTCGCCGCCACCGCCGGGCTGCGAATGAAAAGACAACTGGCAGCATTTGCTCAGGAATAAGCCTTCCTTCTCATGGCCCTGAAAATACAAGTGTCAGTGTGCCAAATTTACATTGTGTGGAAATAAACCCTGATCACGGCTCTGTGCAAAAAGATGCCTCATTAACTAATATTGCACTGTTTAACTCGAGATCCCATAATGGCAAAGCATTGGTGCTGTCAGAACTCATCACTGACACCAAACTTGATATACTGTGTTTAACGGAGACTTGGCAAAAACCAAATGAATTGGCGTCTCTCACGGAGGCGACTCCACCTGGTTTCACTTTCCATAAAGAACCTCGCAGCTCTAGACAAGGAGGTGGGCTAGCGGTAATTATCAGAGCAGACCTAAATATCAAACGAATCCCAATTGACTGTCCACTGCCTTTTGAGTGCCTGGCTCTTAAACTAATAACAGAAACAGGTCCTGTCTCTCTCATTGTTCTTTATCGTCCCCCAAAATACAATGCATCCTTCTTATCTGATCTGATTGAACTTTTAACCCACCTAAGCTCTTACTCTCAGAGAATTATCCTTCTTGGTGATTTCAACATCCATATTGACAGTACTACATCTAAACTGAGAAATGAATTCCTATCCTTACTGGACTGTTTTGACTTGACACAACATGTTGATTTTCCCACCCACTCTGGTGGTCATATATTGGATCTGATCTGCACTTCTGGACTAACTGTTGCCAATATTTACAGCACTGATTTGGGACTCTCTGACCATAAAGCAGTATTTTTCACTGTCTTACTGCCTTTACCTCCTCTTACCTGTAAATGACAAATTTCTTACAGAAACTTTAAAAATATCTGTCCCTCTATCCTTTCTGGATCCATTTCTGATCATTTACTGTCTTCACCTATTCCATCAACACTAGATAGTCTTGTTGACCACTATACCTCAGCCCTTCATTCAGCATTAGATAAAACAGCTCCTTTAAAACATAAGGAGGTTTCCTTTAAACGTTCAGCTCCCTGGTATAATTCAGAATTGCGATCTATGAAAGCAACTGGCCGACGTCTTGAGAGAATGTCACGTAAGACTGGCCTCACCGTGCACATCCAGGCTTTCTCTGACCACCAAAGAGCTTACAGAGAAGCACTAACTGCTGCTAAGAACACCCACTATGGAAGAATAATAGAAAGTGGCCACGATAGCCCAAGGGTTTTGTTTTCTGTAGTTAATAAACTACTCGAACCTGCATCTGGCCCAACTACCTCTTCTACTGAAGTCTGTGAGGATTTCCTCCACATTTTCCGTAACAAAATTAAAGATCTAAATAATTCAACTAACATAAATACATCATCTGTTTATATCTTTCCCTGTTTTCCCACTCCATCCAGTTCCTTATCTAAGTTCTCACCAGTCACATCTGCTTTTATTAATGACCTGCTTTGTAAGATGAGACCGATTACTTGTGTACTGGACGCCATCCCCAGCACACTACTTAAATCCTGCCTTTATGCCATAATCCCGACTACTACAACAATAATAAACTCATCCCTTAACAGTGGCTCTGTGCCGCTCACTTTTAAAATCGCTTCTGTAACCCCAATGTTAAAAAAGTCTGGTCTTGATGCTGACAATCTTAACAATTTCTGGCCTATTTCCCACTTACCTTTCCTGTCAAAAGCTCTTGAGCGTGTTGTAGTTTCCCAGCTCACCAATTATTTAACGTCTAATAATTTGATGGAACCCTTTCAGTCTGGTTTCAGGGTGCAGCACAGCTGTGAAACTGCTCTGCTATGGGTAACCAATGATATGCTTATGGCAGCAGACTCTGGACAAACCAGCATATTAATTCTGTTAGACCTCAGTGCAGCATTTGACATTGTCAATGACATTCTACTGTCTATAATGGAGAACATGCTGTGTATCTCTGGCACTGCCCTCCAGTGGTTCAGGTCCTATCTGACTGATAGGCAAGAGTTTGTTAGTCTTGTCAACAGCAGATCCAGCTTGGCACCAGTCACACAAGGAGTTCCTCAGGGCTCTGTCCTCGGCCTTCTTCTCTTCTGTATTTATATGCTTCCCCTTAGCCATATTATTCATAGCTATGGACTGGGCTATCATTTTTATGCAGAAGATACTCAACTCTACTTCAATGTTAAAAGTGGAACTTCATCAGAGCTTTCTCAGCTCGCAACCTGCCTTATTGAAATTAAAACCTGGATGAAGCAGAACTCTTTAAAATTAAACTGCAACAAAACTGAACTCCTGCAAATTGGGACTAAAATGCAACTTAATAAAATGAGCTCCTTCCCAGACCATCTTGGCGGTGATCTCATCAGACCTGCCTCTACTGCAAAGAATCTTGGTGTCATTTTTGATTCCTCCCTTTCTTACTCCGCCCACATAAATCACATTAAGAAACTTTCTTATTTTCACCTCCGTAACATATCCCGTGTTCGCTCCTTCCTCTCCTTTTCTAATGCTGAGAAACTTGTCCATGCTTTTATCACATCCCACATCGATTAATGTAACTCGCTGCTGGCAGGTGCCCCTTCTAATCTTATATCACAGCTCCAGCTTATTCAAAACTCGGCTGCAAGAGTCCTGACTCGAACCAGCAGCAGCGAGCACATCACACCCATCCTGCTCCATCTTCACTGGCTCCCTGTGTCTTACAGAATCGAATATAAAATCCTACTGATAACCTACAAAGCCTTAAATAACCTCGTGCCAAACTACATCAGTGACCTTCTCCATCACTATGTGCCTGTCCGCCCACTAAGGTCCTTTGATTCTGGCAATCTTGTTGTGCCTCACACTAATCTACACTCCATGGGTGACGGGGCCTTCAGCTGTATAGCGCCCAGACTCTGGAATGACCTACCGAAATTAATCAGATCAGCTGACTCCATGAATTCTTTTAAAAAACAACTCAAAACTCATCTGTTTAGGAAGGCTTTTAGCTCTACTTGACTTCATTCCCCTTCTCTCAGTTTACCTCTCTGTCAAGATGCTCATGTAACCTGTATGTGTGTGTGCTAGACCATCAATTATGTTGTCTTTTAGGCTTTCTCTGAATTTACTGTCTTAATCTTCCTTATTTATTTATTTGCTTTGTACTATGCTATATACTGTATACCCTGCTGTTCTTTCTTATATTCTGTAAGTGCCTTGAGCATTGGAAAGGCGCTATATAAATAAAATGTATTATTATTATTAGAATTATTAGGAAGAAAGGCAGAAAATCTTCAGATCCAGGTGTATGAAGTTTGTTGCATCAGATCCAAGAAGACTCCAGGCTGGAATTGCAGTCTAAGGTTCTTCAACTAAGTACTGTGTAAAGGGTCTGAATACTTTTGTCAATGTGAGATATGTCCCTGGCAGTAATGCTAATTAGTGTTTCAGCATACAATTTATTTTGAAACTTCTGTTTGGAACCTACTTGAAACCACTGATCAACAATTGGAAACCAAATGAAAATTCAATATTTTCTCAATTCATACAAAAATGTACAAAAATATTCTGTGTCTGTGCAGCAGACTATAGTGGCTGCCCAGTACTGTGCCCTTTTCAGTTATTCTGTCAGTGCTGCCCTTGAACTTGATGAACTAAAATAATGAGATGGCAACCCAATGAAAAGTGAGCTGTGCAAAGATGCATCATTTCTTATGTCTTGTGTGTGGACAGCCTCGTTTTATTTTTTCTGTAGGATAAAGCAGAGATGGCAGCTCTTTCACATGTGTTTTCTTTACATATACAGTACTAGCCATTCCCCGCGGCTCCGCCCACATAGTATTTGAACAGGACAAACTTTACAAATCAATAAAGAAAAAGATATTGTTATCTAAGCAGAGGCAGGTTATGCCCCAAAACACAGAGGTAGACCAACTCCCCATTTCTGACGTCAAGTTTCCCCTCCCCTCGGCCCGCAGCCTCTGTCTCAGATTAGAGCGAATATATCGTTCCTGCAAGCGAACTATGATTCTTAGCACAATGAAAGAAGTCACAAAATCAACGGAAATGTTCAAGCAAATTCTAGAAATAAACCCGATCTAAATCCATTAAGTAGTTCTCTTGTTCACTAGCTAAGCGGATATAAGATATGCCCCGAGGCTGGCACATGAGTGAGGAGGGGGGAAGGGCCCCGTCCCTGTCCCCTCTCCCCTCAGTCTGCTGTGTCTCTCTTGGATTCATGCAAATAAATCGGTACCACAAGCAAACTTTGATACTTAGCGCGATGAGAGAAGTCACAAAATCAACCGGAATGTTCAAGCAAATTATAGAAAAAAACAATCTAAATCAGACAGAGAGACAGACAAACAAATGTTGGATTTTATATATAGAGAGACTAGCAAAATACCCGCGCTTCGCAGCGGCGAAGTACTGCCTTAAAATTTTTATTAAGAAGAAAATTTAACCTTTTTAAACTGAGGGAAAATATGCCAATAATTATTTGTTAAGGATCTCTTTGTATACCATGTTGTCAGTTCGGCCCTCCGGTTGTAACATGACCAAGCTGTGTGCTGAGCTTACTCTTGAGCATGTAACTTACAGTTGGCCATGTGAACAGTAATCTTGTCTCAAATCTCACAGCTTGGATTGCTGCTGTCATAATCGGTTTGAGTTTCATGGTTTGTTTCAATTACGATAGTATTTGCAGGATTTGTTGTGTTGAAGTGACATTCGGCATCTGTCAAGCATTGTAAGCACACAACCGGTTTCATCGATAAAATCACATCCAGCTTTTGAGAGTTTAAACACTCATAAACATCAAAGTGTCCACTACTGAAATCGTCACCTGTGAATCTAAGATGTTTAAGAGGCATTGGCGGTTGTCGATAGGTGTAAAATATTTGGCCATTTCGGTACACTTGAAAGTGACAACCGAACAATTTAGCGGCAGCCATCAACTCACTTAAGCATTTCACTCTTCTAGTGCTCCTGTGTAGTATAATTATCTCCTGTACCGTCATCAGTCCACACCTTGAACCTGTCCCAGTCATTCAATACATAAGACACAATGTTCCTCCGGATATCAAGAGTGAGCCTGATATGGCCGTGCAATATGTAACAAAGAGAATGGAAAAGGTAGGTGCCATCTCCGGGCATAAAAACCACTCAGTAAGTGACAGTTCTTTGATAGAAATGGGTACCTGAGCAATGTAAAGTAAGTCTAAAATACCTATACAATAACTATAATTGTAATAAACAAACAATAAAACAGCGGAGAAGCCGTGGATTAAACAAAATGGCTGTAGTTATCAGTAGGGAGACGTGAATCCCATGGCGAAGCAAGGAAGGGAATGTAGAGACCGGAGCGACGGACGGTCTTATATAGGCAGGCAGCCAACAACGTGGGAGGCGTTGGGATGGGGGACCCAACGCTACCTCACACAGTGACTGAGCTGCAGGCTATGGACATATATATGTACGTAAGTAGGATTCAGTTAGCGTTGGGAACCCATGTACCAAATTTCTTGAAGATGGGCCCATAAGTAACAAAGACTGTTGAAAAGTTCAATATGGTGGCTGACAGTGGCATCATACCACCGAAATAAGTACGTACATTGGTTTCGGTTAGTGCAGGGAAGCCGCCTATAAAATTTCGAGAAGATCGGGCCATAAATAAGAAAGTTCAACATGGCGGACGTTGTTGACCATTATGACAATTACGCGTAGAATTTCGAAATGAAACCTGCTTAACTTTTGTAATTAAGCTGTAAGGAATGAGCCTGCCAAATTTCAGCCTTCTACCTACACGGGAAGTTGGAGAATTAGTGACATTTGAAAGTTCAATATGGCGGCTGACAGTGGCGTCATACCACCGAAATAAGTACGTACATTGGTTTCAGTTAGCTCAGGGAAGCCACCTACCAAATTTCGTGAAGATGGGGCCGTAAATAAGAAAGTTCAACATGGCGGACGTTGTTGACCGTTATGACCGTTACACATAGAATTTCTAAATGAAACCTGCTAAACTTTTGTAAGTAAGCTGTAAGGAAGGAGCCTGCCAAATTTCAGCCTTCTACCTGCACGGGAAGTTTGAGAATTAGTGACGTTGGAAAGTTCAATATGGCGGCGAATAGTGGTGTCATACCAACGAAATAAGTACGTACATCGGTTTCCGTTAAAAGTTTAATATGGCGGCCGACAGTGGCATCATACCACCGAAATAAGTACCAAATTTCAGCCTTCTACCTACATGGGAAGTTGGAGAATTAGTGACGTTGGAAAGTTCAATATGGCGGCTGACAGGGGTGTCATACCACCGAAATAAGTATGTACATTGGTGTCGGTTAGCACAGGGAAGCCGCCTACCAAATTTCGTGAAGATGGGGCCATGAATAAGAAAGTTCAATATGGCAGACGTCATTGACCGTTATGACCATTACGCGTAGAATTTTGAAATGAAACCTGCTTAACTTTTGTAAGTAAGCTGTAAGGAATGGGCCTGCCAAATTTCAGCCTTCTACCTACACGGGAGTTTGTAGAATTTGTGACGTTTGGAAAATTCAATATGGCGGCCGACAGTGGCGTCATACCACCGAAATAAGTACGTACATCGGTTTTGGTTAGCGCAGGGAAGCCACCTACCAAATTTCGTGAAGACGGGGTCATTCTTCTACCTACACGGGAAGTTGGAAAATTGGTGACATTGGAAAGTTCAATATGGCGGCCGACAGTGGCGTCATACCATCGAAATAAGTAAGTACATCGGTTTCGGTTAGCGCAGGGAAGCCGCCTACCAAATTTCGTGAAGATGGGGCCATAAATAAGAAAGTTCAACATGGCGGACGTTGTCGATCGTTATGACCGTTATGTGTAGAATTTCGAAATGAAACCTGCTTAACTTTTGTAAGTAAGCTGTAAGGAATGAGCCTGCCGAATTTCAGCCTTCTACCTACACGGGAAGTTGGAGAATTAGTGATGAGTGAGTGAGTGAGTGAGTGAGTGAGTGAGTGAGTGAGTGAGTCAGTGAGGGCTTTGCCTTTTATTAGTATAGATACACTCACTAGCCACTTTATTAGGTACACCTGTTCAACATCTGGTTAATGCAAATATCTAATCAGCCAATCACATGGCAGCAGCTCAATGCATTTAAGCATGTAGATGTTGTCAAAACAACCTGATGAAGTTCAAACCAAGCATCAGAATGGAAGAAGATTTAACACTAGAATTACCAGAGCCTACGAAAAAACTCGTAGATCCGTCTCACTTTAAATTGCTTCTCACTTCTCCATCAGCATCTTTTGTCCTTTAAATGTGTTGATAAGCAGCAAACAGCAAGCAGCCTGCTATCACATTCCCCCACCCCACACAGTTTTCTCAGCTCAAGTCTGTTTACTTGCATGTCAGTTGCTTAGAGTTGTATATAGTGAGAAGTCAAGCAAAATGACACCTTTAATAAATACTATATCGTTATTTGGAACACTTGCATTTCATGTGTGTTCCGTGTCTACAACGATCTATATAAACACATTGTTAAAACAGAAACGTTTTTCATGTTTTAGTAATAATTGACAAAATGTAGACATGAAGTGTATAATGTGTGAAGCCTTAATTCCAAATATCAAAGAAACACTTTCACAAAAGGTACAAATATAACAGAACAAGTACACTTCTGTTCAAGAATATAACTGCAGAAAAGCAAATCGCGTTAGGGTACAACATTGACACGCATTTGCTACAAGCGCTTCAGTGGCACAACGGTATCAGCTGTTGACTGGTAATCTAAACTTCATGGGGTTGATCCCCAACGAGTCTGTTTTGAGAAGTGAGCTACACGTATTCTTACTATTTTAGAATCAAAACATACATTTGATTCCAGTCTGTAACAGCCGGTGTAATTTATGATACTTGTAAAGGTTAGGTTTGTTTTTTTTATTTGTTTATTCAGTTTTATTCTCTCAGCCGCGTTCACGATTCCACCTTCCCTCGTATTTGACACTGCTGTTTTCACATAGACGCACTGAAATGAAATGTATGTATTCTAAATGAATATGTACTTTTTTACCCAATAAAGCTCCAGCACTTCACTTGAAGATAAACACTGAGCACTGAGAAACTTCTTTGCAAATTGAACTGCAGCGGTGGGTGGGGGGATGGAATAGCTGGATGCTTGCTGCTTTTCTTAATTGGCACATTTACAGGACAAAAGATGCTGAGGGAGGGGTGCAAACAGATTTAAGGTGGGCCAGATTTCCGAGTTTTCTCATAGGCTCTGGTAATTCTAATGTTAAGAGACTTTAAACATGGCATGGTTGTTGGTGGCAGACAGGCAGGTCTGAGTAGTTCAGAAACTCCTGAGCTACTAGGATTTTTATGCACAACCATCTCTAGGATTTACAGAGAATGGGTCTGAAAAAGAGAAAATATCCAGTCAGCGCCAGTTCTCTGGAGAGAAATGCATTGTTCATGCCAGAGGTCAGAGGAAAATGGCAAGACTTGATTGAGCTGACAGAAATGTAACAGTAACTCAAATAACCACTTATTACAACCAATGTATGCAGGAGAGCATCTCTGAACACACAACACATCGAACCTTGAGACAGATGGGCTATTGCAACAGGAGACCACACCGGGTACCACACCTATCAGCTAGGAACATACAACCGAGGCTACAGTTGACATTTATTAGGCTTTGCACATGCTGACCAAAATTGGACAATTGAAGATTGCAGAAATGTTGCCTGGTCTGATGAGTCTCAATTTCTGTTGTGACATTTGGATGGTAGGCCAGAATTTGGTGTCAACAACATGAAAGCATGGATCCATCCTGCCTTGTATCAATGGTTCAGGCTGGTAGTAGGGGTGTAATGGTGTGAGGGATATTTTTTGGCATACTTTCAGCCCCTTTGTACGAACTGGGCATCATTTAAATGCCACAGCATAGCTGAGTATTATTTTTGACCATGTCCATACTTTTATGACCGTAGTGTACCCATCTTCTGATGGCTACTTTCTGCAGGATAAAACGCAGTGTCACAAAGTTTAAATCATCTCAAACTGGATTCTTTGACATGGCAATGAGTTCAGTGTACTCAAATAGCCTCCACAGTCACCAGATTTCAATCCAATAGAGCACTTTTTGGATGTGGTGGAATGGGAGATTCACATAATGGAAGTGCAGCTGAAAAATCTGCAGCAACTGCGTGATGCTATCGTGATGCTATCATGTAAATATATCAGAAGAATTACAGCTGTTCTGAAAGCAAAAGGGTTCCATCCTGGTACTAGCTAGGTGTACCTAAGAACGTGGCTGGTGAGAGTAGAGTCACACATGTGTGCATGGGGAACAATTCTTAGGCTCATATTAGGTAAGTCTACTGCCCCAAACATCTGAGAGACCATGATAACTAATATCTGCTTATCTTTCACCTGCAGAATGTAGAATGAGTTCCAAGATGACCCCCTGATGTCATATCCAGTTTCACTCAAAGGTCCAGCCTCTTCCATGCTATTTAAGGAATGATGCTGCCATTCAATTGGAAACCCGCATCTGAAGTGTTTAGTGATCCATGGATAAGAACTGCCCTGTGTCAAAGAGAACACAACACACATAGCCAACAGAGAGCGTGAGACATCAATGAGTACCCAGCCTTTCACCCATCCCTTTAGAATAGGTGCATAAATGTATTTTGATGGTCAAAATACAGTCAGAAAATTGTGTCTCTGACCTCCTTTCTTTTTTAGCATTGAAATAAACTTTAACTTTCTTGACCTTTTGCTGAAGTAAACCTTTACTAATTCCATAGAGTCATTTCCATATTGTGTAATAGGTGTGAGGAGTATACCATTAAATATTTTTGGTGCTAGAGGAAGTGAGATTTTGCATTAAGCTAAAAGGTGAAATTGATTTATCGATAAACTGATCAATGGCTTCCACTTTGAATTCAAAATAATAAACTCAAAAATAAGCTTAATCTATTGACTTTTGACATACGTTGTTTTTCTACTTGCTGCTGGGGTTTGGGAGGCAGATAGACACTTGAACACTGACGTGCCAGCTCTCAGTGGTATTGCTAAATAAACAAACACATTGAACTCAAACAAAAATATATATTGTAAATATGCACATAAATATACATAATAAAATTCTTAACACTTACACCAGTCATGTTTAGAGGATCTCAATTTGTAGAAGGACAATTTGACTTTGTTTCTCTTAATTAAAATAAATGAATGCACTAGATTTCACTCTTTAAATGGTTAAAGTCTCTACCACATTATTTTATGCTGAGATTTGCTTTGACTGAAACCAGGCATTTTTGTTGTAAAACATTTGCAGCATGCTTCTCTTGCCATTTTTTATGTTAGATTTTGAATGCCCTATATGAATGAGGTATTCATAATCTCTGGGTGTCGCTAGATGAACAGCACTGTTAGATACTAAGTGGTACTCATTAGCCCTGACCCCAGGAACCATAAAGGCATGATATGAAACTGAATCAGAATGAACCACAGGGTTCATGTCACCATTCAGTTAATGTCTTTTGAATTGTGCTGGCAATGCATTGGTAGCCCGCCATGCACCTTTTCACCAAAAGATGTTGAAGGAGGCCCCACACTGTTTTGTCTATTAAGTAATGTCTGCTCATTGTCCAGGAAGGAGCACATCGCCTTTTTATTTGCTGTCATCTTGCCTGAAGAAGGGGCCTGCGTTGCCTCGAAAGCTTACATATTGTAATCCTTTTAGTTAGACAATAAAAGGTGTTATTTTGCTTGGCTTTTCTCTATTTGCTGTCAGAAATTGAGCATCAGTTTATAAACTCAGACTATGTGCTCAATGGACACTGAGCTTGTTTAGGCTTTCTCAATAAGGTAATCCCATAAGGAAATTAAACAACATTGGACGTATCAATTTACTGCCAATAGACAGTGTCATCAAATTGATTACTAAAAACTGGTGTTACACTCATTTGTACTTCTGCCTGCCCTTTAAGTGAATGTAGAAAACTACAAGCTGTATTTTAACAACAATCGTTTTTACAATAGGAGAGATGAAGGCATTTGTGAGTATATTTTCTTCTGCTAAAGCACAGAGGACAAGGTAAGGGATGCACTATTTAAAATTATCTCATTACCAAGCTTTTCTTAATAGTGATCATTTGTGCTGTTTCCATTATGTTTCCATGCTTCTATAATCTACACAATACTTGTATTTGACCAAAATCATATATGCTGGAGTCAGAATTTTGCATTACTCATTGTTGATATTTTGCCCCCAAATATGAATTTTTTTCCTAATTTTCCTGTAATGGCCCTTTGCATTCTTAAATTGAATGCTTCGTTCCTGCTTTAAGCTGTGCAATATTGTTAAACTCTGGAGATTGTTTAGTATTCGATGGACATGCAGACAAGCACAAGAGTGTATATCTCAATGTTCTGGTTAATTAATAAGTGTCAAAATAAAAGCAAGAATTGTACCTGATAGATAGATAGATAGATAGATAGATAGATAGATAGATAGATAGATAGAT
>JANRMT010062856.1:30540081-30606018 GCA_026402145.1 Polypterus bichir lapradei
GATAGATAGATAGATAGATAGATAGATAGATAGATAGATAGATAGATGGGCTGATTGAAAAGTAATGAGACTGATTTTTTAATTCAGATTCAGATGACTCCACAGGCACAGAACTTTTTTTTTTTTCGAAGTAGAGTCCTCCACATTGAATACACTTTTACAACGTTTCAAAAATCATTCAAATACAAGTGATTGACCGTTTTGTGGCATCACTTTTAGTGATTAGGCCGCTGCATTTTTCATTTCGCCATCTGACTGGTAGTGAAGTGTGTGCAGATGCATTGCCATAGTGCAAAATCCCGTTTTAGGTGTGCCACTGCTCGAGACAGTGTTTTTCTATTGCTTTTCCATGGACGTCTCTGCATTATACAGTACTGTCAATTGGTTAATAGTCTGTCCACGAGGAACAGACTGTAGTATTCCTTTGAGCAGCTCTTTTGGGCACCTTCACAGCGAAAGAGAGATTGTAAAATGGTGCATAGTACAAGCTGGTTTTGTCAATTTGGGCATTTCCTTTACCCCAGATATGTAAGTGATTGAAATATATGGGAATATCTAAATACACAGCAACTCTGAGTCTGGAATAGTTGAACTAGTTTTGAAAACAGTGTGACCAGGCAATATCTAAAGATCAGAACATTTTATAACATTTTGTTTTTAGAATTAAAAAGAGACGTGTATAAGGGTGACCCAGAAATCAGTCAGTACTGCGGTAAAAGTGTGTAGTTATCGATTAGGTCACTATGCATCATGTGCATACAAGTCTGATTAGCCAGAGACATCAGGCTGAGTTGATCGAGTGCATATTTATTCAACAACTGTGCAGGTGACATTGGTGATATTTTTCCAAGCCACCATGGCAGATTTTGAAGACACCATGATGATCATGTTTTTTGACATTGACTGACTTGTTTCTGAAGCGTTTGTTCCTCATGGACAGACTGTTAATCATTGACATTATAGTGTTGAGGCATCCATGGAAAAGCATAAAAAAAAACTGCTTTGAGCAGTGGCACACCCAAAACTGGATTTTGCACTATGGCAGTGCACTGCACACACCACACTACCAATCCTAGAGTTTTTGACCAAAAACAATGTGGTTGTTCCTTCATACCTAATGCATTTGCCAGATCTCACTCTGTGTATCTTCTAGGGCTGATTGAAAAATCATGAGACTGTCCCTGTTTCTTTTTCATGGCAGTAGCCATACTGTAGCTGCAGTGGGCTGGCACCCTGCCTGGGGTTTGTTTCCTGCCATGTATTGACTGGGATTGGCTCCAGCAGACCCCCGTGACCCTGTATTAGGATATAGCGGGTTGGATAATGGATGGATAGATGGATAGCCATACTGTAGGAATGCTGTGCAGGTATGTGTGAATGGCATACATTGGCATGTGTGAACCTGCAGTTGGACTGCCATATTCTTCACCATTCTGTCACAGAAGCACCTCGTACCTGTCATCATAGCAGATGAAGCAGATGTTCCTGCAAGACTATAGCAAAAGTGTGTGATAGAATTTTGTGTTAAGCTTGGGAAGAACAGTAATGAAGCAAAAACTGAAAAAACAACTACGTGAAAATAAGTTCTCTTTAGATGATGAAGTGAAAAATGCTGCAACAATAAAAGTGATGTTGCAAAACAGTCACTTTTCTTTGAATCACTTTTGAAACATAAAAAAAAATTATTCAGTGTGAAGGCTTCTACTTCAAAAAAGAAAAATATGTTCTGAGCCTGTGGTGTCAACCGATTATGGCTAAAATATAAATAATATATATAGTGTATCTATATATATGCCAGCAGTTCATTCAATTCCATACCAGCAGGTTCTAAATAAAACCATGCCTATACTTGTCATTCCCAATAAAGGGACGGGGATGGCATGCAGGAATGATCCAGTGAAGAAAGATATGCAGCTAATTGTATTTGGTTTGCAGCAGTAGAAGCTTTCATAAAAAAATCCTGGTACATGAATATGGATTAAAATGATAATTAGCTTCATGCTTGTCTGATTCCAGATTAAATACAGTCATGAGTTTTGTGTGAGCTTATATTTTTATACAAGTGCCCATTTAGCTTCTCAAAACCCTAAATACTTAAATCCACCCCTACACTTGAAGACCCCGATTTCACTTATTTTAACATTTATCTTGCAATAAGCTTGCATTGAGGTATTTTACTTTGTTTAAATACAGTAATAGTAGCCGTATAACAAATGTATTGTTCCATGTACTGAATAGAATGAATCTGATCAACATGCACCATGTCACAATAGGATACAATTTGTGTGACTTGGATGAAAAAATATTAAATAAACTTTTTTCTATTTCAAAATTATTTATTTTACAATACATGCATGTTTAGGAAGAAGTTAATAAAAACGTTTTAATCACCAATACATTATATTTCATTCTTTGGTTTGCCAGGTCATAGTTAATAATCTAGAGAGACAATGATGAGGTGGTGCCTCCTAGATCCCAAGACATCTGTGACAACTCTATGATGTTACAGAAAAGATAAATATCCATACATTGTCAAATTTGCTTAATCCAGTTCTGGGTTCCAGGAAGGTGGAACTAACCACGGGAAAAGTTTCCACTCCATTGTTTGGCCCACTCACTCTCATTCAGTCCGGGGCAATTTGGATATGGTAATTAAGTACTTAGTTACCAATTTAATTCACACAATCTCCACATCTTTGGGGAAGTGTAAGAAAACATAAAGTACCTGAAGGAAAAGCAATACACACACATGAGCATGTCATCCAAGAATCTGTAAGATGTTTTGCATTTTGAATATAAATTACAATTTACTCTGTTTCACTAGTGCTGGGCAATATTTGTCTGAGGTATACTATGACCTGCAGCCCTAATCTCCAAATGCTAAACAATGGTGAAATCAAACATTACATTACTTCTAATTGCAAAACTAATTTGTTTTATTTCGCCTCTCCCCTGTCACTAGTCTACTCCTGAAGCTGTGCCATTCTTAACTAGAGCTGGCTGTGCTTAAAGGTATTTGTTACTCTACCTCTTCCTGTCACACATCACATCTTTCACCAAAATGGACATTCTTACAGTGGATTCAGAAATTAGACCCCTTCACTTTCTACACGCTTTGTTAGGTACTGTAGATATTATTTTAAATGGTGTCTCACACACATGCGCATGGGAGGCAGTTAAAGAGCTCAATTGAGGGTAATTCCATGCCAGACCAGGGGGTGGCAGAGTGCACTAATCCTTTCTCCTTTTCCTCTGCAGACCAGTTACGGGAAATCCTGCCTGACCCTGATGACGTCACTTCCGGTCCTGCCCCCGATGATGTCACTTCCTCTGCCTTTCCATAAAACCCTCATCTTTACCTCCTTCCAGTCAGTTCTGTTCTGGATTAATTTACTATTTTGCAGCCAGGTTTTCAAGTATACGGAAGGCTGCCCCAAACCTTTTTTGGACACTTGTCTATTCATTTGACAAAGGATAAATTTGCCACTTTGACCATCAATCTATGCTTAATAATCCCTAAAGGAAAAAATAAAAATGTGTTTTCAGAAAGGTTTCCAAATTTATTAGAAACTAGCAAAATACCCGCGCTTCGCAGCGGCGAAGTACTGCATTAAAATTTTTATTAAGAAGAAAATTTAACCTTTTTAAAGTGAGGGAAAATATGGCAATAATTATTTGTTAAGGATCTCTTTGTATACCACGTTGTCAGTTCGGCCCTCCGGTTGTAACATGACCAAGCTGTGCGCTGAGCTTACTCTTGAGCATGCAACTTACAGTTGGCCATGTGAACAGTAATCTTGTTTCAAATCTCACAGCATGGATTGCTGCTGTCATAATCGATTTCAGTTTCATGGTTTGTTTCAATTACGACAGTATTTGCAGGACTTGTTTTGAAGTGACATTCGGCATCTGTCAAGCGTTGTAAGCTTACAACCGGTTTCATCGATAACTTCACATCCAGCTTTTGAGAGTTTAAACATTCATAAACATCAAAGTGTCCACTACTGAAATTGTCACCTATGAATGTAAGATGTTTAAGAGGCATTGGCGGTTGTCGAAAGGTGTAAAATATTTGGCCATTTCGGTACACTTGAAAGCACCAACCGAACAATTCAGCGGCAGCCATCAACTCACATGCAGAACCATAGGTGAAGGGCTTAAGCATTTCACTCTTCTAGTGCTCCTGTGTAGTATAATTATCTCCTGTACTGTCATCAGTCCACACCTTGAACCTGTCCCAGTCATTCAATACATAAGACACAATGTTCTTCCAGATATCAAGAGTGAGCCTGATATGGCCGTGCAATATGTAACACAGAGAATGGAAAAGGTAGGTGCCATCTCCGGGCATGGAAACCACTCGGTAAGTGACAGTTCTTTGATCGATGGTGATTACCTTGATAGACATGGTAATGGGGGTTGGAATGATGAAGGAAATGGGTACCTGAGTAATGTAAAGTAAGTGTAAAATACCTATACAATAACTATAATTGTAATAAACAAACAATAAAACAGCGGAGAAGCCGTGGATTAAACAAAAAGGCTGTAGTTATCAGCAGGGAGACGTGAATCCCTTGGCGAAGCAAGGAAGGGAATGTAGAGACTGGAGCGACGGACGGCCTTATATAGGCAGGCAGCCAACAACGTGGGAGGTGATGGGATGGGAGACCCAACGCCGCCTCACATGGTGACCAAGCTGCAGGCTATGGACGTATATATGTACGTAAATAGGATTTAGTTAGCGTTGGGAACCCGTGTACCAAATTTCTTGAAGATGGGACCATAAGTAACAAAGACTGTTGAAAAGTTCAATATGGTGGCCGACAGTGGCATCATACCACCGAAATAAGTACGTACATTGGTTTCGGTTAGTGCAGGGAAGCCGCCTACCAAATTTCGAGAAGATGAGGCCTTAAATAAGAAAGTTCAACATGGCGGACGTTGTTGATCGTTACGCGTAGAATTTCTAAATGAAACCTGCTTAACTTTTGTAAGTAAGCTGTAAGGAATGAGCCTGCCAAATTTCAGCCTTCTACCTATACGGGAAGTTGGAGAATTAGTGATGTTGGAAAATTCAATATGGCGGCTGACAGTGGCGTCATACCACCGAAATAAGTACGTACATTGGTTTTGGTTAGCTCAGGGAAGTCACCTACCAAATTTCGTGAAGATGGGGCCGTAAATAAGAAAGTTCAACATGGCGGACGTTGTTGATCGTTATGACCGTTATGCGTAGAATTTCGAAATGAAACCTGCTTAACTTTTGTAAGTAAGCTGTAAGGAATGGGCCTGCCAAATTTCAGCCTTCTACCTACACGGGAAGTTTGAGAATTAGTGACGTTGGAAAGTTCAATATGGCGGCTGACAGTGACGTCATACCACCGAAATAAGTATGCACATTGGTTTCGGTTAGCGCAGGGAAGCTGCCTACCAAATTTCGTGAAGATGGGGCCATGAATAAGAAAGTTCAATATGGCGGACGTTGTTGATCGTTATGACCGTTACGCGTAGAATTTCGAAATGAAACCTGCTTAACTTTTGTAAGTAAGCTGTAAGGAATAGGCCTACCAAATTTCAGCCTTCTACCTACACGGGAAGTTGGAGAATTAGTGACGTTTGGAAAATTCAATATGGCGGCCAACAGTGGCGTCATACCATCGAAATAAGTACGTACATCGGTTTCGGTTAGCGCAGGGAAGTCACCTACCAAATTTCGTGAAGATGGGGTCAGCCTTCTACCTACACGGGAAGTTTGAAAATTGGTGACGTTGGAAAGTTCAATATGGCGGCCGACAGTGGCATCATACCATCGAAATAAGTACATACATCGGTTTCGGTTAGTGCAGGGAAGCCGCCTACCAAATTTCGTGAAGATGGGGCCATAAATGAGAAAGTTCAACATGGCGGACGTTGTCGACCGTTATCGACCGTTATGACCGTTACGTGTAGAATTTCGAAATGAAACCTGCTTAACTTTTGTAAGTAAGCTGTAAGGAATGAGCCTGCCAAATTTCAGCTTTCTACCTACATGGGAAGTTGGAGAATTAGTGATGAGTCAGTCAGTCAGTCAGTCAGTCAGTGAGTGAGTGAGGGCTTTGCCTTTTATTATTATAGATCAATAACTGAAATCTCTTTCATTTAAGTAGACATACCCTTAATTCAGTACTTTGTAGAAGACACTTTGGCAGTAATTAATAATAATTGCACTCAGCAATTGAAGGTTAAGGGTCTTGCTCAAGGGTCCAACAGAGCAGAGTTCCTATTGGCATTTATGGGATTCGAACCGGCAACCTTCCAATTGCCAGTGCAGAGCCCTAGCCTCACAGCCATCACTCCACCCTAAATTATAGCTCTAAGTCTTCTTGACTAAGACTCTACAAGCTATGCATTCCTAGAATTGAGCAAATTATCATTCTTCCTTCAATTCAGACGAGTCTCCTTGTCCCTTACACTGAGAAGCACCCCTATAACATGATGCTGCCACTACCATGCTTCACTGTAAGGGTGGTTTTAGGCAGGTGATGAGAAGTGCCTGGCCTTCGCCAGACATATTGCTCGGAGTTTTTGATTTATCATACTAGAGAATCCTATTCCTCATGTCCTAATAAAGTCAGTGAAGAGTTTAAAGTTAAAAAAAGGACAGAACAGGAGGTGATGGTTTAGTAGACCTAGAGGCTTTGGTTCAGTAGAAGACTGCTCCGCTCAGCAATTAAGGAAGTGGAGCAGTTCACCAGTAAGTGGAAAGTGTGGAATTCAAGAAAGGGAGCACTAGACATTGATTGGAGATAAACACTGGTAGTCAGGAGTTTATTGGGCTAAACATTGCTAGAGCACTGAAGGAGCCAAGTATGGAGATGTTGAATCACCAGCTAAGGTGGTCATCCAAGGCCACGAGGAAAGAGTTGGCCAGGAGCCCAAGAGTGTAGATGCTGGATTGCCATTTGAGGAGAGCAGCGAAGATGTAATGAAGCCAAGGTGGCTCAATAAATGAACAGATCTCAGACTTGTGTATTTTTACGGACCAGACTTTCATCCATAAAATGTCTTTTTTTTTTTTTATCCTTGGGATTACTTTTTGATGAGCATTTCTTTTTATTATGTATCATTTATTGGTTACTTATTTAAAGAACTGCACTTTGTTTTAACTGCTTTTAATAAATTTAGAATATGCTTAGGCTGCTAACTTGTTACTGTTTGTCCATATTGGTGTATGATTATAATTATCGATGACCTGGAGGTTCAAGGAGGTAATGCCCACTGTTGCAACCCAGACATCTCAAATGGTGGCTGCGCTGGGATCCAAACCTATGCTCCGTGAGCGACCAGAACCTGAATTCAGTTCAAGGTTGCCCCCATCTTTTATGAAATAAATACGATTAAGGTAAATCACCTAACTCATAATTAGAAATCATGTAAACAGAGATGATGTATCCATAGTATGGACCTCATGTAGACCGGACAGCAGAAAATTACATCTTAAACTAAAATAATGGAGATGCATTGGAAACTCTTTATTAGTAGGATAATTCTGAAAAGAAAAGTAAATAAATCTAATTAAGGCTACTGGAAATTATTCAGGTAAACTAACATAATAAAAGATACATGAATAATAAAGTATTAGGCATGTAACATATTAGTACCAAAATGCACATTCCTGTAGTAACTTCATTGATGTAGAGTAGTAATAATGACTTCAAATGCATCATAAATGTTAAACAGAAATACAATATGACAAATGGAAGGAAAAGGAAGTAATGTTAACCTCAAAATGCTTACTTTATGATAAATATTGGAACTGAAGAACATGCCATAATGTTTAAACTATAAGTATTAATCAAAATGACAAAAGGGGTATAAAAAGTACTGGATTTCAAGAAAGAGGTAGCAGAATAATATAATAAAAGAGAAATTCTACCATGTTCCTTTCAGTATTTTGGTATGTATTTTGATTTCAGAAATGATGCCAGCGATGTGTTTAAGCCAGGGTTCCTTACTTGGCTTATGCTTAAATTTCTGTTGTATTTTCTTTTTATTTTTTCATTTTTAGGCGCATTTGCATATAATGTTCTAAGTACCGATTGTGATAACCCTTGTATATCTGTCTGTTTGTCTGTTATCCATCTGTCCACAAGAAACAACTCACCCTTCTTGAACCATTTTCATTGAGATATCTCAAACAAATCATCCTGTACAAAGTTTTGAAATTTCAAAATTTGCCCTTGAAAATCATTGCTAAATCTTCAAACTAATCTCTCTTAAAACAGAGAAATATTCTGTGCAACATATCAATGTAACCTTGACAGCGGTTACACCAATTTATGTATTTTACATATTTTCCTCTTTTTCACCTCCACTAGCCGCTGCTGCACAAGTAGAAAGTTACTTGCTGTCACTGCCTGCTTGCATGGGTGGCCGGGCAGGCAGTCAGTCCATCATCTACGAGTGCAGCTGGGTGTGGGTAGAAACCTTTCCCATTAACATGTTGTTTGACCGCAAACGGAAGAAAACCAGTGCACCAATGTTTCCCATAGAGCAGCACCGGTCCATTGACATTTTGTGCTGGTCCGCAAAAGGCTGGCTAGGAATTGTCACTGGTCCACGGAGGTTCACCACCAGTGAACCCAGAAGCAACCCTTTTTATTATTAATTGAACAAACCCTTGTCTTTATATTGAACATTAATCAATCCAGCCACTCAAAACTCCATGGAGAGCCTCCTAGTCCAGGAAAAGATTCTCTAACTAAAAACAATCCACTATAAACTTGAAAACCACTGTAACTTACATGACCTTTTTAACCATAAACTTTTAAAATACAAGCAAGGAAAGCAAAACATTATCTAAATATGAATGAAATACCCTGTAGCATGACTATTACACTGACACCATAATTTATAACAGTGACCACACGTCCCAGTGACAGTGATAGTTCCAAATCTGAGCTGTGCATCGCAATAAATAACTGATGAACATCAAAATGTTACGTTTTAACAGGCTTATGTTTTTCAGTGCCACAAATACTGCCTCACTGAAACAAACATTATCACAATATATTTACGAAAGCATGCACGAAACTCGAAGATGGAATCTCACTTAATTAACAAGTTGTTTTATACTGTATATAAAAAACATCATAATGAGGAACAAGAAGCAGGCAAAAACAGAGCACCCCTGTTTATTTGTTTATACTTCAAGCACTGTGTACAATTCAATGTGCTTTTTTTCATGTGCAATGAACCCTGACTGAGGGTGATGAGATAAAGCAGGCATTACGAGGATGGTCTTTATGTGTAGACATACAGGCTACACAAGTGTTGCAGTATGGGACTTTGAAAATGTGTTCACCCTATAATTTACAATCAGAGTACCACATTCACCCGATACTCATAACAGCCAGTTGCTGTAATAAAGTTTGCCTTTCACTTCTCTTATTTCCTAACATTTGTCATAAATAAATAACTTTGCAAGTTGAATTTCATTAAAATCACTACGGCCAAACATGCTCAAGCGAAGAAGGTTTTAATTCCAAAAGTTTGTATTTATTTTTTCATTTATTTGTTATGTTAAATGGCACTTGGAAATTGTCACTGTATATGAATATGGGGAGTGTGTGTATATGTGTGTTTATGAGTGTTTGTTTTAAAGTGGTCCCTGTGATGAACTTGAGTCCTGCCCAGGCCTGTTTTCACTCTTTCATCCAGTTCTGGTGGGAAAGCCTTTGACACCCACAACCCTTAAATGGATTGAGAAGTTTCTAGAACCATTTTTCATCCGATTATGTCTTCTAAGGGCTCGTTTATATTTCACGCTCAGAACGCGCATGCATCATGGCTGCGACGTGTTCCCAGCATTCATTTGACGTGTCTTCTGAGTACATCCTCAGAAATTAACGCAACGCATGCGTGAGTTGCAGTACCAGCAAAAAGTCAGGGGAGTGCAGTGTGATAAAAGTCGGAATGTGATGTTAGAGTTTCTGTTTACTATCTACATGTGACAGAAAGCTGCTATGCGGATCCTCTGGGATCGATGTGCGTGCTTCCATGTTTGATGAATGGTTTGATGTGGTGAAGCAAAATGTTGACATACAAATGCATTTGTGGTGCTTTTATATTCAAGTGTTCCCCAAAGTAATTACATGATACATTTTAAAAGTCTTGCATACCATCTTCTTTGCTGTATTTTTTTTTTTTTTACACCTTCACTACAGCATCAGAATGTAAGGCACCATGTTTGAGCCACAGAGAAAAAATTAAAGAGCATTGTGAAAAGGTCTATTTTGTAATTAAAGTGAAAATTTTGGCTTTAATCTCAAAATGTTCACTTTAATCTCATAGTTGACTTTATCATTAAAGTAGACTGCTGTAAACGTTATCTTAAAACCGACCCAGTTGTTAATTGCTACGTGATTCTGGGGATTCCTCCTGAACTGACAGTAGCAATCGCCACACACAGAACACATTATATTTATGATATTCCAACTCTCTGCACATTTAGAATTCTTAGATTTATAGTTGATATTTTCGTGATGAAATGCATTAAAGTATGTATGTTACATTTTATAGATAAGTCGTTAACTTCATTTAAATAATGACTACTAATAATAATTACATATGTTGTGGCAGCACGGTGGTGGAGCGGTAGCATTTTGCAGTTTCCATGTTTTCCTAGTGGGTTTCCACAGTGCGCTTAGGTTTCGTTCCAAAGGCATGAAGTTTTGGGGAATCTGTGACGCTAAAATGACACTAGTGTATGTGTATGCTTGTGTTCATCTAGCAATGATCTGATGCCCCATCCAGGGATTCTGTTTCTTTCTTGTGCCTGATGCTTGCTAGAATGGACACATCCCTGGATTGATGGCTTTAATCATTAAACATCCTTTTCAGAGATATTGTGGCAAGGTGTTCTCAGAAAATAATGGATGTTTCAGGCAATTCAAAACACAGCCAAATGTTTTCTTACCGTAATGATATCTCGCACTGCCACCTGGTGGAATCTTCGAGATTTATGTAAAGTATTCGTGAAAGTATAAACAGTAAAACTCTTACGTAGCAGGGCTGTCCACTGGAGCATGTGTATATAAACATGGCGTAAGTCAATTTTATTTTATGTATTTAGTTTCTTTATCCATAACCTTATTCTATTAAATTACTTGTATTTTGTGGTTGCAGGGCCATGAATGCCTCATAACAAAGAACTGTGCCTAGCCTTCAAAGGCAAGCTGGGAAAACAAGTTCTTTGTGGTTCATTGATGGAGAGTTGATCTTCCTCTGTAAGTTTTGCTTTGTTTAGTTGGATTTTCTAGTCTTATTGACTCTTTTTGTCTCTATGCAAGGATTTTGATTTAGGAATTCTGGTCCTTGTAGGCCAAAGCCTCCCAGTTTTCCAGGGTCAAACTCCCCCAGGTTGAGACTTAATTTTTTGCTTACTAGTTGGATTTCTGACTTCTGTTAAAATTTGGAGGCCTCACACTTATGCAGTTTTTGAGAGCACTGAGTCATAATCAGCCAGAAAATGAACAACACGGTAACAGTGCTATTTATTATTATTACAAGAAATAAGTAAGACACATGAATGGTCTTTTCCTTCTTATTAATTCCAGAGAATATGTGAATAAAATGAGGAATATGGATAATAAGAGTCATAAACTACGAAATAAGATGAGCACCACTGATCTAACCATTCAAACATGTACCTGTTTTTATATTTTGCATCTTGAGCAGAATTATGATGGAACAAGTTGAGCAAAATACTAGAGGCTTGCCTTTTATTAAATAGAATACTTCACTGCCTACTAGTGAATGGTCAACGATGGTCAGTCCAGTCTAAAAATATACTGGTAATCTGTATAGCATATTTTGAGTTCCAGAATACTTCAGGAGTAAAGATCTAATCAAGCCAGCAAAATTACCAATACTGCTGATGTTAATGTCATTCACTTTGAATTCTCAGTTTTGCACGCCACTACAGGTCAGATCAGGTTGGGGAGCATGCACTGGTACAGCACATGGTCACACCCACCACACAACAAAACAGCTCGGGATCCTGGGTGGCCACCCCCCAGGTAGACACGTAGTCTAGTCCCAACCCACCCAGAACTGACAATCTATCTGCTGCAGCCAGGCGTTACATGGGCATCCCCTTGGCCTGGTTTCTCAACAATTAGGATCCTATAAGCCAGATCAGCTTTGAGGAATTGCGCAACATAGCCTTAGTGCCATAACTGATGCTCCCTCACAATGCAGGTAATGTACTTCATTTAGGATTCTGTGAGCAAAGTCAAACCAGCGGTACCCAAAGATTCTCCAAAGAGACACAGTACTGAAGGAGTGCAGTCTTCATCAAGTCACTAGTTAACATCAATATCTTGGAGCCAAACAGTAAAACATGAAGCACCAGAGCTCTAAAGACTTGGACCTTTGTCCTTTTGCAAAGATATCAGGAGTGCCACACACCCCTTTCCAGCAACCTCATGACCCCCCATGTTCTCCCAATCCATGTACTGACTTCATAGGAAGAGTCACCAGAGACATTAATGTTGTTGCCAAGATAAGTAATTTTACCTTACTTACCTCATTTACACTACTACTAGTTTCTTAAATTTCTCCATAAGATGGAGTGACATTTCACTGTACTAAAATATGTTCTGTAGGTGGCACTTCCTTGCCCACACCCAGTCAGACACATAAATGCTACTGTGCTTCAATTATTGAACCTTGTTCATAAGCAGGGGCATTTGCATATTAATGATGTTATCTTAATGGTGACAGATTTTAAAACAGTAGTGTGCCTCAGCAAGCAAAACCTTCACTAGATATCACACCATCAATGCTCAAGCTAGTGTCTTTCTTACTGTTTGGTTCAAGTGCTTCCCCCAGACTCTAAAGGTATCCTGCACTTACACTATAACATGAGATGAGGTATGTGATCACCCACCACTCCATGTGCATCTGCAGTCATGGGGGCACTGGCCTATGTTTTGTCCACTTCTATATCATTCTGGTGGTGTCTTACCTAGTCACTGTCTATATGGACTTTGTATTTGTCCCATTATCTCTGTGGGCTTTCTCCCCAGGTCCAAAGAAGTGTGTGTGTGGCATCTCTAAATTGGATGTTAATGAGTCAATGTATGAGCTTGTGTGTGTGTGAGTGAGTGCCATGCAATGGCCTGGCATTCAATCCAAGGGTGGTTCAAATCTAGTAACAGAAGCTACTCTTGCTCCTGTAACCATGAAATTATGTAATCATATGTAAAGCATCATGTGTATTAAGGACTATCCTTGCAGCATTAGTGTAAAGCAGGAGCCTGCCATGAACAGCAGGCCAGTTCTCTGTAGGACATACTTATTCATACAAGAAGACTCTTTAGTTTAGACACACTAAATGTGCATGTTTTGAAAATGTGAGAAGAAATTGGCATAAAACTTCCCATATATTGGGAGAACATGAAAACTGTGCATAAAGTTAGGCAGTATATACATATATACCATACTAGGGGGTTTCCCCCTACTCGCTTTGCTCGCACCAGCCACTTTACCTCCTCTTTGCTCGATCAGCTGCTGGCTTGCTACTGCTGCCGTGCCGTGTGATCTGCATCTCGCACGGTGCTTTGCACATTTAAAAGCTTTCTTTGTGTTTTATTTCCGGTCCTGGGCGTGGTTAAATCCCTTGACACAAAGTCCTGTCTCACGAGACGTGAGATTTTGATATTTTTTAGTTTATAATTTAAAACCAAAATAAGAAACCAAAAATCTAACATCACATTAAAGTTCAATAAATTCTGAAAAGAATGATACCAAACATATATATGTAAGTTTTAAAATAAGCCTGATTTAAAGCATGACAAAAAAGTAACATAAAAACGTCACCGTTGCACTTTTAGGCTTAGGATTTTATATATATATATAGAGTAGATATTATAGTGTATTTGGCAAAAACATTTTTAAGTGGAAAAAATGACTTATAGCTCTATAGTGTGCCAGTTAATACTCGTAGTTACATTTAATATTGGGGGCTGTTCAGGAGCTCATGAGTCAGATTAACAACAAGGATGAAAAGATACTTATAAATAAATAAACAAAAAGGAAGATTATATGATAGTAAGAGAACAAAATAAATTATGAAATAAAGTTGCAACCCTCTGGTCCATTCTATGCAGCAAAGTCCTTTGTCTATCTAGTGGGGAGGTGGGGCACACCGCCTTCCCAATGCATTTATGGATGTGAGATTGACCATAGTGCAGACCATCAGCGCCAGCATATCTGAAGAAAAAGTCAAGTTTCCGGACTTTAATATGGAGCATGTACCACTCCACAAAACATGACTTGCAATGAGAACCTAGATTTCAGACCTGAGCATCCCTGCAGGAAACAGATTTGACAAAAAGCAGCTAATTAAATTAAATACAATAATTTAAGAAATAATTCTATAATCTATTAAAAGTCTTGCAGAAGGTTTTATATATAAGCAAACAGACAGTAAAAAAACAAATCCAAAAGACAAAAGATACAAACAGAATCTAAAAATGTGTCGGTGAATTATAAACTGTAGACTAAAATCAGAAATCAAGAAAGGAAAAATGCTAAAGTACTATATGTCAAATAACATCACAGTAATAATAATAATAATAATAATAATACATTTTATTTATATAGCGCCTTTCCCATGCTCAAGGCACTTACAGAAAATAAGAGAAAACAGCAGGGTATACAGCGTATAGCATTGTACAAACCAAATAAATAAATAAAGAATATTAAGACAGTAAGTTCAAAGAAAGCCTAACAGACAACAGAATTGATGGTCTAGCACACACACACACAGGTTACTCACTGATGTAAACTAACTTAATGCTGAAATGACAACATCATCAGAGCTTCCTCTGTTCTCTATCATATGACAGTTACAAAATATGTTTTTCATAGCTTGAGGTACTTTAACTACTCAGATAATGGTAATTTCCTGCCAGAACACAAGAGGGCACTATTGACTAACAGGGGTGGGCAAAGTCATTCCTGGAGGGCCGCAGTGGCCGCGGGTTTTTGTTCCAACCCAGTTGCTTAATAAGAAAACAATCCTTGCCAACAATTACATTTCATGGCTTGTTAGTTCTTTAACTCTGCTATGTCAAGTCATTCTCATATCCTAGATTTTTTTTTACATTCTAAGGATATCATCCAAATACTTTGAAGTGTAAAACAGATGGATAATTCTCAATCCTTCACTTTTTTCTCTTCTTTTTCCTTCCAAGTATTTAATTAAACCAAAGGGTAAAGGGTAACAAGCAAAATGGATAACTGCTGGTTTCTTTTGTCTTTTGCATCTTATTGCTAATAAGGAGCAATTAAAAACAGAGAATGCAGCTGTTTAAGACTTAAATAAGCAATAAGGGTTCAAAATCTTAACGAGGGAGATAATTAAAATGAAGCAGAAGTGTTTCTAGAGCAATAAGTGCTTCTTATTAAGCAATTGGGTTGGAACAAAAACCTGCAGCCACTGCGGCCCTCCAGGAATGACTTTGCCCACCCCTGGACTAATACCTTATCTCTTCCTCTCTCTGTAGACCAGAAGATTGACTGTTTTAACATCCTTGATGTACACCTGCTTGGACCTGCCTCTTTCTGCTGGTAGTCCTTAAGACCGGAAGCACCGCCAAGTACTATAAATAAAGCAAATGGCACGGAAAACCAAGAAATACACACTTTACATACTCTTTAATGGTATTTTATGGTTCTTAACTGGGTTGTGTGACTGACCAAGCATCATTTAATTCTGTAAAAAGTTCTTTACATATGAAGTTGGTTCTTTGTGCTTTGAAAAACTTTGTAATATATTTAGAATAACACCTGAAATCTTTCATTTATGGTAGGCTACCTAGCAGAACACTAACAGATTTAGAAAACCTGAACTTAGCCTCTGTTATTGTATTCAGCAAGAGTCCTTATAAAATCAAGAGCCATTAATATTTCACAAATCTGTTACCATCTATTCATGGTTATTAACTGTATGGAGTAGGTTATGGATTATAATAAGTAAGGGATCTTTCTTAACGTTCATATGGATAGATTTTTTGGGAACCAAAACTGGTTCCCCTATGGCATTGCTCTGAAGAATCACTCTGGCACCTTTAGCTGGGGGGCACAGCACATTGCTGAGAAGCTCTTGCCAACATTCTTCCACCAGACTCTAAAGTCACCCATTTCTGAGTCTGAGGTTATTTCATGTCCCTTTCTAGGATCACTACATCAAGATAAGGGGCAGGAAGCAGGAGCACAGAAACCAGGCTTGAACTATCACTACACCTACTAATGCAGGAATGACAGATCAAGCAAAAGAAAAAGTTGGGACACCAGCTGGGTCGTCATGTCTAATATGTTAGTCCAAACAAAAAGGTCATGCCTTTAGGTAGTAAAGTAAATTGCCATTCCGACACAAAAACAAGGCAACAAGCTCTTAGGCTGTCAAAAATAAGGTCATTCCTTGGAGCTCTGTCTGGTAGGTAACTCTTAGAGGGAAATGACGCTGTGCAGCCGGGCTCCTCATAGTGCACAAACTGGAAGGGGCGGGGCTAAGCGCACTTACTCGGCGGTTTGTCAGTGCTGTGGTGAGAGAAGGAGAAGAGAACGTTAGCAACACCACCCCATCTCAACCCGCTGGGTTATCACATACCTCACGCATGCGTGACAATAACCACACAGTATATATTCATGGTATAGTTTTATATTAATGAAGTATTTGATTCAATTCAAGTCCACCCATTACCCAACTTCATGCAGGATTACTCAGGCTTAGATAAACAAGTTGAAAAGGTTTAGCAATGGCTTGGCAGGGTGTTTGAACATACTCCATGAACTGGCATGAATTGTGCAGATTTTGTATTGCTTCTGCTGTTACAGTGATGACCTACAACTTCCACTGACATTAACAAATATGAGCAGGTTGCCAAAATGAACAAATTAACTTTAGATGTTTGAAAGGATCAAGGGATTACAAATTAATCTCCACTATTTTGTAGAATTTTCCGAAAAGATCCCACGTGAAAGTCTGATGAATAAGGTTCTCTTCTAAACCCGGAAACCCTACCTATTTTATTGCTCCTTTCCATAAAAATCACTCTAGATTGAGCATTACACTTTTTTAATTGTAGATACTCCTCCAGACTCTTTCCTGATCAGCAACCTGACAAAATGTGTGCCAGGTTTGTGAACTTCCCAGGCAGGACTGGGTCACGCTGAACCGCAACCAAACAGGGGTTGGCAGATGTGCTGCAAACCTACATAGATGGAGGTATCGTGGCAACCCACTCTGTTTCTGTGGAGAACAGCAAACCATGCCCCAGGTCTTCAATGAATGTGCCATCCTAAAGTTCAGTGTTAGTCTTGCCATGCTGCATACAACCTCTGCTTCTGCTATTGACTAGTTGAGATGAGATAACTGTATTCGCTCAGCAACAACAACAACTTGCTACTAATAAAGCTGAAGGGAAACAGCAGTCAAGTTGATTGTAAAGACCTAGAGAGGCAGCATATTGCCAGTACTGGAATTTGGAGTTCCTTCATTTACATGCTTTCACCAAAGCTCTGCCATGGTAGAATGGGCTGTGATTGTGAAGGGCCTTCAGCTCCATTTACAGCACCTGCTTTTGCTACTCCAGCAGTAATTAGCATCATATGCGTGTGATCAGAAAGTTGATTTTTTGCACTGATATAGAAAATGACAGATATTCTTTGTCACTCTGAAAGACATTTCAGTTTTTGTAATCAAGGGGTTAATTTCACGCCTTGATGCATTACCCTGCTTAATCTCCATTCAGGGTAATTAAATCTGTCTAATAAAGTGAGCGCTTTTGTCTTTGTTCTTTTCCCTTCCCATTGTTTTACACCCTTCACATCTCATCTTCTGAACTACACGCCATCACGGCTGCTTGACAGGCAGAATCCATCCCTAAAATTAAAACATTCCTGACCTAGCTGCGATGACAAGCCAGCAAGAGCTTCACAGAGCGCGCTGGGCGCGAGAAGGAGCTGACACATTTGTTTTTTTAATTTCAAAAGAATGGAAAGTGAAGATCTGACCCTGTCAATCAGTCGCGGTGACAAGTTTAATCATCAGTGCCCCCCACAAAATCGCGGCTAAATAGGAATGCAAATAACATATCACAGGGCTCCTATAAATGCTAATCAAGGGGGACTAATCAACTGACAGGTCCACTGATCTTTTTATCTGAACAAGTCAGTCAAACTCGCCGCTCTGTGCATGTGTAAGCGCGTGCGTGCGTGTGTATCTCTGTTTCTAGCTTCATCAGAATAGCTTGCATTCAGAAATAAACTAAAATAACTAGAGTGAGCCAATATGTTTATAATGCCTGGGATTTCAAGATTGCCATATGTTTATTGATTTTTTTTTTCCAGTGCAGGGTAGCAGGGAGCTGGGACTGTTCGACTATTCCAAATGAAGCCAGTTTGGGAGGAGACCTGGTCTCTCATGTGGCATTTTTACTCATGTTAGTCCAATTTAGATTCCTCCATTATCTTGAACCATGTGTCTTTAGGATGTGGGAGGAAAATCAGAGCATCCAGGAAAAAAACACATAGATGTGTGGTGAACACTCCAACTCCAGACATTCTCTATGTAGATGTTCGGGCATTATTGCTAAACTCTTTTAACACCTTAATGTTCAGGTTGTAAGCAAGCCTTTTTCTAGCTTTAAGTGGTGCACTAGCATTTGGGAAGAAGATCTGAAAACAGTGTCCTATATTGTATGAGTGGGTCAGAACCCCCTCTGGTTATGGACCCCAAGCTTTCAATTAGCTCACTTATGCCAGGAAACGGCTTCATCCCTAAACTGAAGAAGAGCTGCCTCTAAGTCTCACACCACAGAGTGTGTAATAAAATATACACACCCTCTTCAGTCCATTTTTTTAAATGATGTAAAAGAGGAAATCTGTATCCTCCACTCTGTGATCCCATAAAATCAGAAAGCTTTCTAAAGACTTTGAAATGTTGATTTAGGGTTTTGAGGATGGCATGATGCGGCACCTTGAAAATACAATTGATCTAAGTTTATGTGCTCTTCAAAGTTGTGAAGGTTGCCTTTTTTGGCAGCTGCTTTAGATGTGAAAACTAAATGTGAAATGCCTGCTGTCACAGCTCTCAAATGTTTCTGATTTAAAGCTCCATATTTATTGTTTAAGCATAGAAAAAAAAGGCAACAGTCTTACTTCTTCTTTTCAGCTTTGTAACACAAGTAGCCTCTAGGGCCATATAAAGTATGTGAGCCATTGAGATTAAAGGACTTTGAGTTTTTTTTGGGTGGATGCACCTAGTTAAACGGTGTTTGAATAACATCCAGAGTCACTAATTGGGCTGCTTTCTGCTCTGAAATGTGCTGAGCGCACTGAACAAGTGAGTGAGGACTCTAAATGCCTGCTAGCCTCTCTTAACTCCAGACATGTCCAAGAGGTGACCCTAGATTCACCAGAGAGCCCATCCAGTACAGTGATGGAACTTCTCTTCTAGTCCTGTGGCACACAAAAAAGGGCAACCACAGAAGTTGCCCTTGTCCAAGCTTGCCGAAGTCCATCGTCAAGAGCAGAGGTCCGCTTGAGGGACTGCTCCAAGAATTCATATTATGTGAACAGAGCTTAAGCTCCTACATCTGCTAACTGTGGGTTGACTTTGTAAGTCTCCATTTCTTGTCTTACATTCATTTAATTTAAAAAGGCCTCTACTCTGTTAATGAGGGTCAGAAATAAAAAAATCAGAGATAAGTGAGAACTGGCAGAAAATAAATATTTACAGTCTGGGATTAAAAAATAATGATGAGTTTGTCTCCTGGTTCACTAACCACTTTTAACAGTAACACTAGAAAACACATTGTGAAAAGAAAGGTACTATAACACAATGGCTAATAAAAAGTTTAAAGTACAATGGTGAGTGATACTAAACTATACACTAGACTATGGCGTAATATGATAAGATGAGTTTGCCCATACATTTATTCATTATTGAAACCATACAATCCAGGCTGGAATATATCTAATTAAAAAAAAATAATACTTTTCCACAGCACTTTTCTAACTACTGAACGCGCTTTACATAGATAGTGAGGAGCCACTTCAACCTCCATCAATGTGTAGTATTCTCCTGGAAGATGCAATTGCAACCGTTTTTGCGCCAGTATGCTCAACACTGTGATGGTGTGGGTCCTGCTCTATGCTTCCTCTTCTTGTTTTGGAAGCCTCTTGAACCCAACATTGTCGGTAATGTAACCGGATGAGCTGTGCAATGAGGACAAATCACGCATGGAGCAAGGGGATGGTGCAAAGTGTGCAATTGCTTTTAATTAAAACAATCAAAACTAAACAGTGTCCAAATAAAGTGCAGTGCTCAAAGGTAATAAATAAATAATTCATAAAAACATGTGAAATGGGTGGAGATAAAAAGTCCAATAAGTAATCCTATTAAAAATAAATGAGGTTAAAATTAAAAGGCTAGAAGCTGTCCTTTACAAAAACCTGGTGCCTGCTCCTTTTAACTGGTGGCTCCGCTGCTTCTCCCATGCGGGCATTGCAACAGGGGAGTCACCCAATCAGCAGGTGCAGCTGACTTTCAACAGGTCCCAGGAGCGACTGGGTCTCAAAAACGGACCAGGCATCCTTAAACTAGTGAGGTGACGAGGTTGACACACTTGGCCCATTATTCATTGTAATTTTCTTAAAATTTGTGATGAGTAAGCGGCTCGCTACTTGCTATGAGCCTATGATATGAACTCCATAAAAATTGTTGCCAAATTTAATCTGTACGCTGTTGTTTAGACACAAATTAAAATTTGACGACATGCTTAGAAATAAAATTTAATGAAAAATAAAAATTTAGTAACACGACTTACACGTTATTAGAGTACATATCAAATGTCAATGTCATGTCCAAGTGCCAGTACCCTAGTAGGCTAGTAGCTGTTCATTTACAATGGAATAAATTATAACAAGATTAGAATGAAAACCTCACACGTTTAAAATGTTCCATTAACTTAATGATAAACTATAAATGTTCTGTCCTAATATGGAAAATTCCTATCCTGTGCTTTGTGTGACAGATAGGGGCTGCTGTCGTCCCCTTGAACCCTCAGACCAGATGTAAGACACCAGGTAAAAGTCCAATAATAATTTTTATTTGGACCCAACAGTGCACAAAGCACCCTCCACTCCACTATACTCATAAATAATAAACAATACAATTCACAGTCCTCCACTCCCAGACGCATTGTCCCTCTGCCACCCGACTCAGCTCGTTCGTCTGGGATTTTCCAGAGTCCTTTATTGTCCATGACCCGGAAGTGCTTCTGAGCCCTCAGTCCACGTCAGACCCAGTCAGCACTTCCGGGTCAGGTAAAAACTCCTCTTCTTCATCCCGGAAGTACGTCATTTCCCCTGTCGCTGTGACTAAGACGTACTTCCAGGTTATAGGGCAAATAACAGTCCCTGGGCCTCCCTGCAGTGACCTCTGGTGGCCCCGACATTATCCAGCAGGGCTGTACAGGAAAACGCCATAGTCCATGATGCCCTGCTGGAATTTGGGGCATCTCCATGTCGCAGGGAGGGCTCCCTCTGGTGGCCTGGGGGTATTGGCCGGGATGAATGGCCGGCCATAGTCCACACTGGGCATGTAGATTACCACAATGGTCTATTCGTGGGTGAGCCGGCAGCATTCCAGTGATGAACTAGAGAAGACAATCTCAGAATAATAGGCTTGGAGGTTGAGTTTGCCTTGATATTAGTTCTGTCGTAAATTTCAAGATTTGATAAATCATAAGAAGATTAAATAACCTAATTAAATAACCTAGTATTTAAAGTTATTATTTTATATTTAGCCTTTTTTTCATATACTGATGAACTTTTGTCATGGCAGTATGTCACATTATAATGTGACATACTGGTCAACAACAACTTTGTCCTATGGATTATGATAGGCATTCAAAGCATACTTCACAATGCTCAATCCAAATATGAAGTTTAACATTTTTCTATCAGGTTTTCATTGACACCTCAAAAGTCATCTGGAAAGAAGTCCTTTTCCATAACAGAAATAAATTTATTTTTGTATCTATAGCACACACTACTAGAGCATGAAAGAGATTTATTAGAACATGAAATGAATTTTAGAAAGCATTCTCTATCAGCTGGTTGTTTTGCAGACTGGTTTCACCATATGCTGTTGATTTTTCTGTGAGTGGGACAGTAGGCACAAAGAAAACCACCATGTTCAGAAACATATCCCAGAAAAGAAACTTATTCAACAGAAGAAACATGTTGTAAACCAGGTTAAGGGAGGCATTTGTAAAGGTCCTCAAATAAGAGTAGTGTTATAAAATGATAGAGTTGAAGAACAGTTGAATGAATCTAAGAAAGCTACTTGACAGAGTTTCAAAAGTGTCTGCACAAACATTTTAGGAAATCGTGAAGCTTACAATGTTCCTGAAATATTGAGTGACCTTCTCAAGTCATACAAACAATGGGGTGCAGTATACAGTATATCATTTTCACAGACTCTCACTTGGACTTTTTCCATAAAAGCCATGGGTCAGTGATGAATATGGGGAGGAATTTCTTCTTGACATTTCCAACATGGAAAAGTGTTATCAAGGCAAGTGGAGTCCTAGTATGCTGGACGAGTGCTATTGGATCCTTAGGATCCTTAAGAGAGTTGTTCCTGAAGCTAAGTACAGCAAAATATCAAAAACAGCTAAGATTTAGAATATTTACTTGTTATTTTAATAAGCATGTAAATGTATAATATTTCCAAACTTAATTTGCACATCACTCAAAAACATGAAATGGCCCAATCACATTTGGATTTAGCACATGAAATACTATAAAATTCCAGTTGATGTTGTAGGAGTTGTTGATGTAGCAAGAATGGTGTAGGTGGACTGGGCATTGGAAAAAATGGTAGTGGAAGGAGGGAAAAATATTTTGGACTTGTACTGCAGGTAGTAGTGCAACAAAACATGTTTCTAGAATGATGACATATTGTTATTGAAAACAAAATCCCGAGGGCTACACTATAAATGAAGTCAAAACAGAAGTGGCCAGGAGCCATTGCCAGAAGGATAAGAATGTCTCCAAAACTAAAACACTAAGACTTTGAAATGAATCTGAAAGTGGAAATTTATAAATCATTAAATGGGATGCCAAACACTATAAACTTGAGTCTGCGAGGTTTAAACCTGTAATCTCAGACAAAGAGCTGAAGTATTGCACTGAGATTTTTAGAAAAGCCTTTGTGATGTGATCTGCGGTGGGTTGGCACCCTGCCCAGGATTGGTTCCTGCCTTGTGCCCTGTGTTGGCTGGGATTGGCTCTAGCAGACCCTAATTGTGATGTGATGCACAGCACCACTTTGGAGGTATTCCATCGCAATTCAGTGTAGTGCGTCCCAGACTCTGTCTTCTGCAACTTGCTAGCAATAGAATAACTTTGATGTTGCTTTTTCTGTTGCAAAATAAATAGTACTAGCCGAAGCCCGCCGTAGCATACAGCGGTGTAAGAATAGAAACGTAAAACGGTGAGAAAGGAATTCAGTATAACAAAGGCTTAGGAAACCACCGTCGTAGTATAACGAAAATAGCAAGGAGCAAAACCAATGCCAATGGTTGAGAGAGCATCTTCCTGTAGCAGGCTATGGAAAACATAGACATATATCGATAGACGCCGCATTCACTGTGTTGCCCAGTCGACACGATAAGTCAGCGCGTCCGCCCTATTGTGAGTGGTAAAAATGCCATTTAAACTAATACAGGTAGACGTGGAAACTGGGTTTTCTGATGAAAAAACAATAACGTTTTAAATAGTATCATTTACATACAACAGATTTTGGCGAATCGTTTACATGCAATTATTTATATCCATTTATACACTAATAATGGCAATTATTAAATAATAATAATAATAATTATTATTATTATTAAATAATTCCTCCTGTATAAGCAACATTTCTCGGACTGCTTTCTTCCATCTCCGAAAACATTTCTAGACTTCGTCCTGCTCTTACGCAACACAGTACTAAAGTATTGGTTAATGCCCGAGTCATCTCACATATAGATTACTGTAATGGTATTCTATCTGTCATCCTACAAAAACGTATCCATCGCTTACAATTTATTCAAAATTCTGCTGCCAGGATAATAACCTGCTGTTCTAAATCCACTGAATATACTACACCTATTCTCTCTCAACTTCACTGGCTCCCTGTTAACTACAGAATACAATACTAAATACCACTCTTAACATTTAAAGCTCTCCACAACCTCACTGATCTCCTACAGACTGACACTCGTCTCGCTCACTCTGATTCTCATCTGCAACTGTACTTTCTGTACCACACATCAGACTCTGTTCTATGGGAGTTCGGGCGTCTCTCATAGTGCTCCTCAACTCGGGAATTCTCTTCTCTCTCATATACATCAGCTCGATTCAATAACACATTTTAAAACTACCCTCAAAACTTATCTTTTCAAACTGGTATACCAATTGTGAATTTTGCACTGTTACTGCCAGTTATCTTTGTTTGTTTGCTAATTATTGATGTTTGATCGAGAGCGACAGTAGATACAGAAGTAGGATTAGAGATGGCGGGCGGGGCTCTGTCATGCGTATCCCATGGTCTTAGAGTTGGTGGGCGGGGCTCTGTGAGTTGGCGAGCGTGCCTCTCTGTCTTGCATGCGCTCTCTGTCTTGCTTGCCCTTAGTTAGAGTTGGCAGGCGTGGCTCTCTACCTTGCGTGCGCTCTCTGTCTTGCTTGCCCTTAGTTAGAGTTGGTGGGCGGGGCTCTGTCGAGCGTATCTCATGGTCTTAGAGTTGGCGGGTGGGGCTCTGTGAGTTGGCGGGCATGGCTCTCTGTCTTGCGTGCGCTCTCTTTCTTGCTTGCGCTCACTGTTTTGCTTGCACTCACTGTCTTGCGTGCCCTTAGTGAATTATATATATAGATTACTGTTTTAAATCTGAGGGGCTCTGGTATGCTAGGCATCATAAGAAGTCCTTCAGACATCCCATAGATTATAATATTAACTATCCTAGCCACTGACTGGCTGAACTCTACCACACTGGCGGTGATCTGAATTATGACTTGCTCAGCTGTTGTATCTTCTCATCTACTGTATATCATTTCATTCTATACCCTGTTTTTATTTTGCACATTTTTTCAGAATAAACAAAAGCTGTTACAAACGTGTCACTTTCAGGTAAAGGATGTTTGTCATGACCTTTTCTTTTTGTGGGGCTGATATTTTTAATTCTTTAAGTAGTCATTAAAGATAATTATGTGCACATAACTTTATGCTTTTTACTAACATTAATTTTACTGGAGAAATCATATAGAATTCAGATAATGTAAATTCAATTAAAATTTCATTAAAATGCTTCAACTTTCTTGATTTAATCATTAATCAAAGTTAGAAACTTTGTCTTATTTTACAAGGACAAAAACTGCAACACAATATCAGCAAGACAAAAGAGTTGGTGGTGGACTGCCGGTGAGCCAGTGAGCCTCTAAGACCAGTCACCATTTAGGAGGACGACGTGCAGGTGGTGCAGAGCTACAAGTGCCTGAGGGTTCACATGAACAACAAACTGGACTGGTCTGACAACAGAGTGGAGCTGTACAAGAATGGCCAGAGCACACTGTAATCGCTAAGGAGGCTTAGGTCTTTTAATGTGTGCAGCAAGCTGCTGGAAATGTTTCTACCAGTCTATAGTAGCCCATGTGGTGTTCTACACTGCAGTCTCCTGGAGAAGCAACCTGAGTTCAAAAGTTGAACAATGCCTTGAATAACTTATCAGGAAAGCCTGTTCCATCATAAGACTAACTCTGGACACACTGGAAGCTGTTGTGGAAAAATCCTCTCCATCCCCTCCAGGAGGCTGCTGTCTACCACAGTGTGCTAAGAAGTGCCTCTGGGTTTCTTCTCTGCCCACTGCTATCAGGCAATTCAATGTTTCCTTAAGATGTAATCTTTAAGTTTATTTTGAAATATTTGCACAATATACATATATTTATATATTTAAGTATTTATTTATCAATTCGTTTATTGGCTGTATTTTTTGTCTTGTGAGTCTGTGTTCTTGTCTTTTATGTTTGTGGATGAGAGGATGGTGGTAGCTTTCACTTTTAACTTTTACATCTGTTCAGTCTACTGTACCAAACTCTGTAATTTTTAAACTGAGCAGACCTTGCTACTTATGTATTTTGAAATACTCCCCGAGAATATGCCAGAAGTGCACAAGAAGAAACTCGGAGCTAGCTGTAGGCATTTCAAAGTATATCTGTTATTACTCTCAGGAATGGTCCTGAGGAGAGCTTAGTCATAGTAGCTATGAACAGAAAGGATTTGAGGACATCCAGTGAGAGGACACATCCTGCAACACATGCAGGAAGACACTTTGGAATTACCTCTTTTGGCTACAGGACACAAGACGGGCCTTGAAAATGAACTGGAACTGGAAGAGGAGTTGGCGGTTCTTGTCTGGCTGCCTTCAAGGGAGGAGCTCCACTGCATGACCAGTATTGCATTTGCTTTTTATGGGATTAAGCAGATGAGGAGAATCAGAGAAACTTTAATTTAATAAAGGAGTCTGAATTGCTCTACAAACATCTTTAGACACTCTAAGAAAGCCTGACAGGTGGTTCATTTTTGCTTCGAATAAGTAAACCCAAACTTTTTTTCTTTTTAAATGTTGTGCTTAGACCCCAAGTAGTCACTATATAAATATTTTTGACTACAGGTCAAAAGTTTTAGAGCACTTAATTTTTCCAGTTTTTGTTGAAGTTTAAACAGTTCAATTCCAAGATGAGATGAAGATAAGTACAAGATAAAATGAAATGGTACAAAAATAAGCAGTAAACTACCTGAGATTTTTTTAAAGGTTAGATTACCAAAGACTAAAAAATGCAATGTTCAGACTTATACAAAAGACTTAGAGAACAAGTAATTAAACTTACAGCTTTTCTGCAACAATGGAAATTAATTAAGCCATGAAATCTGATGCCCATGATTCCTGCAGGTGTCCCAACTTGTGTTGATTACTTACAAACACCCCATCTGTATAAAAGCAGTGTTGAAACAAACCATGTTGCTATACCTTCCAAAGAATTTGGACAACATTTGTACGGTATATTGCTATCATAATAGTTAGAGAAAAGCAATTAACAAAGGAGCCAGACAAAAAATCATAACCCTTAAAAGGTCTTTCCTTTATAGAAATTACAAAGGAAATCTAGGTAGTAGTGAGTATTGCTTTCTACAACATCTAAAGGATCTTGGAAACTTAGAGGAATCTCTGACTGGAACAGGCGTGGCAGACCCAATGCCGCCACAGAATCAGAAGACAAGGTTCTGAGAGTTTGCATGATAGGCACTTCACAGGAGAATAGCTTCAAGCACAACTTAAGAGTAGCAGTATCCATATCTCCAGTTGTTTATTTATTCCATACTGTCATTTCAGAGCCTAGTGGTCCAGGAAAGCCCCTTTTCTTATTTTTAATTTCACTGACACTAATTTAACTTTTTACTGACAATCAACCTGTCAAAGTGACACTTGATTACTTTGTCCACTGTCCTGTGAGGTTGCATCATGCAAGCTGCTGACACTCAGAAGTTCTTCTTCTGATTTCTTTGAGTTTGGGTCTGTCAGACATGTTCTTATTAGAATTTCCTCAATTTTCCAAGTTCATTTTGATGGTGTACAGAATTGTACTTAGTGACACCTTACCTTTCTTTCCAATTTCTCAAAAGTAAAAACCTTCTCTGGGCTATAATGATCTGCCTGTCTTCCTATATTTTATATACAGTATATATAATGTCATGCATGTGAGGGGAGGGTAGTGTGTCACAGTTACTGGCATAATGGTTGATGAGGGAAGAATGAAGATTTGCATAGCCACTAAAATATATATCCTTTTCCTTACCTAGAGTTGAGTAGAAGCCATGGGAAGATGCCTGATGCAACTTCTGCTCCAGTGCCCTTCCAGTTCCTCCCCTATATAAACACAACCCTCACCGGAGGTCAATGCTCATTCTGGATCCTGCTTGCACCAAAGTTGAAGCTCTTATCTAAGACAAACTCCTGCATACTGTTTATGACCGGCGCATGGTGCCTTTTGTTGATTTTTGTTTTTTCCAACATTCTAACATCTGCTATATTACAATGGGTTTCCCCAGAAACCCAAAAATCTTAATTTGCCTTCTTATCTTTATTTTGCAAAATATATATATAAGCAAAGTAAACAAGAAGTACTGTAATTTGCAATATATACTGTATGCAAATACTGTATGAACATTGTAATGTGCATAGATGGTGAGCTGCAGAATGCTGCAGTAGCTAACAATGATAGCTTTTCCATTTTATATTCAAAGCACAGTTTGGTTACCGTCTGGGCTTTTTACACACTGCATGTGTGAAAGTTTCACTGAATCCTTGTATTCATTTACATTTTTTGCTAAATAATTGGATTTTGCAACTATATAACCAAAGATATCCATATTAAGTTGGCTGGTGTGTCTAGTATGGACAGGCATGCCAACTATGATTGTTTAATACTACCCTGATTGAGTTTCCACCTGTAAACCCAGCAAGGAATAAGCAAATGAGGAAAATTAATATTTTGTCATATTTTGCATGATATTTTATCTTGCGTTGTATGTAACTGTGTGCATTTATTTAAAAAGTATGTTTCTGAACACAGAGCAATATGCTTTATAGAGGTGACTTTAAGTGAGCTGGCCATGGTTAAGCCTGCAGGAGCTATGCTGTCTGCAAAGAATAAAACATTACTGTCAGCAGCAATATTTGTCTCCTTCTTTTAATATGTTAGAAAGACACTAATTCATTTATCCCTGAGTTGCTTGGTGGGCAAGGACATCTTTTCACAGTTCCCACACATCTGTAAATTTTTGAGGGGCTTAGGACATCTTAAGTTCATAAGAATACACTGGCTTCATTGTGTTCAAGTATGATTAATAAAGAAAAGTTAACATGAATGAATGGGAAGACCAACAGAAAAGGGCTGTGCTGCCTTTCTGACCCTCTTATTTGTCAAGACTGGTCAACTCTGTGGGAAACAAAGAATTACTATACCCTTTTACAATCTGAGAGCGACAGCTAAATAAACCCACATTTAATGAGTGATGCCTTCAAGCAACAATTGTAAAATCTGCTTTCCTTCCTTTGTAATCAATATTCTTGAGTACAACCGACGTGAACATTTGAATTGTGCCTGTAGACAATTTCGTTCAAATTTGAGCAGCCATGTGTTTGCAATTTGAAAGAAGGAAGAACCAACAAATCCACTAATTGAATTACTATAAAAAAATCATAAGCAGTCTGGTCAGAGAGAAACATTTTGGCTGCAAACATGTAGAACTTTATCCAATATGACCTGACAGACTAAGAGATTACCACAAGCAGAAGAAACCCACATCAATGCAAACAGCTGTTGAGAGACTCTTAATGCCTGCAAATACCATTTTACACAGCACTCCCCTGGAGACATTGGTGCCTTCACAAGTGTGTAGTGTTTAAAAGCAAGGGATGTTGCCATTATGTGTAACTGACTGCCTCTCTGAAAATGTACAGGAGCTAAAGCCAACAAGAATGGAAGCAGCTTACTTCCCATACAGCTAAATCACCTCCATCCAGTCTGTCTGTTATTATTTAGTACATGGTCACAGGGGCACAAATATGAACTGATCAAGGATGAGGCAACTAGAAACCTACCCAAAGCAACTGTGACAGATAGGGGGCGCTATTTCTCCCTTGAACCCTTGTCCAAGATGCCAGACACCAGGTAAAAGTCCAACAATATGACTTTATTAATCAACAGTGCACAAAGCACCCTTCTGTCCACAATACTCATTAAATACTATCAAATACACAATAATAAACCAATCCTCCACTCCCAGACGCGTTGCCGCCCTTCCACCTAGCTCAGCTCGTCATCTGGGAGTCCTTTTATAGTTCCTGACCCGGAAGTGTTTCCCATCCTTCAGTCCATGATTCCTTATCACTTCCGGGTCAGATAAAAAGTCATTTTCTTCACCCCGGAAGTACGTCATTCCTCCTGTCCATGTGGCTTGGATGTACTTCGGGGGCATAGGGCAAATAGTAGTCCCTGGTTCTCCCTGGAGCGACCCCTGGTGGTCCCGACATTATCCAGCAGGGCTTTACAGGAAAACTCCATAGTCCATGATGCCCTGCTGGAATTTGAGGCATCTCCATGTCGCAGGGAGGGCTCCCTGTGGCGGCCTGGGGGTATTGGCCGGGATAAATGGCCGGCCATGGACCACACAATTTATAAAAGATGTTAACATACAATAATCTAGTAAAAATCAGTCTGAGGAACTAGATAAGGTTACACAATTGATCATTACAAGTGAAGAGCTCAAAACAATACTTACAATTCCTAGATTACAAAACCTAACATCTATCAGTTAGACAGAAACTCATCAAACAAGAGCATCCTCAAATTCTTCTTAAACACATTGAGAGAGTCAGAAATCCAAGTGAAAGTGGATAGCTCATTGCACCAGCTAGGGGCCACACAAGAAAGGAGTCAGGATTGATATTTGATTACGCTCAGGAGTGGCATCATCGGACTCGATTCAACATTAGACTTGAAGAGTTAAGATGGAGCATAGGACCTCACAAGAGTCTCCATATATACAGGTGCTGACCCACTGACTAATTTGTAGGCAAGCATCCAGGGTGTTAACTTACTACCTGCATTTTCAGGGAGCTGATGTAGTCATCTGAAAAAAGGAGTTACATGTCCCTTCCTCCCCTCCTTGAACCGTCACCTTATCGTGGTGGAGGGGTTTGCATGTCCCAATGATCCTAGGAGCTCTGTTGTCCGGGGCTTTATGCCCCTGGTAGGGCCACCCAAGGCAAACTGGTCCTAGGTGAGGGATGAGACAAAGAGCGGTTCAACAAACCTCCAATAATGAACCAAAACTATGGACGACGTTTTCCCTTGCCCGGACGTGGGTCACCGGGGCCCCCCTCTGGAGCCAGGCCTGGAGGTGGGGCTCAATGGCGAGTGCCTGGTGGCCGGGCTTGCCCCCATAGGGCTCAGCCGGGCACAGCCCAAAGAGGTAACGTGGGTTCTCCTTCCCATGGGCTCACCACCTATGGGAGGGGCCAAGGAGGTCGGGTGCAGTGTGAGTTGGGTGGTGGCCGAAGGCGGGGACCTTGGCGGTCTGATCCTCGGCTACAGAAACTGGCTCTTGGGACGTGGAATGTCACCTCTCTTAAGGGGAAGGAGCCTGAGCTAGTGCATAAGGTCGAAAGGTTCCGGCTAGATATAGTCGGACTCACCTCGATGCGCAGCTTGGACTCTGGAACCAATCTCCTTGAGAGGGGCTGGACTCTTTACCACTCTGGAGTTGCCCCTGGTGAGAGGCGCTGAGCAGGTGTGGGCATACTTATTGCCCCCTGACTTGGAGCCTGTGCATTGTGGTTTACCCCGGTGGACGAGAGGGTGGCCTCCCTCCGCCTTCTGGTGGAGGGAGGGGTCCTGACTGTTGTTTGTGCGTATGCGCCGAACAGCAGTTTGGAGTATCCACAGTTTTTGGAGTCCCTGGAGGGGGTGCTAGAGGGCATACCTTCTGGGGACTCCCTCATTCTGCTAGGAGACTTCAATACTCACGTGGGCAATGACAGTGAGACCTGGAAGGATGTGATTGGGAGGAATGCCCCCACCCCCACCCCCGATCTGAACCCAAGCGGTGTTTTGTTATTGAACTTTTGTGCTCATCACGGATTGTCCATAATGAACACCATGTTCAAGCATAGGGGTGTTCATATGTGCACTTGGCACCAGGACACCCTAGGCCTCAGTTCGATGATCGACTTTGTGGTCGTGTCATCGGACTTGCAGCCACATGTCTTGGACACTCGGGTGAAGAGAGGGGCGGAGCTGTCAACTGATCACCACCTGGTGGTGAGTTGGCTTCGATGGTGGGGGAGGATGCCGGTCAGGCCTGGTAGGCCCAAATGTGTTGTGAGAGTCTGCTGGGAACGGCTGGCAGAGTCCTCTGTCAAAAGTAGCTTCAACTCCTACCTCCGGCAGAACTTCGACCACGTCCCGAGGGAGGTGGGGGACATTGAGTCCGAATGGGCAATGTTCCGTGACTCTATTGTTGAGGCGGCTGACTGGAGCTGTGGCCGTAAGGTGGTCGGTGCCTGTCATGGCGGCAATCCCGAACCCGTTGGTGGACACCAGCGGTGAGGGATGCAGTCAAGCTGAAGAAGGAGTCCTATAGGACCTTTTTGTCCTGTGCGTCTCTGGAGGCAGCTGATAGGTACGGGCAGGCCAAGCGGAATGCGGCTTTGGTGGTTGCTGAGGCAAAAACTCGGAGAACGACTTTCGGACGGCTTTGAGGAAATTCTAGTCCATCGTCCGGCGTCTCAGGAGGGGGAAGCAGTGCAGTGTCAACACCGTATATGGTGGGGATGGTGCGCTGCTGACCTCGACTCGGGACGTTGTGGGTGGGTAGGGGGAGTACTTTGAAGACCTCCTCAATCCCACTAACATGCCTTCCAATGAGGAAGCAGAGCCTGGGGACTCTGAGGTGGGCTCTCCCGTCTCTGGGACTGAGGTCACCAAGGTGGTCAAAAAACTCCTTGGTGGCAGGGCCCCGGGGGTGGAGGAGATACACCCGGAGTTCCTCAAGGCTCTGGATGTTGTAGGACTGTCTTGGTTGACACGTCTCTGCAACATCGCATGGACATTGAGGACAGTGCCTCTGGATTGGCAAACCGGGGTGGTGGTCCCCCTCTTTAAAAAGGGGGACCGGAGGGTGTGTTCCAACTACAGAGGGATCACACTCCTCAGCCTCCCTGGAAAAGTCTATTCGGGGGATCTGGAGAGGAGGGTCCGTCAGATAGTCGAACCTCGGATTCAGGAGGAACAGTGTGGTTTTCGTCCTGGTCGCGGAACAGTGGACCAGCTCTACACCCTTAGCAGAATCCTGGAGGGTGCATGGGAGTTTGCCCAACCAGTCTACATGTGTTTTGTGGACTTGGAAAAGGCGTTCGACCGTGTCCCTCGGGGAATCCTGTGGGGGGTGCTCCGGGAGTATGGGGTACCGGACCCCCTGATAAGAGCTGTTCGGTCCCTGTACAACCGGTGTCAGAGCTTGGTCCGCACTGTCGGCAGTAAGTCGAGCCCGTTTCCAGTGAGAGTTGGACTCCGCCAGGGCTGCCCTTTGTCACCGATTCTGTTCATAACTTTTATGGACAGAATTTCTAGGTGCAGCCAGGGTGTTGAAGGGGTCCGATTTGGTGGACTCAGGATTGGGTCACTGCTTTTTGCAGATGATGTTGTCCTGTTTGCTTCATCAGGCCGTGATCTTCAGCTCTCTCTGGATTGGTTCGCAGCTGAGTGTGAACCGGCTGGGATGAGAATCAGCACCTCCAAATCCGAGACCATGGTCCTCAGCCGGAAAAGGGTGGAGTGCCCTCTCAGGGTTGGGGGAGAGATCCTGCCCCAAGTGGAGGAGTTCAAGTATCTCGGGGTCTTGTTCATGAGTGAGTGAAGAATGGACCGTGAGATCGACAGGCGGATCGGTGCGGCATCCGCAGTGATGTGGGCTCTGCATCGGTCTGTCGTGGTGAAAAAAGAGCTGAGCCATAAGGCAAAGCTCTCAATTTACCAGTCGATCTACGTTCCTACCCTCACCTATGGTCATGAGCTATGGGTAGTGACCGAAAGAATGAGATTGCGAATACAAGCGGCTGAAATGAGTTTCCTCCGCAAGGTGTCTGGGCTTTCCCTTAAAGACAGGGTGAGAAGCTCAGAGTAGAGCCGCTACTCCTCCACATCGAGAGGAGTCAGATGAGGTGGCTCAGGCATCTGATCAGGATGCCTCCTTGACACCTCCCTGGTGAAGTGTTCCGGGCACGTCCAACCGGGAGAAGGCCCCGTGGAAGACCCAGGACACGCTGGAGGGACTATGTCTCCCGGCTGGCCTGGGAACACCTTGGGAAGAGCTAGAAGAAGCGGCCGGGGAGAGGAAAGTCTGGGCCTCTCTGCTCAAGCTGCTGCTCCCGCGACCCGACCCCGGATAAGCGGAAGAGGATGGATGGATGGATGAATGTTCCTTCCTCAGCTGGTTGACCACCAGATGTGCTGCTAAATTATTTTGAATCACCTTCAGTGGCCTGGTGACACATGCCTGAACCCCTAAATGCAGAGAGACTCAGGAGTCCAAACAGGACCAAACCCTGGACAAAAAAAATTATGCTGCATACTCTGTCAGATATGATCTGAACTTGCAAATGTTGTGTAGGGTGAATCTGCAAGACCAAGAGACCATTGCAACTTTTGTCACTGAAGGACAGCTGGTCACCAGCCAAAGGTTGCCTACAAACTTGATGGGTGTTAGTGGGTAATTGTACACACAGATACACCAATTATGTATACGCTCACCAATAAGGTTAATCCATGCATTACACTGGCAAAGCCCTTAAAGAAGAATGTTCACTTGTTACAAACAGCTCACATACGAAGTGTGATCAAAAAGTACAGTGAATGTTGGTGCAGAGCACCACCCAAGAGCAATGCAAAAGAATTCAATGCAGGTTCTGACATGTCCATCCTAGAGCCTAGTTTGTGACAAGTTTTAACTTGTTTGATGCTGTCAGTCGTTTGTGAGCCACTGTTGAGTTCAAGTGTGTTTTTCAAGTTTGTCGTTAATGGATAATGGATATCGAGCAACACATTAACATGAAATTTTGTTTCAAATTGCAAAAAGCTCAGAAAACCCATCAAATGTTAAAATCGGTTCATGGTGACACTGCACTGACAATTAAGACTGTTTACAAGTGGTTTGATCGATTCCGTAATGGATCTGACTCGGATGAAGATGAGAAAAGATCGGGACGTCCTTCAACATCAATTTCCGATGAAAATGTTGAAACGGTTTCATTCTTCACCATGACAACACTCCTTGTCACACATCCCTTCTAGTACGGCGATTTCTGTCAAATAAAAACATTACGCTGTGTCCGCATCCACCTTATTCAACGGATCTGGCACCATGCGACTTCTGGCTGTTCCCTAAATTGAAAATGACCATGAAGGGCAAACGATTTCAATCCTTTGAGGACATTCAGACAGCCATGACAGCCCAACTAAAGACACTCTAGAAAGAAATCTTCCAGAACTGCTTTGCAAAGTGACAGGAGCGTTGGGATAGGTGCATTCGAAGTGAAGTTTGAGGGTGACTAGTAGTTGTAAATTTTTTCTGCAATAAACGTTTATTTTTTAAAACATTCACCGTATTTTTTGATCACACCTCATACAACTTCATACACTAGGACATTATCTTTAAGACACTAACATAAAACCACATTTCCCATGTTCTTTCACAGGCCCAGATTTTCACATTTTGCGATATTATATTTTATGTTTAAATGTGCTGGTTGTTGCAGGTTTTCCACTAAATATTAAGGATATTGGTAAAATGATTTTTAATAATTTAAGTGCAACTCTTCTAAGTTGGGTTGCTTTAAAATAAGATTTGCCAACACTCACCAGGAAATAAGGCAGTGCCCTAACAATTTGTCATCACGACAGAAGAAGGTTGGTGGCATCATTAATGACATTAATGAAACAAATATAAACATAACAATACTAAAATATTTTTTTTAAATTTTATTTTTCAACACAATGTCTGAAGTCAAAAAATTGGGAAATCAAAATGAAAACAAAAACAATCAGTGAAAACCCAAGCCAGCAAATAAGGATGAATAATAATGTTGGGTGATGCTTATTCTTGCAGAGCCAGACATGATTGTCAAACGAGAAAACACATCTGGGGACAACTCGCTCAAAAAGTTTATAGTGGACAGTGGAAAGATCCACCTCTGAAGGGGTTCCATCCACAGGATTTCTTCAGATAAATCCAGCTCCAATTTCCTTCATTCCATGTACTTTAAACATTCAGGGATGCAGTGCCCCAATTAAACTCATGAAGACAGGGAGAGAGAAATAGAAATTAAACAAGACTTGAGAAAAAAATAGAATGCTAAAATTGCTCTTAGCAGTTCTGCAGCTCAGTGGCAGACGGTAACGGAAGCTTAATAATTAATTTGTATATTGTAACTCTTTGGTGACAGAAGAGACAGACAGACACACATAGACCAATTCAGCTACTTGGCCCCACAAGTTTGAGAATTGTTTCTGTCTATTATGATATCTTTCTGTCATTTTTGACTATTGAATAGCTGTATGGCATAACAGCAGCAAATAGAGTTTAAATAAGCATTGTGGTCTGTGGATATACGTCATGCTATATCCTTGCATGGCATTTTTGCATTTCCAATTAGACAGTAATGTCGTCTTAATTTAGTTATTCATATGGATGTGCAGTCAAATGTAGCTGTCAGTTCTTTCAACCTTACAGCAACTTCAACACTATCATCATAATTATGAAAAACAGTGGGCACACCCTGAACCTGTGAAAATTCAACGTGCCGTGTTGTGTGGTCACAGCACATGAAATGTGGTGAAATCTGCAGAGCTGATTTGATTGTGAGTTTTGAAAGGATCTGTCTGTTGTGGTTGGATAGCATGTTCACAGCCATTATCATTGCAGCAACTGGGATTTTATAAAGCTTGTGAAAGAAGCACAGGCACAGACAGACAGTGAGACAACCAGATGTTGAAAACACACACGGTTTATTATTATTTTCACCTTCTGCACAGCACACGCAGTACACAAACCCCAATAATGCTCACAGTCCTTTCTTAAGTCTTCTTCTTCTTCTATTGCCGGCTTTACTCCACTCCTCACAAGCTCCGTCCTCTTCTACCCAACTCCAGCTCCTTGAATGGAGTGAGGAGGCCCCTTTTATAGTGCTCCAGATGGTTCCTGATTAGCCTCCGGCAGCACTTTCGGGTGTGGCGGAAGCGCTGACCATGAATCCAGCTTCTCTTCAGGCAGCACTTCCGGGTGTGGTGGAAGTGCTGCAGATCTTGTTTCCGGAGCTGTCCAGGCGTCCCCTGGCGGAGGCCTCGGACCCCAACAAGTTTGAGCTTCAGAGCCCCAAGCCCATGACCCCGAACCCAGTGGGGCTGCCCTCTCATGTCCCAGAGTATAAGTTGCCCTTCTCTTGGTCCCCTGCTCCTCCAGTTCTCCCAGTAGGGCACGATCCCTGGCCATTCATCACAAAGTATAAATTCTGTGCGACATGGTCTATGTCTATATGAAGCAAAAAGGGAAGTGGGCTCTAAAAAATTGTCTACTCTATGAAAATGTCTATATGCTGAATCCTGGTAGGGTAATATGGTGACTGTTCTTTCTGTAAGCACTTTTTGATTTCAAGTAACATCAGTTTAGCAAACTGCCAGCATATTATATAATTGTTCATAACATCACAGTAACCTTTTATAGGACAAATTTTAAGTAGTGTAATAGTGCAAGAGTAAATCAAAAACCAAAGGCAATTTGAAAATTATGCTGTAACTGCAACGGATAGAAGCTGTCACAATATAACACATTTGCGATGGCTATGGGGGTAGCATGAATACCCACAGCACAGTGTTCTGGCATTAGTCTACTTGAAGCCAAGGTCAAATGAACATGGACACTTTGCTGCTCAGTGTGGACATGAAAACAGCACAACTAAATGAAACGTTTATGAATGAGTGGAAAGGTTTAAATCTAGAAGAACAAGCATAACGGATGAAGCTCAAGCCAGCATCCTTCGATGAGTTTCAACAGGTTTCACTCTGCTCAAAGAAATCTGATTACAGAGCATTGTTCAAAAATGGTGCAATCCTGCGGTGGAGCATAAATATTCATTTGACCTTAGCTTTAACTAAACAAACAGCAGAGCACTGCGCTCTGCATGTTCAGACTGCCCATATGCCATTGCAAATGTGCCGTATTGCATCAGCTTCTGTCCATTGCAGTTAGTGATTTTTAAATTGCCTTTATTTACCCTTGTATTTTTGTTAAAGTGTTTGCTGCTTAATGCTGTTCGTTATCTTGTATATTTTTTTATATATCAACCATTATACCATAATATATTTCATTTGATTTTCCTTATTTACTGCTGTTTTTGATCAGTGTTGCCTTAGAGAATTTAATGGTATTAAAGAGGGGAAGGGGGTTCAGTACTGGCTTTTGAGATAATATTGAAATAACATTAAAGCATTTGAAACTCTTCCCATCTGTGCGTTATGTTCTATCCAGGGTCTTATCCCCGGCTCAGATACATTTTTGTTGTTGTTGTCATTGGAATAGTATTTTATATATTTTGTTATTAATTCTCTTTTTGGTTTTGTCTTTTAGGTGTTTCATTTATGTAATATTTTGTTTGCTAATATTTAGTTTAACAATCACTTTTCCATTTTTTGCTAACTTAATATTGTATGTTTTAGTTTTAGTTGTCTACCCTGTCTCCTTAGAGCGGAGGCCAAGGAGGCAGGGCTACCTTATGATACAGCTACAGTATTACCCCAGCCTTATAAAAAGAGAAGTCTCTGTTTGTACTGAAGCAGTGGAATTGCTGGTTTTGATTGGTGATTCTTGTTTGGATATCCTGGTTTCACCCCTCTTCGGTGATAAGGTACTATTATTGGTTTTCTGCTTATTGGATGTGTTTGCTTTAGGCTCTTGTTCTTGCTCTTTGTTTCTGGATTACGTTGTGTTTCACTTTTAAAATTCTTTATAATAAATATTTTAAAATATTCAAAGAACTTGTTTACATTAGGCATAGGGTTTTCTGAATGTTCATTTTGATATTGTGGACATTTGGACATGTTTTGTACTTTCAGGGCCTGCTAGCCCTTTTGTGCTTCTTTGTAGCTGATGCCTCAACAATGTGGTGAATATGGAATAATCAGAATTCACACTCAGACATAGAAATAGAATAGAAAAATGTAAGGGTTAAAAGAAGAAGACAAAACCCAAGACAAAAAGTGCTATGAAAAAAGGAGGTCAAAAAGGAGAGCCAAAGTTTAAAGAACCAAACTAACAAAACAAATTTCCTAACCAAAATTTGCATGAACAACAAAAAGTAGCTTGTTTAAATGCATAATGTTTCAACCAGGATTTGTTCCCTTCCTTCATTTTTTATTTTTATTGAGTGTTTTATTTTCATTTCATTTCATTGTTGTTGTTATTGTTTATTATTTTTGTTGTATCATGTTTCTTCTTTTAGTGATATTCAAGTGAGAATTTTGCTTAAATAGATAATTCAGTCATCAGTATGAGACATACTGTGGCTGATCAGGTACAGAATGAAAGAGGTGGGTTTGCCTTTGAACAAACAGAATTCCATAACTCCGAGCAACACCTGATCAGAAGAGAACACTCATAATAGCTGAGGCACGATGCTAGGAGGAAGCAGAGAGATACACAAAGGTCATTTCACAACCTAACCAGGGTCAAGAACAAAATGAGAAACCCCAAAACATTGGAAATGAACATGAAAATATATCTGAGAAATGATAGGACAATTAGAGCCACATGTAATGTTCTTCCTACCCCAAAAATCTTGATCAGTGAGTTGGAAAAGATACAGCAACCTTAAGGAACATCCTAATAGGCTGCAAAACAAGCCTTAATGGAGGGTCATATATCTTGCAACACAACCAGTGAGGAGGCAGTTGGTGAAGCACATATGCGCAAGAATCTGAAATATAGCCGACCCACGATATACGACCGGCCTAACATGCGAACAAGTTAGATTACGACCAAATTTTTTGTTTTGAATTATGACCAACGTCTTGAGTTACGGCCCGAATACGGTCACGTGTATCCGCTTGTGCGATTGTAAACAAACAGCTGAGAGCATTTGCAAGCGGCAGTCAGAGCCCGTGTGTTTTTGGATGTAATTTCAGTCAGTGTAGTGATTTACATAATTTATTTTTATAATTGCTATTAAAATGGCCCCAAAAAAGCTAGAAAAGAAGATAAGGAAGAGAAGGTAACGAAGGTAAAGAAAGCAATCACAATCGAAACGAAGAAGGAAATTGTGTGGAAATATGAGAGGGCATTCGTGTGACCGATCTCGCTAATATGTACAGCATGTCGAAATCCACCATCTCGACAATTTTACAAATAAAAGATTTGTATAAGGAAGCTAGTTTTGCTAAAGGTGCTACTCAAATTAGTAAGTCATGATCAACAGTGTTAGACGGGGTAGAAAAGCTATTATTGTGTGGATAATAGCAGAAGGCAGGTGATAGCCTATCTGAGTCTATAATTTGTGAAAAAGCTAGGGCTATAAATGCAGATCTGTTAAATGATAAGCCATCAACAAGTGATAGTAGTGAAACATTTTGTGCCAGTAAGGGGTGGTTGCACAATTTTAAAGCGAGAACTGGGATTCATAGCGTAGTTAGGCACGGTGAAGCAGCCAGTGCTGATACAAGGGATGCCGAAAATTATATACACCACTTTGAAATGATAACACAGAGAAATGTCTTTTGCTCTCATCAAGTTTTCAGCTGTGATGAAACTGGGCTTTTCTGGAAGAAAATGACCAGGAGAACATACAGTACAGGCCAAAAGTTTGGACACACCTCCTCATTCAATGTGTTTTCTTTATTTTCATGACTGAAGGCATCAAAACTATGAATAAACACATGTGGAGTTATGTACTTAACAAAAGAAGTTGAAATAACTGAAAACATGTTTTATATTCTAGTTTCTTCAAAATAGCCACCCTTTGCTCTGATTACTGCTTTGCACACTCTTGGCATTCTCTCGATGAGCTTCAACAGGCAGTCACCTGAAATGGTTTTCACTTCACAGGTGTGCCTTATCAGGGTTATTTAGTGGAATTTCTTGCTTTATCAATGGGGTTGGGACCAGCAGTTGTGTTCTGCAGAAGTCAGGTTAGTTGGACGATCATTTATTTTTCAACAGGACAATGACCCCAAACACACCTCCAGGCTGTGTAAGGGCTATTTGACCAAGAAGGAGAGTGATGGAGTGCTGTAAATGGTCATGAAAATAAAGAAAACACATTGAATGAGGAGGTGTGTCCAAACTTTTGGCCTGTGCTGTACATTACCCAGGAAGAAAAGAAAATGCCAGGCCACAAGCCTATGAAGGATAGGCTAACCTTATTGTTATGTGCTAATGCGAGTGGTAACCTCAAGATAAAGCCTCTCTTGGTTTATCCCTCTGAGACCCCTAGAGTGTTCTAAAAACATACAGTCATGAAGAATAGGCTAGGGATCATGTGGAGATCTAACGTAAAAGCCTGGGTAACAAGAGTACTTTTTCTTGAGTGGATCAGGGAGGTTTTCTGTCCTACTGTTAAGAAATATCTAGAGAACAAAGGCTTACCACTCAAGGCTCTCCTCATCATGGACAAGCTCCTGCTCACCCAAGAGACTTGGAAGAAGAGTTGGCAGAAGAATTCCCATGGCTTACAGTAGATTTCCTTCCACCTAATACAACTCCTCTACTGCATCCTATGGACCAGCAGGTTATAGCTAACTTTAAGAAGCTATACACCAAGGAACTGTTCCAGAACTGCTTCCAGATGGTCTCAGATACAGATTTAACTCTTACAGACTTCTGGAAGAAACATTACAACATCCTTTCCTGTATGGGGTTAATAGAGAAATCCTGGGCCAATGTCTCTCTAAGGACACTAAGATCTGCCTGGAAGAAAGTGTGGCCTAAAGTTATAGAGGAGATAGACTTTGAAGGCTTTGTAGAGGAGCCTGAGCCTGCAACTGACTCTTTGGTTGATGACATTGTCATTATAGCTGAGTCCATAGGCTTGCAGGTAGACAGTGGTGATGTTGAGGAACTGGTGGAGGAACACTCACAGGAATTGTCTACAGACACACTTCAGCAACTTCTGACTGAGCAACAGAGAATGGCAGCTGAGGAGCTTTCTGAAGAGGGGGATGATCAACAATCACTGCAGCAAATTTCCTCTTCAGAAATAAAGGACATCCCAAAAAAATGGACAGAGCTACAAACATTTGTACAGAAGACCCACCCAGACAGAGAAAAAGCTAATCATTGCATTAACTTGCTTAATGACAATGTCATGTCATACTACAGAACTGTGTTGAAGAAAAGACAGAAACAGACCACCTTAGACCAGTTTTTATTTCCGAAAAGATTAAGACCTAGTGAGCCAGAAGCAGGTCCTAGTGGGCTACAGCCTCTCCCAAGGAGAGAAAGGACACCAGAGAGCCAGAGTCCTGATGTTCTTATGGAAGGGGGCTCTCCTTCCAAACAATAACCACCTTCCATTTCATTCTCCTCCTCCTCCATTCCTGCAAGCCAAAGATGTCAACTTAAATGGTGAGTACAGTATGAAATTGTTGTTTCTGGTAGGCTAGGTACTTTTTATGATTTGGTTAATATATTAGAAAAGTATTGGTGTTTTCGGTAAATTATGCACATTATACAACCCTTTTTATTGTGAAAAGGTTAAGTGTTGCTGTGGGAGCTTCGTAATGTATTATGGGTATTTCCTTTATTTCTTATGCAAAAAAATAGTCTTGACTTACAACTAACTTGAGTCAGAACCAGCCCTTGTGAACGAATTGTGTTCGTAAGTCAAGGGTCCACTGTACTCTGATCTTATAGCAAAAGCAGTACAACAGGGCCTGAGGACAGAAGTACTCCCTGTGGAAGTCAGCTGCCAAGGATTTCTAGCCACAACTGCCAGCAGGCTGTTAAAAAGGATGGGAGTCCAAGAACAGGCCATCCAACAAGCCATCAGATCCCTATCGATGCAGCCAAAGAGAGCGACAACTGGCTTTTGCTGAAGAGAAAATATTCCAACTGTGCATCAAACTAAAAGCAGGAATAAAAGCACAGGGGATGGACCTGGGGTGTGAAAACATCAAGGAGGTGGGTGAGCACTTGATGACCCCAATGATATGTTTTATTGCCACATCCCCAAACCACCCTGATTTCTCAATTTAAGACAAAAGGCGAGGAAATAGTGATTATCAGAAGGAACTGCAACATCAAGTCCTACAAATTCAATCTTCAAAGGGTGTGCTGACCATCCTCTAGACCACATGCTCTAAAACTAGTTTCCTTCCTTTATTCTAGTGATGTTCCTTATGTTTAAATTTTCCTTGCCTTCCTCAAATGCTTACTCAGACATTTCATTTTGATTTAAAAATATTCTAATTTTACATGATTTTACAAATGCCTTCCACAGGGAACATCAGTTTAATTTACAATCAGGGTTAACTGACCAAAATACTGTATCGTTATATACTTTTACGATACAATACAGGTAGTCCCCAGGTTACGGACATCCGAACTACGACTTACGAACGGGCTGCAGCAGCAACGCATGCGCCTCAGTAACTGCTGCTCTGTCATCTTTGGCCTGGGGATGCTGCAAGCGCTGGGAGGACGGAGGCTGGAGAGGGGAGATTTCGCTGCTCGTGCAGTGTAGTGTCCCTCGGGCGGATCCCGGTGACAAGTGGTTTCACTGCCCGCCCACCACATACAGCTGCCCCGTTCGTTCTCAGTGGGCGGCTGGTAATGCTGCAAGCAGTGGCTGGACGGAGGCTGGAGGGGGGCGATTGCGCTGCTCACGCAATGTAGTGTCCCTTGGGTGGCTCCCGGTGGCAAACGGTTTCACTGCCCGCCCACTACACACGGCTGCCCTGTTCATTCTCGGTGGGCAGCTGGTAATGCTGCAAGCGGTGGATGGATGGAGGCTGGAGGGGGGCGATTTCGCTGCTCATGCAGTGTAGTGTCCCTCGGGTGGCTCCCGGTGGCAAGCGATTTCACTGCCCGCCCACCACACACAGCTACCCGGTTCGTTCTCAGTGAGTGGCTGGTAATGCTGCAAGCGGTGACCCGGGTGTGGCTGAACGGAGGCCATTGAGGGTGAACAGGGCGGCAGGGGGTAGCATTGTAGTGTGCATTGGAGAGCTGCCTATTGAATGGGGGCGATTCACTACCCGCCTTTGGCCGCACCGTGTTCGTTCTCAGTGGGCAGACGCTGCAGGCAGCATACTGTAGTGGAGGTGACTGTAAGGTGGGCTGGTGATGAATCGCCCGTCGATGCCCCCATTCATTCTCAATAGCAAGCCTGCTTGTATTGTTACGTACATAGCAGGAAGTTGTCCCTTGTCAGTACATTGGACGTGTTGATGACTGGTGGCCTCCTGCTGTGATAGTGTGTACAGTGCTGTGCAGAAGACTGCCTGTATATAGATATAGTAGTTCACACTCCTCCCTTATACCTCCAGAGACCTTGGTTCAAATTTTAGTCAAGTTGCCATTCACATTGACTTTGTAGATTTTCCCCTGCTGAACCTGGCTACAAACTTTTATCCCACCGATCCGTTTTTACCTCTTTGTAAATGCCATTTCCTTAGTCTTCATGAGTGACAAATAATCAAAAAGCATGCAAAAACCTGAATGCACAATTTAGGGAGATCCAACTTGGTTACTTAAAGGAAGCACATGTGTTTATTAATAGCATCTCCTTGATGCATTATTTACTTTTATATGAATCACTTTAGCTGGCCATTATAACTGATAGAAATACACTTTCATCTGTCCATCCATTTACCCACTTCACATTTGTGAACAAATCATGCAGAATGATTCAGCTCGTTGAACAAAACGGTCCATCTCCATCTTGGCTTGTGTAATGGTCCCCAGTGCAAGTACATTGTGCAGCTCACTAAAGTGCTTTACAATGTGTATTGCTTTTACTTTGAATGCTAAATGGCTAGCGCTTCTTTTTTTTGAGTAAAAGCTAAGCCACAAACATCTAAAGTCCTGTGGTAAATAAACAAGCCTTGACACAACAAAAAAAAAGGTTTGTGGCAGGCTCCCATATAATTGGAAATGGCTGCAAAAGCAAAAGTTAAGAAAAACTGTCTTTACAGACAAGATTCTGAAACAGAACTGAACAGGTTAGGAAACATGGCGGATATTTAAATGAAAAACAGGAAGAGGAGGGATCTTGGAACCAGAAATGGAAATGCGGTCATCAGTCTATGACTACTTGGGATGTGGAAATGACATCACTAAGTAGTGGGCTCTTCTACTGGTCTGGAAGTGATGTTTTCTGGGGTGGAACTGGAAGTGACATCTTCTGGGGTGGAGCTGGAAGTGATGTTACAGGAATCAGGCAGAAAGTCCCACATTTGGTCTGCAGGGAGATAAGAGAATGGATTAGTGCACTCTGCTACCCCCGGTCTGACCGGAAATGACCTTCTTTTGAACCCTTTAGCTGCCTCCCATGCACACGTGTGTGACACAGCACCCCCCTCAGCCCAGACCCGTCGGGCCATGCATTCCTGAACGAGAGGTCATGAACCTGAGAAAAAGTATTGGAATTGGCTTGGAGAGAACTACGCCGATAAACGACTTGTAAGGCTGTAGGTCTAAAAAACCACCTTGTGATCTGTGGGTTTAACTCCTTCTGTAGGGCCATCCACTGCAAAAGTGCATAATCCATAACCAGGGTGAACTCACAACCAAAGAGCTAATACCTTAGCTGAGTAATTGTCGATTTAATTGCCAAGGCCACCCGTTCCACTGCTGCATACCTGGTTTCCTGTTCCAACAGTTTCCGGCTCAGGAACATGACGGGGTGCTCAACACTGCTAACGCTTTGGCTCAGCACTGCACCAAGACCAATGTCTGAAGTGTCCGTTCTGGACCCTCTTCTTTGTAAGATTAGTCAAGGGTGTTGCCATCTCAGGAAAAATGGGGAAGAAACTGGCAGTAGTAGCCTGCTAAGCCGAGAAAGGCTTGGACTTGCCATTTCCAATCGGCCTTTATTTTGGAACACTGTGGTTTTACTTTACTGTGTCCCACTAGGTAGCTGAAATATTTGGCTCCTTCTAACCCAAAGAAACATTTCTTAGGGTTAATCCGAAGACCGGCTTCCACTAGTGTCTTTAATACAGCTTGGACCTGCTGTAGGTGCTGGAATAGATGACTACGTCATCAAGGTAGACAGCACTATTGGAGTTATGAGGATGGAGCACTTTATCCACCAAACGCTGGAAGGTCATAGGTGCCCCATGTAACTCAGATGGAAGGACATGATACTACCAGTGACCACTAGGGGTGCTAAACGCAGTCTTAACCTTTGCCGCGTCCGTTAAAGGAACCTGCCAGTAACCCTTTGTCATGTCAAAAGTGGTGAAGAACTTAGCTTGTCCTAGCCGCTCAAGGAGGTCATCCACTCCTGGCAAGTCATTGTAAAACCTCCAACTCCTGCCTGGCTTTGCAACGAAGACAATAGAACTGGACCAGGGACTATGACTCTCCTCTGTCACATCTAATTCTGGGATACGCTTCATCTCCAACTCCATTTCTGATCTTTTTGCCTCAGGAAGTTGATATGGGCGTTCTTGGACGATCACCCCAAGCTCAGTCACAATGTCATGCACAATCAGGGAGGTTCTTCCAGGTTTCTCCCTCACCACTTCTGGGACAGATAGGATAACTGCTAATCTCCTGTCGCTGTTGGGCGGTCAAATTAGGGTCGAAGTTAAAGTGTATTTTATGAACAAAGAATGAATGGGGCAGCCTGGAGGAGGAGTCTGGTTCCCTACCTTTGCATGTTTTCAGCAGGTTCACGTGATATACCTGTTCTCTTGGCCAATGATTTGGTTGTTTCACCAAATATTTGATGAGCCCCTTTCTTTTCTTAACTTCATACGGGCCTTGCCAATGTGTTAGTAATTTAGAGTGGGAGGTGTGAACAAGTACCATGACTCGATCTCCCAGGCAGAACTCCCGCAGAGATGAGCTATGGTCATAACAGCGGACCTAAGCTGCTTGTGCCTTCTCCATGTGGGTTTTTAGAATGGGTTGAATCTTTGCAAATCTATGTCGTAACTGCGCCTTCTCCTCCTCCCAACCTTTGTTTAGGGGCTGTCATCCATACAATAATTCAAACAGAAAGAACCCTGTAGAGGCTTGGGGGACTTCCTGATATGCAAAAAGGACAAAGAGGAGGAGTGGATCCCAGTTCGTTCCATCCTCACTGACCACCAGTAGCATTTATTTGAGGGTCTGATAAAACCGCTCCACTAGGCCATTGGTTTGAGGATAATACACTGAGGTCTTTAAATGCTTTATCCTAAGTAACTTGGCTGTTTCCCTGAATGTCTCCAAAGTGAACAGCATCCCTTGGTCCGTCAGGACTTCTTTAGGGATGCAGACTCCCGTGCGATAGCTTTGGATGTGGCTGAGAACAATGGAATAGCCTCGGGGTATCAAGTGGCATAATCCATTAGTACTTATATATATTTATGTCCTCTAGCCGAGGGCTCTAGGGGTACCACCAGGTCAACCCTGATACATTCAAAGAGACATCAATAGGAGGAATGGGAACTAGAAGAACACGGGCTCTGCTAGGAATCTGCCGTAGTTGACATTCCGGGCAGGATGTGCAAAAGCGGCAGACCTCTTCATTGATATTGACCAATAAAAACAGAACTTAATTCACTCAAGGGTTTTTAGGTGCCCAAGTGAGCTCCTAGGTGGTGGGTTTGTGTTAGCTCACAGACCTGCCACTGGTAGGACTGTGGGACTAACAGCAGGGATTGCACCGCCCCCTCATGCTCTGTTACCTGATATAACATTTTATTATTCAGTGCAAAGTGAGGGCCCTGAAGCATGGGATGTTGTGTGCAATGGCCATTCATGAGAACCACTGTGTTTTGGAGTTGTCATTCCACTGCTCCCTTTTAAAAGAAGCTGGAGTCTGCTTAAATTGAAAATGCAGCTGGGAGATGGTTGGATCCAACCTCAAGGGGCGTGGTTTCCTCTCGGATTGTTGTCACGCCCGGTGATGATGTCTTGCCATGTGACGTCCTGGGAGTTGCCACGTCACCAGGAGCAATTACCTCCCCTCACTCAGCCGGCTGTGAAGGCAGCTGCATGCATATTCTCACTATCCATTACTATGCCTAAGTTTTGCTTCGGAGTTGTTATTGTTAAACCGCTTTTATTATCAGACCACTCTCACCCTAGTATCACAGGAAACAGAGGGTTTTCCAGTACAGCTACCATCAGCTTCTTTAAAGTCCCCTCGTAACTGATGTTGCAGGCGGCGGACTTACACTGACGGACGTCTCCATGAATACAGGTCAGACTGGTCTTGATATTTAACTACTGTAGCGGTATCAGTGACATCATGAGAGTCAGGCGGAATTTGTCTACAGGGGACATAAGAGAAAGGGTTAGTGCACTCTGCCACCCCCTGGTCTGACCGGGAATTATCTTCTTTTGAGCCCTTTAGCTGCCTCCCATGTGCACGTGTGTGACAGTACATAATTGCCATTTCATGAGTGAACCTGTATATTTTATTTCTGAGTGCAGAACCATTCTTCATTTATTTCCCTAACTGTACTGCCAAGTCATGCAGATAACCCTAGGAGATACTGAAATGAATTTTTCCTCTGCTTATTGGTATCTGTTCTTGTTAGTGCTGGATGTAGTTATTTCTGCTCTACTTTTTATTCCTGCAACCTGTAACAGTCAAGCACACTTCTTTTCTTTATCGGATGGTACCTGATGTTTATTTACTCTTTTCAGACAGTGTTACAAGTTTGTAGCAATTTCATATTTTGCTTGAGTGATCTCTATTTTATAAAATATGCCTACTTTGGGAATAAAGTTAACTACACTCTATCGCTTGCATAGTTTAGAGAAATATGTTATTGCTGCCTCCCCAACAGTGAGGAGATGTGCCTTATTGGTGTATCAGTTCACTGGGGGGTTGTTCCCCTCCAGGATACAGTGGTTCTGATAGGTAGATTATGTGAATTTCCCCTTGGGATTAATAAAGTATCTATCTATCTATCTATCTATCTATCTATCTATCTATCTATCTATCTATCTATCTATCTATCTATCTATCTAACGATTTGCAATGCTATAGAATTGCTCTAAATGTGAAACTCCACCAGATCTTTCCCTGGCATCCTGGAAAGAATTGCACATCAAGGCTGTGTCTCATCACTGCCTGCTCACCTTCTGTTTCATGTCTTCTTTTCTAAAGTATTCATCAGCACGTCTTTAATTGTTCCTTTATTAGGTTTCTAAATTATTGATCCTTGTGTCTTTTATTAAGATAAAAACAAAGATAATTATGACTAGTAAACTATTGTCACAAACCCCACAGTCTGAAAACCTTACAACCTTCACTAGTCCAAAAAAAAGTGACCCCCAACTCCTACCACAATCCTCTTTTTATCCGCAGGTCATTTTCTTCTAACTTCAAGCAGCTGCAAGGTGCATGAAACATTAGTCACATTGCCCTTTATATATTGAGTTTTCTATTGTTGTTAATTATTCCACTGAACATTACCAAATCCATCCATTTTCCAATCCACTATATCCTAACTACAGGGTCACGGGGGTATGCTGGAGCCAATCCCAGCCAACACGGGGTGCAAGGCAGCAAAGAAACCCCGGGCAGGGTGCCAGCCCACCGCAGAACATTACAATATATCGGTGTTAAATAATCTTTTAAACATCACAGTTTGTTGAAGAAACAATCAAAAAGAAGTGAACAAATGTGTCAAATGAATTATGATTTACTCTGTTACATATTTGCGCCTGTGGACTACCTTCCAGGCTCTGTTGAGGTAAACAGTTCTACCACAGAATGAAAGGGGACACTGACTTTAACATTTTCTCTTTCCCCTATAGCATCAAAAGGCCACCCAAGGACAACACCTAGATAAGCCTGCAAAGCTCTGAGGAGAGACTCTGCTTCTTCTGCCGCCAACAATATAAAAAACAACTGCCCAGAGTCATGGCATCATTCTTTGATGTGCTAAAGAGGAGGATGTAGCTCCTTTGTAGCCAGGTATAGCTATAAAGATGGGGCTCTTAATTTGTTTTTTGCCGCCGTGCGACTGTACTTTTATTAAAAAGGGTGACCCGGCTGGTGCCCCAACCTTTTGCATTCCAGCATAAGTCTGGTTTCCTGGCCACATTACAACTGGTATGTTATGAAAATTGTTGAAAGTCAGCATATTCTGCTGTGTGATGTAAATTTAAATGTCTTATATTTGTACCACCAAATGCCTTCATTTTAGTTCCATCACACCTGACGTTTTTTCTGGCACATGTTGCAGTTAGGATATTTTGCCTTTACACACTTTATTGTACTTCCACACAGCACACATATTTCAGTGGACACAGATTCTGTTATGTGCACACCCTTGTGTGGTGTCTGGTCATTACACTATTTCAAGGGTGCCCAAGACGTCGATTGCAAAGGTAGTGCAGGTAGATCGCGTTGCATTCAAAAAAAAAAATTTTAAATGTTAGTCTATCATATATCCTCCCTATGGCATTTGCCACTTGATTGACATACAGGGCGGCCAGTCTTTTCTTCTAACACACTGGTCATCCTGCAGGCACAATCAAACACGCAAGCTACTGCAAAACCCCGGCTGTGATCTAGTTAGCCTTCCTATTTATATCGACTACAGAAGGGATTTTAAAAAAATTGTTTGGGGAGGGTATGGGCTGGATGTGGAATTGAAAGAGGATTTTTTCTCACAATGTCACAATTGAAGAGCATTTGTCTGATCTGTCAATCTATCATTGCTATTCCAAAGAAGGAAAATGTGGAAAGGCACTTTCGAACTGTTCATAAAAACTACAAAACTGACTTTCTTCCGAAAAGCAATCTGAGAAAGAGAAAGGAGAAGGAACTAAAATCGCAGTTAATCGGACAGCCGTCATTTTTCACTCGGCTGAATTCAAAAGCAAAGGCAGACACACTGAAGCATCATTCCAGGTGAGTCACTCGGTCATTAAGCATAAGAAGTCCTTCCAAGAGCTACCTCCTTGACTGCATTATTCGGTTGTACTTTTCCCACATGAAGATTATTAGATCCAAATACTGTAGTGACCATAAATGTATTGAATTGTTATTGTGCCATAAAGGTTATTCAGTTATGCAAGGTACGACAACATATATTTTATGTATAAAGTATACTCAGTATGTGTATATATATATATATATATATATATATATATATATATATATATATAATTTTTAATGTAGGTAGATAATTTTGACCTGGTCATTTTAAAAGTAGCTCGCAAGCCTTGTACAATTTATTGCTTTACCTCTAGGGCGGCACAGTGACACTGTGGTAGCACTGCTGCCTCGCAGTAAGGACACCTGGGTTTGCTTCCCGGGTCCTCCCTGTGTGGAGTTTGCATGTTCTCCCCGTGTCTGCGTGGGTTTCCTCCCACAGTCCAAAGACATGCAGGTTAGGTGCATTGGCGATCCTAAAATTGTCCCTAGTAAGTGCTTGGTGTGTGGGTGAGTGTGTGTGTGTGTGTGTGTGTGCCCTGTGGTGGGCTGGTGCCCTGCCCGAGATTTGTCCCTGCCTTGCACCCTGTGCTGGCTGGGATTGGCTCCAGCAGACCCCTGTGACCCTGTGTTAGGATATAGCGGGTTGGATGATGACTGAATGATGACTGACTGGCTTTACCTCTATAAAGGAAAACCAGGAAATACAGTTTACATGTATGCAATTTACATTTTATTTCATTCAAAAAGTCAACCAGTGACAGGCACGTTTTACACTAATTTTCCTATTACAAATAATGAGCAAAAACCGGTCAGTTCACTAAAGGTTTCACTTTCTTGCCCACAGAGGTCTAAATGTGGTTTCCAATGACCACCTGACAACTGTTAATAACAAGCCCTGAGATATGAGGAGTGCACCACATATGCGGCCCAGGTTGTCATCATTCATCATGTGTTTGAATGTCAGTATGAGGATTCACAATGTGGACAGTGCTCTAGAAATCTAGAAGCTGAATGTTGCTTATCTTCAGTGCAATTTTGAGCATAAAAAAAAGTTTAACAAAGTTATTTTGCTTGATTTCAACAAATTACATTACTCACAATGCTTTGCAAGTGGGCTGTTAGGACGGCACCATTATTTGGTAGCAAAGATGTGTGAAAACTACTAACAGTAAATAAAGAAGCCTATTAACAGATACAAATCTTCACCATGAATTCATTGTTGTGATAACCTGCATATCTGTTGATATTAACAGTAGGTGCAGAAACAAGCAGTTTTGTGTTCATAACCAGAACAGTGTCATGGTTAAATCACTTTTCACCCTTAACGGTGTTTGAGTATTGCTTTTAGGAGATTTTAATAAAAACGTACATAATTAAAACCTTTCTTGGAGCAACATATTTTTAAAGTTAATGTCTGTTATCTAGCTCATGTGCTGGATTACCTGAGCTTATAATCGCACCTAGTTTTTAAGTGGCTATTCTATGAGCCATTACTGACCATTCAGCCTGCCATGGAAAACATTTGCCCACTCCTGGACAAGACAGATGTGAAGATGGCTTAAACACAGGAAGGATGATGATTCAAGGAAGTTTTTCAGAATTAGAAGATGTCAAAAGTGGCACCCCTCAGGAGTCACTGGTGGGGCTGCTGCTCATTTTAATATATATAAATTATGTGGATAAGAATATAATCAATAAACTACTCAAGTTAGCTGATGATACTAAACTAGGAGGATTGGAAATAAACTAGAATTTGATAAATTGTTAACAATGGAACAGGGCAGAATGCAGATTTGAGAAAACGTATAGCAAATTGAATTTAATATAAATAAGTATACTGTAGAGTATTATAGATAGGAAGTAAAAATGTTAGATCTCAATACTTAATGGATGGTTTAAAAGCTGAAAGTTGACCTTATGAGAAGCATACTGAAGTGATTAAGAAGGCTAATAGATTGTTAGCACAATGTGTAGGGTGTAAGTCAAGGGAGGTTATGCTTGAATTATAAGGCACTAATGTGGCCTCACCTGGAGTACTGTGTGCAGTTTTGGTCTAACTATTACAAAAAAAGTTATCAGAGTGCTACAGAAATTCCAGAGAAGAGTGACTAGGCTGATTCAAGGTCTGCAAGGCGTGAGGTCTGAATAAAGATTGAGGGAAATGAATCCTTTGAGTTTAAGCAGAAACAGATTAAGAGTGGCCATAACTACTTTTTTTTCTTCTTCTTCTTTATCTTTTAAAAAGGGGTTACTTACTCTGTTTCTCTGTGTACTTCATCAACCTTCTCCATACAGCTTGGTCCTGCCTCTTTCTTCTCCTCCTCATCCAAACCCTTTTCCTTCAAATCTTCTTTAATCCATCCACCTCCACTTTGGCCACCCTGTTTTTCCCTTCCCATCTATTTCCATTTCCATTAATGTTTTTCTCACATATTCATCATCTCTCTTCATCGCATGTCCATACCACTTCAACCTACTTTCCTTTACTTTCTTAGATATCTCTCCCAGTTCTGTTGCACCTCTAATTGTCTTATTTCTTATTCTGTCCTTTTTTGTAACTTCACACATCCATCTCAACATTCTCATTATTGCTGCATCTGGCTTCTTCTCCTGCGCTCCCTTTACTGTCCATGTCTCTGCTCCTTACATCATTTTGGGTTTATCACTGTCTTAAAAAACTTAACCTTTAACTTTCACCTTAATTCTTCAATCACACAGTACCCCGATACTTTCTTCAGATTGTTCTACCCACAAGGCATTTTGTGGGTTATCTCGGCATCTAATTTTCCATCTTGGGCTACCACTGATCTTAGATATTTAAACGTATCCACACTTTTCAATACCTCTTCCTGCAGGTTGACTTCTGAATCCTGATCATCATTAAACCTCTCATATTCTGTCTTCTTCCTATTTATCTTCAATCCTGTATCTCCTTTCATCCAATTTCTTCTTCACTTCATCCTTCATACACCAGGGGATTGGTCTTTTATTCCATGGCTCAACACATCCATAATCAGATCAAATAGGTAAGTAGTAAAAGAAAATCCCTGGTGCAGACCTGCACTAACTGGGATCTTGTCTGTTACCCATAAATGAATTACTGATTGCAGTGGATGTAAAACTGATTCTTTAAGAAAAAAATGGGGATACAGATGAAAACCTGTTAAGGGTAAATTCTGCGCAAACTTTAGAAAGTTTTTCTTCAAACAGAAAAGAAACGTGGAATAAATTACCAACTAATAACCGACAGTATGAATTTAGGGAACTTCAGAAGTCAATTTGATGTTATTTTGGAGGAATTAACTGAATAGGATTGATGAGCTTTATTGAGCTGAATAGTCTGTTTTCATCAAAATGCTCTTCCCTGTTCAACTGAATATCCATTATGGCCAGTCCTTTAATATTAACAACCAGTAAGGGCGCACTGCACGATAACGTGCAGTGAATACACTTGACTTGAGCATTCCTAGTTTTCATCCTCTTTCTCTGTATGTTTAGCATTCATTTGCTCAGAGGTTGCTGCTTTCTGAGCAGCTCTTCTTTTCTCTACCCTAGTGGCTCGCTTCTTCTCTTCTTTCGTTGGCATCTTTCTACGTTAAAACTGATTAAGTCAGTGTTTGTGTTGCAATTCTTTAGTGCATTTTCCTTAATTTTTCACTTAAGCTGGCACTTAAGTCTTCAATCTGCCTCAAGAATGATTTAAGAAATGAAGAGGTAGGGGAGGTGATGGCGAAGGCGGTAGGAATGAGAACGGTGCCCGTATGCATGTGCTGCACGCCCGCCCTGCTGGCCGCTGCCAAGAGTTGATTCCACAATAAAATAAAAATAAAAAAAGGAATAACCTTGGAGGTCATTCATCACCCTGAAAGCAGATAGTAGATGCCACATAGTGTTTGTGTACCAAATTTCAGGTCAATAGTTCCAATAGTTTGTGAGCTACGGGTAATTTAAAATCCTGGACAGACAAACGGACAGTGACGGTAGCGTATTATATAAGAAGATAATATTGTGTCTAAACAGGTTTGGCTAAATTGATAAGTGTACTTTAAAGACACTTTTCAAAATTATATTTTTATAGGGTTAAGGCTGCTTTGTGCTTGGTTATCACTCAAATGCTCTCACTCTCCAAACTAAAATGTGTTTCTTCTAGTGACTGTTTCGTCTTCTAAAAATCCAGGATTCCCATTTCTTGTTGACTCTAGATAGTAAACTCACCCGATATGCACCTGATAGGACACTAGGTTCAAAGACATTTCACAATAACTGCTTAAACGTGTCTGCCTAAACACCAGTATGATAATATTAACGTTAATTACAACTACACAGCATACCAATGCAGACATCTTTGCTTGCATTATGCTATGAAAACAAATTCAATGTCTGTTTTTTTCATTACAGAATCATAAGAATGGCGTTTCTTACTTTATGCTAGATGCATCAATGTGCCATTTAAGCACTTTTAACTAATTTTATGAAAGGCTTAGTTTTTTCTAAAATGATCAAATGAAATTCATCTTTCAGATGAGGTTCCAAGCAAGTTTTTATATTCAAGTCAACTAAATGAGAACAAATCCCAGAGTCTGCTCTAAACCAGATTCATGGATGTCTGACACAGTGAGCTACATCCTACTAATGCAGAGGCACCTCCAGGGTGCTCCTAGTCTCACTTATAGTCTCTGAATGTAGATTTTCCTTTAAATTTTCATTTATTCCTCTAATGACACAGACTGAGCCAGGTGTGCTTTAATTCATTTGAGGATATACACTTCTTACTTCTATAAACCTGAACTTTAAATGCAAAATGTAATATAAAGCACATGGATACAAGAAGGAGGCAGAGGACCTTCCTGTTGTAAAAGTCAGGTACTTTAAAAAAAAAATTTAATATTTTTTTTAAATTATTCCTTTTGATATTTTTTTATTTTTTTAATTGTCTCTGTTGCTTTTTATTGTTACAATTGGCTTATTTTCTTTAAACTTTCCACAGTTTTCTGTACCAATTTTTTTTTTGCTCCAAAAAATTCAAATTTACCAATATTTAATGTTATCATTTGAAAGATTTTTTTTTTTTTGGTTTGTTGACACAATTTTTTCTTTGGTATGATTGTTGGCATCTTGAAGTATTAGTGTTCCTGTTATTATGCCGCTGATCCCATCATCCACTGCGACATTGCGGTGGCTGACGTCATCAGCACCAACAGTATTTAGGTCATTACGGGAGATTCAATTCTATTTGCAATCTGGATTCAAAGAGCATTACATTTGGTTATTTTTGTTTAAAGGGTCCCTGCTTACTCAGTCTCTGCTTGTTTTACACATATTCTCATTTTTTGGTTAGCGATTAAGGTTGGTGAAAGATCAGTTAGATATTTTGGCTTTTGACTCTGTCACGTACTTTTGACCACATCTCATTCTCCCGTAGCTCTCTGAAGCTCAACGAGATCAGATCAATCATGGCCTAATTTTCTCTGCAGATTTTCTGAAAATATTTACTTGAAACTTATTGCTTTAAGACAGGAGTGTTGAACTCCGGGCCTGGAGGGCCGCAGTGGCTGCAGGTTTTCATTCTACCCCTTTTCCTAACCAGTAACCAATTTTCACTGCTAATTAAATTCTTTTTCCCTTCATTTTAATAGCCCTGTTTTTAAGGATTCAGTGCGCTGAATTGATCCTTTTCTTCTTTAAATGACAGCCAAACAGGAATGAGACATAAAACGAGCCAACAGATGACCAGCTAAACTGGGGCATCAAATTCTAACTAATTTCACTCCAGCCAGTTTCTTAAAGAGAAGCCAATTCTTGCTGTTAATTAAACCTGCTATTTAATTCCATGGCTTGTTGCTGCTCTCATTCTGCCAGAGCAGACAGACATTTCCAAAACTGTTGATTTTCTGTTTTTTCTAAGAACACTGTCAAAATGTTTTGGTGACCTGAGAAATCAATCTTAGCGAGACCTTCACCTTTCTCTATTTTCAGATATTGTGTAATGGGCACGGGTGAGCTGGTCATGTGGTGGCTTGTTTTGTGTCTCATTATTATTTGTCTGCTAATTAAAGAAAAGGGGGCCTGAGTCAAGTTGGTTAAAGTTAAGGCAAAAGAAGTTAATTAGCAGCAAAAACTGGGCACTAATTAAGAAGACGGTTAGAATGAAAACTAGCAGTTTTAAAATTTCTCAAATACATTGCAAAGTATACAGTATGTAAAATGAGACCTATTAATAGGGGAATATACAAAGAAAACCTGGAAATACATTATCAAAACTATGGAGGAATATTTCAGGCAAAATTAAATAAATGAATAAAAAATATGCAAATAAATAATAATAATAATAATAATAATAATAATAATAATAATAATAAGTAAACAAAAAGAGCGTGAAATGTGAGTGTAAATAAATAAATGTGTCACGGAACATGTTTTTTGCTTCTTATTTATTTATTCTTTTGTTTATTTAATTAATTTTGTTCCTAAAATTCCTCCAAACACAACATGAAATACAGCTTGAATTTAAAACTGTTACTTTCACTCGTCAAAGCTGAGTGCTGTGTTTTAACTGATGAGCCGTCAGTACACCAGACTTAAACCTCTGGATATCCAAATGCCATGTTTACAGTAGACACTTCAGATGCAGACTTCTAATGACAAATTTGAAGTTGACAGAATTAAAGTAGCCAGTTCGCACAATAATTCTGAGCAACTTTTTCATGCATTTGTATGAGCATGTTCATGAGCCACAGGATTCCCAAGCCAAGCAAAACATATATGTCCATTCTGCAGATGATTAACTGATCAAAAAACAGTACTCACCTTTTCAGCTTTGACACATGAAAGTGAAAGTTTTAAATTCAAGCTGTATTTCATTTTCCGTTTGGAAGAATTTTAACGACATAATTAAACAAATAAAAAAGCAACAAACAGCATTTTCTGTGAAAAATGTATTTACATTCAAGTAACATGCTATTTTTCTTTATTTATTGTCATATTTAAAAGTCATTTTATTTATTTGCGTGTTTATTTATTTAATTTTGTCCGAAATCTTTAATTTTGCATTAAATAATCCTCCATATAACACCAATAGTAGTTAAACAAAGTATAAAATTCGTTATGGCCTCAACGTTTCTTGCCAGGGCCTAAGTGATATGTCAGGGTATGCACTCTGATAGCAATCACAAGAGAGTGCTGGCTTTGTCCCTGCACTCCCACAGGATCCTAACACCTTTCAGTAACATTGAGATCATTTTGGCAGTGATGCAGCAAAGCCGCTAAAGTGCAATATCTAAAGCTTGGCGTGTGGTGCTTATTTTTTTTGAAAAAGTGATGATGCTCCATCAATTCTCAAGGTCGGGGCTAATAAGTTCACGGTATTTGCGTAGTCTGCCAACACAAGAACAAGTATAACGTCCTAGCATCATCATTATTTCATAAAGAATGTCTTAGTTTTTGTGATGTACTGGCAGGCTGCCTAAAGCTGAATCCTTTTACACAGTATATGCCCCATGACTATCCACTGGAAGAAACAGTTTCAAAAAATAGATGAATGATTTTAAATATTTCCTAATTATAAACATGCGGGTGCTATGTTACGAGGAGAATTTTGTGGTAATTACTGGGTCCTTTGGCAGAAGTAGAGCCATACCTCAAAATATCTGTGCATCATGTGCATCATCGCCACTTGTAGGCTCACTGATTCATTTTCTGCAGGAGACTATTTAAAACAGTGTAGCTTATTATCCCTTGGTTTTTCCTGAATAACATCAATATACATCTCCTCTTTTGTGTGTGGAAACTCTTTGGAAGAAGATTCTGGTAAACGATAAAGATTAATTTTGGGCTCAGCCAAGACCATTTTCATTTGGAGCAGAAATTTAAGGAGTAAATATGATTGAAGAGTATTGCTTTAAATTAAAAAAAAAATGTTATGCATTGCAGAAGAAGTTCATTCCAGAATTTCAAAACATTAAGAAATTTAAGAAATTCCCTCGGTGGATGAGTAAAGATTTAAGAATTTCACAAGGCAAAGCAGCTGTATAATACATAAAATGTGAAAACTCTTGTACTTACAGTAAAGATTAGCTGTTTGGGCACAACAGTGTCAAAAACAATTAAAAATCGCAAAATGTCATTAAAGAAGAATATAGCTAAATATTCTAAAGCTAATCCAAAGAGTTCTTTTTTTAAAAGATTAGGTGTATTAAGGACAGGCAGCAGGAAACAAGATACACACAATAGTGAACAGAAAATGCTCTCAAACTGTACTAAGTTGGAATCTTCCCAATTAATAAAAGACGTTTTATTAAATCCTAATTGATTCGAAGATTAGAAGAGAAAATTATTTGAAAGGCCAATCAAAGTCAGGAATGGAAAATATTTTAAATAAAATATTAAAGCAGGAAAGTAACTATAAAGATTAAACCTTTTTTTTATCGGAATTTATATAGTATTAGATCATGTTTCCCACAAAAATCTCATCTAGCAGTGAGTGCAACCCAAATTCCCCTGGAAAATATTCAATGTTTTGGTCACTGTCCTGCCGAGGAACGGACTGGTGCTTTTTTACTGTGCAGGGAAAGCATGTAAAAAATTAAGCCAAAACAAATAATAATAATAAACCTACAAAATACCTTTATTAGTGCCACTTTTTCGGCTTGGCGTGCAGTAAGTTTGTGACGTCTCAAATGTGAGCTCTTATGCCTAGCTGGGAGTGGATGCTGGATGCATCATAAATAATTGCTTCTAATTTTCTACTAAGAGGTTGGGCAAATTCTTATCTTAATCAGACTTTTTTTGCCTAGGAGACATTCTGAGAGAGTTAATACAGGTGCTGATCTAAATTTACATATATGGTTTCAAAATGGATCCAACACATTGGCCTAACTTTTTATGGATATATTCTTCACCCCTTCAGTATCTTTGTGAACATTTTAGCATTTCCTATCAGAAATTTTATAAATAACTCTAGGTACAAAGTTGCATCAAGTCACTTTCTCTTGTCCCTACTGGCAGTGTCTTCTCTAGCTTTATGTGCTGCTTTACTAATAGATCTTCTTAAAGTAATTAAATAACTTTATTCTGCATTAGATAGCAGAAATTACTATTCTACATCCATGGCTATTTTAATCAGACAGTTGGAGCTAGAACTCATTTTTTCCAGCAATAGTGGCTTTTCCTTCTAACAACATTACATAAAACTACACATGCTGCTAAACAGGTCAGATTATGGCTGAAACTGACTAAAGATGGCATCAAACTCCTGTGAAACTATCCAAAGTCTACAAACATCTGTCTTCTCTTTATTGGGGGCATGGTGTTAAGAATGGTTCTCTTTCATGTATGAGGTGTAAGTCGCTTTGTCATGATTATCTGGCAAATCATAAATCTCTTTCTTCTTCTCTAAAATTTTTTGTAAAATGAACTCCTCAGTTTGCTTTGCTTGGTGTAGGGGTAGACTATTAATCACCTGATGCTTGTGCATTTATTTTTCTAACTGTTTTTTCTTGCTGTTTTTAATTAGATTGGTTATTGCTTATCTTTGAAAATCTTTCACTACTTTTCTAAGATATTAGATGAGAGATTAGAAGAAATAGCACTCAGTTTTCCTTTTAGAACATTAGAACACTCTAGACAAGAACAGGCCATTCAGCCCAACAAAGCTCGCCAGTCCTATCCACTTATTTCCTCCAAGAAAACATCAAGTCGAGTTTTGAAAGTCCCTAACGTCTTACTGTCTACCACACTACTTGGTAGCTTATTCCAAGTGTCTATCGTTCTTTGTGTAAAGAAAAACTTCCTAATGTTTGTGCGAAATTTACCCCTAACAAGTTGCTGACTGTGTTCCTGTGTTCTTGATGAACTCATTTTAAAATAACAGTCTCGATCCACTGTACTAATTCCCTTCATAATTTGAAACACTTCAATCATGTCACCTCTTAATCTTCTTTTGCTTAAACTGTATAGGCTCAGCTCTTTTAATCTTTCCTCATAATTCAACCCCTGTAGCCCTGGAATCAGCCTAGTGGCTCTTCTCTGGACCTTTTCTAGCGCTGCTATGTCCTTTTTTGTAGCCTGGAGACCAAATCTGCACACAGTACTCAAGACGAGGCCTCACCAGTGCATTATAAAGGTTGAGCAGAACCTGCTTGGACTTGTACTCCACACATCGTGCTACATAACCTGACATTCTGTTAGCCTTCTTAATGGCTTCTGAACACTGTCGGGAAGTTGATAGCTTAGAGTCCACTATGACTCCTAAATCCTTCTCATAAGTTGTACTCTCAATTTTCCGACCGCCCATTGTGTATTCAAACCTAACATTTTTACTTCCTATGTGTAATACTTTACATTTACTGACATTAAATTTCATCTGCCACAAATCTGCCCAAGCCTGTATGCTATCCAAGTCCTTCTGTAATGATATAATGGATTCCAAATTATCTGCTAATCCACCTATCTTGGTATCATCTGCAAACTTAACCAGCTTGTTACTTATATTCCTATCTAAATCATTTATATATATTAAAAATAGCAGCGGTCCTAGCACTGACCCTGTGGAACACCACTCTTAACATCGGCCAGTTCTGATGAGGTTCCTCGCACCATCACCCTCTGCTTCCTGTGTCTGAGCCAATTCTGCATCCATCTAAAAACATCACCTTGAACTCCCACTTCTTTTAATTTGATGCCCAACCTCTCATGTGGCACCTTATCAAATGCTTTCTGAAAGTCCAGATAAATAATATCATAAGCTCCACTTTGATTGTATCCTTTTGTTGCCTCCTCATAGAATTCCAGCATGTTAATAAAACATGACCTTCCTCTTCTGAACCCATGCTGACTGTTCAGAATAACTCCTGTCCTTGCCAGATGTTGCTCAATCTTATCCTTAATAATTCCTTCCATTAATTTCCCTGTGATGCATGTTAAGCTTACTGGCCTATAGATGCTTGGATCTGCCCTGTCATCCTTTTCATACAATGGGATGATATTTGCCATTTTCCATTCCTTCAGAATCTCTCCAGTGCGCAGTGACTTCCTAAAAATATGTGTCAAGGGTTTCTACAGTGGTGTGAAAAACTATTTGCCCCCTTCCTGATTTCTTATTCTTTTGCATGTTTGTCACACAAAATGTTTCTGATCATCAAACACATTTAACCATTAGTCAAATATAACACAAGTAAACACAAAATGCAGTTTTTAAATGATGGTTTTTATTATTTAGGGAGGAAAAAAAATCCAAACCTAATTGGCCCTGTGTGAAAAAGTAATTGCCCCCTGAACCTAATAACTAGTTGGGCCACCCTTAGCAGCAATAATTGCAATCAAGCGTTTGCGATAACTTGCAATGAGTCTTTTACAGCGCTCTGGAGGAATTTTGGCCCACTCATCTTTGCAGAATTGTTGTAATTCAGCTTTATTTGAGGGTTTTCTAGCATGAACCGCCTTTTTAAGGTCATGCCACAGCATCTCAATTGGATTCAGGTCAGGACTTTGACTAGGCCACTCCAAAGTCTTCATTTTGTTTTTCTTCAGCCATTCAGAGGTGGATTTGCTGGTGTGTTTTGGGTCATTGTCCTGTTGCAGCACCCAAGATCGCTTCAGCTTGAGTTGACGAACAGATGGCCGGACATTCTCCTTCAGGATTTTTTGGTAGACAGTAGAATTCATGGTTCCATCTATCACAGCAAGCCTTCCAGGTCCTGAAGCAGCAAAACAACCCCAGACCATCACACTACCACCACCATATTTTACTGTTGGTATGATGTTCTTTTTCTTAAATGCTGTGTTCCTTTTACGCCAGATGTAACGGGACATTTGCCTTCCAAAAAGTTCAACTTTTGTCTCATCAGTCCACAAGGTATTTTCCCAAAAGTCCTGGCAATCATTGAGATGTTTCTTAGCAAAATTGAGACGAGCCCTAATGTTCTTTTTGCTTAACAGTGGTTTGCGTCTTGGAAATCTGCCATGCAGGCCGTTTTTGCCCAGTCTCTTTCTTATGGTGGAGTCGTGAACACTGACCTTAATTGAGGCAAGTGAGGCCTGCAGTTCTTTAGATGTTGTCCTGGGGTCTTTTGTGACCTCTCGGATGAGTCGTCTCTGCGCTCTTGGGGTAATTTTGGTCGGCCGGCCACTCCTGGGAAGGTTCACCACTGTTCCATGTTTTTGCCATTTGTGGATAATGGCTCTCACTGTGGTTCGCTGGAGTCCCAAAGCTTTAGAAATGGCTTTATAACCTTTACCAGACTGATAGATCTCAATTACTTCTGTTCTCATTTGTTCCTGAATTTCTTTGGATCTTGGCATGATGTCTAGCTTTTGAGGTGCTTTTGGTCTACTTCTCTGTGTCAGGCAGCTCCTATTTAAGTGATTTCTTGATTGAAACAGGTGTGGCAGTAATCAGGCCTGGGGGTGGCTACGGAAATTGAACTCAGGTGTGATACACCACAGTTAGGTTATTTTTTAACAAGGGGGCAATTACTTTTTCACACAGGGCCATGTAGGTTTGGATTTTTTTTCTCCCTAAATAATAAAAACCATCATTTAAAAACTGCATTTTGTGTTTACTTGTGTTATATTTGACTAATGGTTACATGTGTTTGATGATCAGAAACGTTTTGTGTGACAAACATGCAAAAGAATAAGAAATCAGGAAGGGGGCAAATAGTTTTTCACACCACTGTATATGTACTCCCCAGCCTCCTTAAGAACACAAGGATAAATATTATCTAGTCCTGGTGATTTGTTTGATTTCATCTTATTTAATCTGAGCAGCACTTCTCCCTCTACAATTTCCAAATCCCTCAGTACCTCCCTAGTAGTCGCGTTTACCACTGGCAGGTTACCGCTGGCACTTGCTCACTTGTAAATACCTCAGAAAAATATAAGTTCAGGGCATCCGTTATTTCACTGTCTGTATCTTTTAATTCCCCTTTACTATTCCTGATGCACTTGACCTCCTCCTTGACTGTTCTTTTACTACTAAAATACTGAAAGAATCTCTTAGGGTCTTCTTTCGCCTTACCTGCTATATTCCTCTCCAACTGTCTTTTAGCCTCCCTGATATCCTTATTAATGGTTGCCCTCATGTTCTTATACTCTCTATGATTCACTTTGCAGTCATTAGTCTTATATGCCTTATAAAGCAGTTTTTTCCTTTGCAACTTCTTTTTTAAATCTTTATTAATCCACTGTGGATTTTTTTTTTAGTTTCCTATTAATTCCAAATGTAGGTATGTATCTGTCCTGCATTACATGTAAAACATTTTTAAACCTGTTCCACTGCTCCTCGACTGTCTTCACATTTAAAAGCTCATCCCAGTCTATCCTACTTAGACTTTGTCGCATCTTCTCAAAATTAGCCCTGCCAAAGTTCAGCTTAACAATTTTAGTCTTTGAATCTGCACTTTTACAAAATACTGAGAACTGTATTACATTATGGTCACTTGACCCTAGTGGTTCAATCACCTCTACACCCTCAATTCTATCCTGATTATTACAGAATACTAAATCCAGACTGGCTTCACCCTGTGTTGGTGCTTTAACATGCTGTGTTAGAAAACAGTCACTGATTACTTCTAAAAACTCCTGCTCTTGTGCCCCTCCATCTGCAAGGTTATCCCAGTTAATATTTGGATAATTAAAGTCCCCCATGACTATATATATACTATCTCCCTGTAAACTTGCCTTTTTAATATTACTAAAAAGATGTGCATTGAAATTACTGTCTGAATTGGTGGTCTATAACACACTCCTAAAATAAGACCTCTTTCCCTAATATTTTCCATTCAAAGCCACATGTCCTCACTAAGATGGGGCTCATCAGCCAACTGAAGAGGTCTTACATTTAAACCCTGTTTGGCATAAACAGCAACCCCACCTCCTTTTCTGCTCTGTCTATCCTTCCTAAAAAATGTGTATCCCATCTTTGTTATTTAGCCAGGTTTCCGTTATTGCTATAATATCATAATTATGCTCTGCTACATACAACTCCAACTCACTTACCTTATTTTTGATACCTCTAGCATTAAGGCAAGCTATTTTTAATGTGTTACTCCTTCTACATTTAAATATTTGCTTAGAATTTACATTACTATGCATTTTTATTTCTACACCATTGTTTGTTCTTCCATTTATAGATCTAAACTTGGCCTGTCCTGAACTCCCTGCCCACCCATTCCCTAGTTTAAACAATCCTCGACTAGCCTACACATACACCTCCCCAATACACTGGTGTCTCTCCGGTTCAGATGTAACCCGTCACGGTGGAACAGGTCCCATCTGTTCCAAAAGGAGTCCCAATGCCCCATAAACCTATACCCTGCACCAAGATTTGAGCCACGCGTTAAGCCTTCTAATCTTAATCTTAATTGTAATAAGGCATTGCAATTAAAATGACCCCTTCACAAATTATGAAAGGGCTTAGTCCTAATGACCCTTTAGATAACAGTTCTTATATTAATTCTTTGAGTAGCTGTTTTGTTATGTTTATTGTTGTTGTTATAATGATTTTTTTCCATCTTTGTTTTGTATTATAAGCTTGTTATATGTAGAGTATCTATCATAGTCTCTCTATTTTACTATGTTGGGTGACATCAGTAGATATATGTGGACTAGCAGAATACAGTAATTGAAATCCTTTTCTCATTGTTGTATCTTAACAATTGTTATTCAGGAGTCTGTTCCAGAAACCAGAATTAGTATGAAATCCAGATTAAGTAAATCGGGATTCACAGACATAGGGATAATTCCATTCCAGAAAACCTGGATTTAGCCAAACATGTGTTTGTGGAACAGACTAAGCCATAATTATGTGATTTATGAGGATAAAGGTGCAGATAACTTGCTAATCCTGCTCTTTGGAATGAATTCAGGATTTGACTCTTCCAGAAGGAAAAATTTGACGAAATCCAGCACAGCTACTGGGGTAACCAATACTTTTAAGAAACAGAAAGAGCCAAGGAAATGTTGTGGTCCTTTCTGAATGAACAACATAGAAGCACAGCTATGTGCTTCACCAAATTTTGCTAAGGAAATGATGAGTCCCCGATCAGATATTCCAGTATGCCCAGAGAAGAGTGTGCATGAATGTTACCATTTTATATCCAAGGTTTTAATATATCCA
>JANRMT010062856.1:30606028-30635501 GCA_026402145.1 Polypterus bichir lapradei
CACACACACACACACACACACACACACACACACACAGGCTGTCTTCCAGAGGCAAAAATAAATAACCACCATCAAAGGGGAATTCCACAAAGTCACAGGCAAGACAATCAAATTTAAATAATTGCAACATTTCTGGTAATAAAAAAATAACTGGTAATACTGTAGATTCATTATTGGAACAGGTTGCCCACCTTCAGCCCTTCTGTGGAGTTCTTTGACTGTTAAAGAAATGTTTCTGCAGACACTTTCCTCTTCAGCAGATACCTCCACCTAATAGGCTTAATAATACAGTTTCAATTCGTGGTTCTATAATGAAATAAGTCAGTAATATTTCTTCGGCATTGCATTGCAGTTCATTTGGCTGATGGATTTTATGAATGAAGTGCATGTATGTATATCAAATGCTCAGTACAAATACCAATGTGTCCATTTATCTATTCTTAAAATTATATGAGATGCCAGACACATAAATAATGTTAAGGCCAAATACCCAGGGTCTCAGGTTGAATGGGGTAAGCATTCACATAGGGGGCACTGTGAGTCTTCTGTTTTTCTACAGGAAAGTAATTAACCTAATTAACCTTCACCTTCTTTTGGCATGTAACAATACAAGGTTCAGTGAAGGAAGGATGAAGTTTGACATCTCTCACAGTAACAACTATAACAACCCTCTATATGCTGAACAATTAATGTCATGGAGTCTTAGACTTTTTTGCTATTATTAATATTGCAAAAACTGAACATAATGCTTGAGGGCATATAATGTTTCAAGTAGAGCAATAGCTTCAGGGGTACATTTTGCACAATGCAACAATTTACCAAGAAAAGTTTACAAGGATTTCTTCATTTACACATTTGCTCAGTCAATGATATTCCTTGACATTATCTCACTTTCTTTGGCGGCTGCCACCGCTGCTGCATTACTCACCTCTGTTGAATATGCTGATAATCTTCACGCAATGTCACCAGCACGTCTTGCTCTGCTGGAATGAAGGTTGTTCCTTCTGTTTCTCCGACTTGTAATCCTTGGTTGATCAGTTGTTCAATGCACAACTCATAAAGTCTTGTAAATTTTGCTGAGAACGCATGTTAATCCGGATCAACCTATCAAGGATTGAGTGAGCAGATTGAAATCCGGTGTTCTGGGACTTTTTTTTTGTTTTTTTTTTATGTGTGTGTGTGTGTGTTTTTTTTTAAGGCCAGACAGAGGTTTTGACATTTTTTTCTTCCCTTCTCAAACTTTTGTGTATTTTGAGGATTGAATAAGCCTACTTACAGTTTGAGGGAAAGGCCTTTTATTCATTTTTTTTTCTTTGCCACATTCTATGTCCATTGCCTGGGCATATATTTTGGAGGCTATGCTTTATTTTATGCTAGGAGCCTTTGAACCACAACACTTCAGGCTAGGACTGTGGCTTTTTGTTTTATTTATAAATGACCAAGAGTAAGAATATTATTAATATGCTGGTTAAGTCAAAAGATGACACTAAATTCGGTAGGATACCCTTGAGTCAGAAAAGTCAACATAAATGGAACTGGATCTGGATAGATTGGCAGCAGATGAAGTTTGATATAAAATAAATGCAAAATGTTACATATACCGTAGAATGTACAAATATTAGATTTAATAAAAAAACATGGAGTCTGAAACTTGAAATGTGCCCATGTGCCTTGGATGATCCAATAGACCATGTGGATTACCATTGTCAGAAAGTGTGCAGAGGTCATTGAGGGCCAAATAAAATACTGTGGTACATGGTGTGTTGAGTTCAAGACCATGGAGGATGTCATTATTCTATAAAATACATTTGTGAAGCAAAATCTGAAAAGACTACTTGTTATTTTGATATTTGTATTTCAAAAAGGATATAATGTATATATTCACATATAAGTTGGGTCTTGAAACCCGAAAAAACGATCATAAAATCAGACCTTATACGCCCATTCAAAAATGTGACAAATTTTTTTTTTGTTTACATCTTCTTGCCTCCTCCAATCTCGGATCAGTATATCGAATTTTGTTGTAGCAGAGTGGTTACCAATTTCTTTGGCTACTTCAACGACTTTTAATTTAAAACCAGCTTCATATTTTCTTCTGATCAAACGCTCCATCATAGATAAGGGAAGCTCTTATGATAAAGGTGTATGAGGGTGTGAGATACAAAAAATACAAATCAGTGTAAACATCGCTTCAGAATAGTTCGGGTATTACGGTGTGGTCACGTAGGCACAATACATATAAGAAAAGGCAGTGTGCTCCGTGGTTACTCTCTCAGGTGGGTGTTAGCATATCATAATCTCTTGGACCAATCGCATGAGTTTTCCACATTCGACTTATAGGATCGACGTTATAAAATACCAGAAAGTATACGGTAAAATCAAGTCCCGACTTATCTTCAGGTAAACTTATCCGTGAGTATATACGGTAATTAAAGTATTCAGGGGAGCGCTGTCTAGATTGGTTCCAGGACTTCAGAATATGGATTATGAGGGAAGATTAAGAGTCGCCATTTAATCAAAACTGGATTCAGAGATTTAAAATTAGGAAGACAATAATTTGGGTGGATGTAAATTGTTATTTTAAAACAAAATCTTTAACAAGAAAACAGGGGTAAAAGTGCTTCAGGGGCTCTCTCAACATTTCAAATATATAAATACTTTATTGCGGAGGGCTGACACCCTGCCCGGGGTTTGTTTCCTGCCTTGCACCCTGTGTTGGCTGGGATTGGCTCCAGCAGACCCCCGTGCCCCTGTAGTTAGGATATAGCGAGTTGGATAATGAATGGATGGATGGATAAATACTTTAACAATAAAGGAAATTACTCAAACTTTGAAAACCCAAATAAACATCTCTGCTGTACTGTTCTCTGTACAAACAACACTTCACTTGGCCCTTAAATGAGCTCCACAAGCACTTTGATCTTTTCTTTATATGCAGCATTCTGGTTGCAACATGTAAAACGTTGACTTGAGTCTGTATGTGTCTTATGTTGTGTAACCATCCCACGTTCAGTTCCAACTGGGTATCATCTCAGTGGCCCTTAGCAAACAAAGCACAATTAAAAAAAACTTTTGGTTGGAGTTTGTTTAGAGTTCTAGCTATGAATTAGACATAACATGAATTAGACAGTCAGTCATTATCCAGCCTGCTATATCCTAACACAGGGTCACGGGGGTCTGCTGGAGCCAATCCCAGCCAGCTCAGGGCGCAAAGCAGGAACAAACCCTGGGCAGGGCACCAGCCCACAGCAGGACACACACACAAACACCCACACACCCTAGGGACAATTTAGGATCGCCAATGCACCTAACCTGCATGTCCTTGGACTGTGGGAGGAAACCGGAGCAACTGGAGGAAACCCACACAGACACGGGGAGAACATGCAAACTCCACGCAGGGAAGACCCGGGAAATGAACCCAGGTCTCCTTACTATAAGTAGTGCTACCACTGCGCCACCATGCCGCCTGAATTTAAGGGAACATCTAAATTTTTACCCAGGGGCATTCCTCCAAATGTAAATGTTAACAATGACAAAAGGCAGAAAACTAAAGCTGATAAGACAAATTTAAATTGCTAAGGCAATTTAATTGAAAGTGGTAAGCAAACTAATAATGTGTTTTTAGACTGAAATCATGAAACCTGACACATTTAGAAAATCAACACTGTGACATGAAGGTATTTTAAAACACATAAAATTCTGACTTAGAAAAGTGAAGTTGCCTCTGCTCCAAAGTACCTCAGGCTTGGCTCAAGTGAAAAACCATCATTGTGTTAATTTTGTCTTTATAAGCAATGAAATGCAGGAGCATTGGCTTCTGCTTGATAGCAATGAATGTTGCAGAATATAAAACTCCATTTAGGAATCATCTGGAGCCTGCCTTCTTTTCGTTGTCTTATTGTTCCAGCATTAATTCTGTCTTACTCAGAACCTTAACTTTTCTTTTTTGGTTTGTGGGCATGTTACTTTTTATCATTTCTCATAGGAGATCCTATAAAATTAACTCAACTTGTAAAATGTATCATAGCCTAAGGCACCGTTGTGAAATGCAGTAATTTGAAAATAAAAAAAAAGTACACAAATTTGTAAAAAAAAAATAAGCTGATGAAATTTTGGCCTTCCACCACACACAGTCTTGCATTGCAGAGAGAAATGCACAATGTTGTCAGCAAGTAGTGCCATGATCCGACTGTTATATGCCATACTCCAGTGGACCCCCGGCCCAGGATTTTACTGTGTTGGATAATCCTCTGCTGAAAAAGAAGTAGCAGGTGGACATTGTCAGTCAAATAAAAGGAACTGAGCCAATTGGGACACCTGCTTGAAACATGGATTCCGAAAGTTCAACCCTGTTGTTGGGGGAGGACCTCCTTGCTTTTTTTATGGAGGAGAGGGAGACATGGGATATCAATGAGCAAGAGTCGAGAGGAAGCAGGCAACACTCAGTGGAGGATGTAAGGAGGAAGAATTGTTGTGTATTTTTGTGATTGTTTATAATTGTGCCTAATAACTGGAATGAAGATTGTGAAAAGATGCTTTTGTGGAATAAATATCCTTTGTTTAATTCTAAAACCATGTTGGAAGTTACTGTCTTTGGTTATAGGATCATTGGCAACACCTTATGGTCACTATATACGTGTGTGTGATTCCATAATTAGCAGTATCCATTCTGCCCAAATATAAAAATAAAAAAACATAACCATAAATACTTACCTAAATATTATTTAATGAAATCTACAAAAGCAAGATAATTTAAAAAAAGATTTGTAATCTTTGATCTTATAAAGATATATACTGTATAGATGTGTATATACTGTAAGTGCCAAGGAGGCTGTATGGGCATCCCAATAGGGACTGAGGGTGGTATCTCATCGGGCGGGGAAGCCAAACTGGTTGGACTGCATAGTTGGAAACACAACCTAGCTAGAACATCTTACAGCTCTCATGCCAGTTTTAATGCCAAAACTATGAATGAAATGGCAGAAGCTGGAAGCCAGGAGCAGTTTATCCTCCGCTACAATAAGTGGCAATGTCCATCTCGAGTCATCCGGTTTTGATGCCTTGAGAGCTGCATGGGAATTTGAGTAGAGAAGTGCAGCCCTGTTGGGATCCTTGAGTGCTGCTAGATTTTGCCGTGGTAACGGAAGCATTGTTAGGTCCTGCTTAAAAGATGTCCGCCACCTCACCTCAGGGAGTTAGACTTGGGGGGGCAGCAGGTGACACTAAACAGGAGTAGCGGAAGGAGAGAAAGAGCATTCACTTGTTTTGTAATTGTGGTCTTGCTGTTTGTTAACACATGGAGATGTATTTTGGTGCAATAAAAATCCTTTATTTAAACCTGGGACTGTGTTGGGTTACATTGTGTCTAAGGTTTGGGGCTCAGCAACACTGTCTTGTAGTGAATATATACTGTGAAATAGCAGACCAGGCATTGTTGTTGAACAAGCTGTCATGCACGAGCGCATGGGGAGCAGCTTAAAGACCTGACGTGCATCGCGACAAGTCATGCCAAGGGACAAAGGCGGGGTACTAAACTCTCACTCTCTCTTTTCATAGAAAGGACGAAGCGGCGCCGGCATAATCCATCCCGGACAAACAAAGCGCCATCACTTCCGGGTTCCTTTCTCTCACCGGGGCCCTCATTGATGACATCCATTACCCATCCACCACTGCGCCTTCCCAGCATTCCACGTCCCTAAATTCCGGTCCACCTATTTAAAATGTCCGTTCACCCATCCGTGTTTGTCTGATGTAATTTTTCTGTTTTTGGGAATTCATTTGACCTTTATTACAGTATACAGGGCCCAAAAACCCCAAACCTTTATGCAGTGTGTTTGCTATTATTATTACAAAGCATTTTCCTCAATCCCCATTTTTGCAGGCATGCTCATATATATAGTGTTGGGTGAAGATGTAAGGTGTCACTTAATTTGGAAGAGAACACTCCTGAAGAAGACCAGTGCCATCCCTTCTGCTCTTACTACAGCTACACCTCTTTCAGCTTACGTCATATAAAAAAACATTAACACCGGAATTCAGCATCTCTAACCAAATCTCGAAGAATGCACTGCCATCAGTTAAGTCCAACTTTGCTTTAAAAGATTCCCAGGAATTCCAAGTTGTTTTGCTAGGTTTTGTACTCATTTGTTTGGTGTGTACTAATGTCCTTAGTATGTACAAATTTATTTCATTAACTTTTGCAAAGTGTAGCAGTTCCACTGACTATCCTTTACTGATACCGACAATAGATAATTTTTATCTTTAGAAATATGAATTCAGAAAAACATGTTGCAAAACTGTTATGTTTTACTATTCAGTTGTATTATCATATTGAAATATTGATGCATACATAATTACAAATCAAAAGTGACACAATTAATTTCAATAAGTATTAATTTGTACTTATTTTAAGAGTAAAACTTACTAACAGAACACATACCAAGAAAAGAGAAAATGCAGTAATGTTTTGAAGACAAAATATGAAACTCCGCAGTCAACTCCCACGTGACTCGATAAGCTATATGACAAAATAGCCCTATCCAAAATGTTTGGTACTTTACATAGAATAAAAGAGCACATAGAATGAGAAAAGTTGTAGCACAGTTGTAGCATGTTTACTTTACATTATGAATTATTGACCAATTCTGAAAAGTTTATAACTGATCCTTGTAAAGAGAATTGGATTTTTTCCAGTTTCAGACAGAATAAAAAACCACCTTACCACTGAGTTATAAAAGATGGATTAAGACTCTTCCAGATGAATAGGTCTTTGTGCAGGTAGTGTGGTATAGGATATGACTACAAATTATAGCACAGTGTTATCCCATATGTTATCACTCCAAATACTTCTGTTAAAGCATTAGGAGGGATTTTATATCCAAGACTCTCTGAGAGACATGCGAAAACCTTTTCCCTAAATAGTTAACCATAGGACATTCTCAAAATGGGCAGCACGATGGAGCTTTCGTAAAACTGCTGCATCGCAGTAAGGAGATCTGGGTTTGCTTCCCGGGTCCTCCCTGCGTGGAGTTTGCATGTTCTCCACGTGTCTTTGTGGGTTTCCTCCGGTTGCTCTGGTTTCCTCCCACATTCCAAAGACATGTGGGATAGGTGTATCCTAAATTGTCCCTAGTGTGTGCTTGGGGTGTGTGTGTGTGTGTGTGTGCCTTGTGGTGGGCTGGTGCCCTGCCCAGGGTTTGTGCCTGCCTTGCGCCCTATGTTGGCTGGGATTGGCTCCAGCAGACTCCTGTGACCCTGTGTTAGGATATAGCGGGTTGGATACTGACTGACATTCCCAAAACATAAAGCACTAGTGTTGCTGGCAGAGGATGACATCGCTGGCAGGCTGGATCCAGTCTTGGGTTCACTTTAGACAATTTGAGATATGATATATATTATCGATTAACAATAGTAGAATTATTGCTTGATATTTGTGATTGGATAGATTTTTTTGCTTTTTTAAAATTTGAGTTGAAAGATTCTATTCCCATTGTTACCCTGAGATCATTAAAGTCTGAATTCCTTGAAATTTGTTAATATACTCTGGAGATACACTTTGCATCTTTATCCAATGAGTGACTAATGAGTATCACCTTAGGAGTAGAGAAATGTGGGAAGCTGGGAAGGTTGTGTTGGATCAAGTTTCTAATTTGTAAATATAAAATAAATATTGCTGGTAGATTACATTTGGAGTATAATACTTCAAAGGATGCAAATTAAGTACTGTATGAATAAGGAGTTCTTTAAATGTCTGTAGTCTCTAGTGACTTTCGTAGAGTGAATATTGTATATGTTAAGCAATGGTGAAATAATATCGATGATCATGTATAAGGGCTGCAGATAAGAGATTCCCTGCCTTAAAATGTGCTCTACATTGGTTCTATATCTTTAATAAATGGTGAACCACTGGATGTTGGTAAATTGACAGCAATTAGGCTTGGAGCACAGAGTAAAGAAAAGAGAGAGGATTTTGAGCAAGATGTCCTCACTATGGCTGACTGAGCAGGTGTGGTTTTAAGGACTTCTGTCACTGTGCAATGTTATACTGTACACATATTTGCAGAATTTAAAGTGATATAGTGCCAAGCCACCTTTAGCTTTACATCTCTGTAGAGTCAGCTCTTTGATGCATGGCTGTTTTGAATTGCAAATGAATGATTGTACTGCAATCTTAGAAAATGCAGCAAGAGATCTCAGGATTAGAAGGTGAGACGTAGTCAAAGAATGAAGCACTGGTCGAAACCATAAAGTCAAAAGTCAAAACAATGCATGGAGATCATGAAGACCAGAAAAGTACAAAAGTATAAAAAGGGTTTGTTTGTTTCTTTGTTTAGGTCTGATATGTGCAATCTGGTATACAGGTCATCTGAATGTGGTTACCTATTATGCCATCACGCAACTAGTAACACAAAATTGCTGAGCCTATAAGGAAACAAAATAGGGACAAATGGCACAAATCAGAATTCAAAAGCATATATACATTTACAACATAAAAATAGAATAATCCACAAAAATTATCCATGAAATAAAACCCCAGTATCGTTCAATAGTGGAATTAAATAGCAAAGAGAAAGTGCAAAGAAGCAGCACAAAACAATGATGTTACAATTGAGTCTGACTTATCAAAGAAGAAATTGTTAGCATACTTAGCACTGCTCCGAAAAAAATATAGAGGTTTTATGAGAATATTTATTTGACTTTATTAATTCTCTTGGACAACCACCATAAATAGTATGCTAAATAAAGGGTACTGTATCACTCATCACAGAATTTGCAGAGGGGTGACATTAATTTTACGACACAATCATGTGGCAGCCCATTACAAACATGGATATTTCAAATAATAAAACTGAAAAATAAAAATAAAAACACACAAAACTGAGCACAGTTTGAGGCATCCATCTTCAACAAAGAACAAGACCAATTTCAGCATTCTTTTCCAAGGAAAGGCTAAATATAATTATTCAACAGTTTTCATATTTCATTCAGTGTATGAATAACATACATAACATACATCTACAAGTTTGTAGACTTTTTGATTTTATACAATTTTTGTTTGAAATGCTTTTTCTATGAGAATATCTTAGGGTCACTTCCAATTAAAAAATGGACTTCATATTTGGCAAAAAGCTTGCAGTGTCAGAGTCAAATGTAACTGATCGTTCAGGAGCTAAGCTTGACGCACACACTCACACAAATAAACATTATTCTGGAAATAGTACTGTCAAGTGAAAGGATGCTTAAAAATGGAAATATTATAAAAAGTCAAAGACCAATTTTGACTACATTATACTACTTTTCAGTTTATTTATAAGGAACTTTTCAAACAAGTGAGTGGTGAGGCATGTAGAGCTGCTGCCTCAAGTGATCAAAATCCTAGGGTCAGATCCATTGCTTGATTGCTGTCTGTGTGAAATCTGTGAATTTGTCCTATACCAGCATGAGCTTACTTCCCACAACAAGTTTCCAACTGTATCCCCATGTTCTTATTGAACACACTTTAACATAATATTCTTAGTCTGCTGAAATAATTCCTTGCATAATTTTAAACAATTCAATCATGTCGCCTTTTAATTTCTTTTTGCTTAAACTAAAAAGGCTCAGATCATTAAATCTTTTCTCATAACGCATCCCTGTAGCCCTGGAATCAGACAAGTCACTTTCTTTCTGGACTTTGTCTAGTGATGTTATGTTTTATTTGTAGCCTGGAGACCAAAACTGCACACAGTACTCCAGACGAGGCCTCACCAGTGCATTATAAAGCTTCAGCATAGCCTCCTTGGACTTGTCACTGTCACCTACCATACAGTGTGCAGAAGCCATTAAGAAGAATATTAGGTTATATAGCACGATGAGCAGAGTATGCGTCCACTTCTCATAAGATGCACTTTGAAGTTTCAGACATCCCAATTTGTATTCAAATCTAACATTTTTACTTCTTACATGTTATACTTTAAATAGAGTGACATTAAATTTCATTTGCCACAAATCTCCCCATGCCTATATGTTGTCTAAGTCCCTCTGTAGTAATAATTCAACAGATTCTAGATTATCTGCCAATCCACCTAGCTTCTGCAAACTTCATCTGCAAATTTAGCCAGAATGCTATTTATACTGTGAACAGGGGGGCTGAACGCACACCTAGAAGACACGGACGCTCCTCCAAAACCCCCTCTTAAACACTGATACAATGGGAATAAATACAGTTTACCTCCACTTTGCTCCCTTACTTGCTGGACTGGTGCTGCTGCTCTGTCGCATGATGTGCTTCTTGCGCAGCTCTCCGCATACTTAAAAGCCTGAACAGCACCTGTCCTTTTTGGCTCTTTGCTTTGTCTCTCTCTCTCTCTCTCTCTCCTCCTCCAGACATCCTCTGCTCCTCTTGGGGGTCCCACTCCTGATGTGCACCCCTATGATGAGGAAGATGTTTTTGCATTCTTTTAATTGAGAGACTGAATTTTCACCTTTGTCATTACATGGAGTCTGTTTTACTTTTGAAAGATACATATGTTCGTTTGAAGTGTTTAAATAAAGTTCCTGTCTCTACAATCTCCTGTGTTTCTGTGCAAATCTGTGACCCAAGCATGACAATATTTATAGGCCAGAGTTAGTTGCTTTGAAAGCTTGCATATTGTAATCTTTTTTAGTTAGCCAATAAAAGGTGCCATTTACTTGACTTCTCACTACATTCATAATGGCTAACATGGTACAACACCCTAGTACTATATTCCTATATATCCATCCATTATCCAACCCGCTGAATCCAAACAGGGTCACGGGGGTCTGCTGGAGCCAATCCCAGCCAACAAGGCAGGAACCAATCCTGGGCAGGGTGCCAACCCACCGCAGGACACACACAAACAGCACACACTACGGCCAATTTAGAATCGCCAATCCACCTAACCTGCATGTCTTTGGACTGTAGGAGGAAACCGGAGCGCCCGGAGGAAACCCACGCAGACACGGGGAGAACATGCAAACTCCACGCAGGGAGGACCCGGGAAGCGAACCCAGGTCTCCTAACTGCGAGGCAGCAGCGCTACCACTGCGCCACCGTGCCGCCCGTATATTCCTATATATGCAATTTATATATATTTAAAATAGCAGCAGTCTTACAATTGACCCTAGAGGTGCACCATCCATCTATATGTCTTTTGTCCATTGCTCAGGGGTTTAGGCATTGTGCTCCATACAACTGGTTATGGTGGTCTGTGTGTTAGACTTGTATAAAAGTGGTTTCTGAATAGCAGCTGTGCCATAAATTGTGAAGCTCAAGCTGTACAGTTTTTGTTATAAATGGGTCACAGAGAGGCTAATTCAATTGTATAGTAATTTTTGAGGGCATACTTTTGTGGTATTTATCAGCTATCCTGTTAAAAGACTGTCTAACCTTGTTGTTAAGCTCCAACTTGTGACCGCTGTTTGCCCTTGTCAATATCATACCTTGCATATGCTGTCATTATTTTTCAGCTTGTTCCCCATGGCACCAGAAATAATTTTGCAGTTTTAGTGACCAATGAACCAACTACTGTATTTGAGCTCTGCTAGTAGCCTCAAGTGCTAATTGTCAGACTTCTCTACCAGCTGACACAAAGCTCTTAATTGCCAGTCAACAAATGTGACTCACCTTTTCAGTTGCTTTTACAATAATGATTTAAATTCTCCAAAGTTAAAATCCTTTTTTACGTTTCTGTAATTTTTTGCAGCCCTGCACATATTCTTCAATTGTTCAAGTGTCTGCTGACTATGTTTTGAAGAAACTAATGTATCAAACATAAAATGCAGCATTAATTTCATCATTTACTTTTGGCCTTAGAATAAAGTGATTAAGTAACTGTAAGTGATGTTGTACATTTTTTTATAAGAATTATTTTAGAGCAGACATTTATTTTATGTATTTTAATGGCAGGTATCATAGTTAAACTAGCAAAGGACAATTCGGAACTAGAAAATTGTCAGGAAAGAACGAGACCTATACATGCCTGAAGCTCTCATGACCTGGCCTTGTGCCATGCGCTGACATACTTCTTCTTTTTGAATTTCTGTAGGGGACGCCCACAGATACTCAAACCTGTAAATTATAAATTTAAAAATATTTAAGGACTATTGTACTGCTGATTGCCTTCTCACATACAGCTTCCAATTCTTTCATTTTAACAACGCATATTAAAATGTGGTTAAATAATTTATGTGATGCTTTTTCCGTTTATGTTTTATTGCTTTATTTTAATTTTCATTATACAAATGGGAAATAAAGAAGTGTTTAATAATGTAGTGATGCACATTTAAACACATATGTTTACAAAAAAAAAACTGCTGAATAATGTAGATCACTATACAAAAACATTGAAGAATATCACATTTATTGCTTTAATTTGACCATTATTGTTATTTTAATGTGTTCAAATGTAAGGAAGATAATGTTTGCCCTCCTCGTAAACGATTTCCTCAGAGTGCAGTGAATTAAATGGAATACGTCAGATGGAAAAGCAAAAGTGATCTTATTATTCAGGCATTTCAAAATGGAAGATTTAGATTATTCAGGTAGCCGGTGCATTAAAGACAAACCAAACGTCTGGGCCTGATAGGATTTTACCAGTAGTACTGACTTAGAACTTGGAATTAGTTCATTTGGGACTGTTACCTCATGAGTACAAAGCAGCAAATGGGGCTCCAGTGCAGCCTTTCAGTGACTTATCCATTGTAAAAATTACAACTATGCCTTTGAGACATTGCTTCAGAAACATTATCAAGTCTTCTGATTTCGATAAACCAGGGTGAATCTACTATTTGCTCTTCGCAGTTGTTTGAGGATTTCTTGTTAAGGAAATTAACTAATCAAAGGCAGCCATACTGCAGTAAAATACATTTTTTTAGTGATAATTAAATTGTTTGCATAACATAAAATACTTTTTTATGTAAACTAGTATTAAAAGATGGTTTCTCAATGAATAATTTCAGAAGTCAACAGGAGGAAAAGGATGGATACATAACACCAAAGCTAAGGTCAGAACCAAGAGAACAACTATCAGCAACCAAAGCCAAGAACTGTGAGACAAAGCTGAAGTCAAGAAGGATTGCAGGAAGTTCAAAAACAAGAGAAACAAAAGAAAGATGATATTTTGAAAGGTTCGAAGGCTTTTAGAATCTGTGTATTTGGATGAGAAAGTATGCCCCTCAGATGAACTTTTATCACGTTGTGACATGACTGACAGTACCACAACCTCTGAAGACGCTCTCACTCCAGGACTGTCCTGGTAACAGAAATCAACAGTATTGCCATACAAATGATGGTGATAAAACATCCCAAATAAAAAATAACATGTTATTCTAGAATAAGTGAAGCCAATGGATTTCTTAGGGTAAAAAACCCAATAGAGGCAATATTTTACATAAAAAACCTCTAAGAGAGATGCAAAAAAATTCAAAATACAAGATCCTGATTTTGAATCCCTCTCTCTACTTGCCTGCTTTAGCCTGCAGAGGTTTAAAAGAAGTTTCAGCTTCAAAACATTTTTTGTCTGCTTTGTTAACCCTGAGGGGAATATCTCTTTTCATGCAGGGTCAGCCATTGTATAGCACGGCGGAGCAATTTTCAGGTTGAGGGGCTTATTGATGGACCCAACAGGGTAGGATCCCCTCTGGCAGTAACGGGATTTGAACCAGCAACCTTCCAGATGTCAGCATAAAATCTTTAGCCACTGAGCTGCCTCTTAAGAAAATGGAAACTGTAAAAACCATTGATTTTAAAGAGATCATCCACAAAATACTCTTTACAAATTAAAATTATTTATTAACAAGAAGGAAAAAATAACAAACATTTCCAAAAGAGCAAAAAGGACTTGAGTGAGGAGGCAATTCACAGCTATCTAGTCCCAAAACATGATCTAAAAGAATTATCTAAGAAACAGAACTGAAAAATCAACCTAATCATTAACTTCAATAAGATAAAACAATACTCAGTAAGACTCCAAACTTCAATGCACCATTTCCTCTGCTCTAACCTAAATAGCCAGAGAGAGAGCTCAGGAGTGGTGATGTCAGGGTGGCCCTGTCTCCTACAGTAACACAACCAAAATAATAGAGACATAGGAGAACATAATATTACACAAACAAACATAACAATACATAAATAGAACAATATTAACATAAAATGTCCTCTTAAGCACTCGTGGACCCAAGTTATTGTCGAACACTACATGCTGCAAGGTACTACAATCACTAGTGCAAGTTACTGTAACTTGCTGGAGACCAACATGAAGCCTGCTATTCGATCCAAGCAGCGAGGACTGCTGTCTCAAGGTGTCCTTTTGCTGCAAGACAATGCCCACCTGCCTGCCCACACTCTGCTAAGAACACCAAGGCTTTTCTGGAGAAACTGAACTTTGAGGTATTGCCACATCCTCCTTATTCGCCAGATTTAGCATCATGCGATTTCCACATTTTTGGACCACTAAAAAACATCTGGGTGGTCGTCGATTCAAGACAGATGACAACATGAAGAAAGTGGTGCACAAATGGTTTGTGAGAACAAGAGAAAACTTTTTATTCTGCTGGAATTCGGGCACTTCCAGGCAAGGGGCACAAGTGCATTGAGAAGGGTGGAGACTACATTCCATTTTCTGATAGGTCCTATTTTCTAACTTTAGCTTGACTCCCCCTCATGCATAATTACAATAAACATATGAAAAATGCTGTAAAATCTGAAACACACTAGTGCCCTGTTCAGAGTTTGTTCCTGCCTTGTGCTCTATGCCAGCTGGTAACTGCTGTGTATCCCATAGCCCTGGTTTGGATCAAGTGAGTTAGACATGTAAAACACTTTAAAATAAACCAAGAAGACATAAAAAAGGGACATAAACAGAGGAAAGGGAACACATCCTGTTTGACACATAACAATATCAACTTATGTAGCACCCACCAAAGCAATTTTCCTTTTGTCTCTTTTCACTCTTTCTTTCCGGACCCTGTACCTGCCCTATACCACCTTTTTCTTTCTTCTTTAAGTTTCCTACTGATCAGAAAGTCACATCACATAAAAAGTTACGTGTGTTCTAAAGCAGCTGTAAAATTTTAGTACTAATGGATTTTGACAAAACAAGAAACAATGATATACTGTATTGATTAAATTTTCTGATGTACATTTCCACACATGCTTTTATTACACACTAATGAGAAATTAGGGCAAAAGTGAGTGAAGATACAGATTGCTCCAACAAGTTGGGAATAACAAATATTGAAGAGTCATTAAACAGTTCAGAAAGACCCAGAGAATCTTTAAAAATTGGGCAAACACTAGTAAAATGCCAAGTACTGCAAAAGGTTAAAGTAATATATTTAGTTAGAATATGGGAGGTAGTGACATATAAAAAGTAAGTACCAAAATGTGTTGAAGGCTTTTTACAAGGTGAAGCATACTGCACCAGAAAATGAGCCATCGTTTCCACACAAAGTGAACAAAGTCCAGGACACAAAAATTTTGCAGCAGCTTACTGATATTAGACTACAAGGACAATCTTATTGCCACCTCTCTTTGCTGATTCTGTAGTATTGCTATAATTTACACATACCTTAACAGTTTTTACACATATAGATTCAAAATTTCAGTACAGTTTCTCATTTAACTTTGATTGTTAACCCTTAAACTGCCAGCACGCCAGAGCTGATCAGTCAGTGCCGTACATTCGTTGAGCAGCAAGCTCATGACCACTGCCACCCCCTGCAGCACTGCAGTATCACCATCCCTGGGATTCAGCCGCTGCACTAGATGAGCCTGCAAGCATCAGCGCTGGCCTCTGTGTGCTTGTGTGCAGCCAGTTCAAGCTCAGTTGGGTCTGTGATTTACTGAACCTCATTTAAGGTGTCAGTTGCACCTTATACATTTAATAAGAGATTGTTGCAGTAATCATTTCTATAGTTTTTACAGTTCATTGGCAGTGTGTAAAATGATCAGTGTTGCAGTAATTGTGATGCTTTTTGCATGAAAAAAATGTGTTACATTAAAATTTCAGTTTTTCTTCATGAATTCTGACGTTTACTTAAAAAGTGCAGCAAAAATGTATTTGGCATCCAGGGGTGCATTAACCCCCAAGTATGTGTTTAAGGGTTAATACTTTTTTTTTTTTCTCGCAATGCCATTTTCAATTTTGTCACAGCAATGAAATCACTGGCTGTGATGTATAAATAGGGTGACCTAATCATATCTCGCAGTGGATACTCCAACCTTTTTGAGCAACTTGATGATGATTAGTTTCATTTTGCAAGTAGGTCTAATATTAAGATTTTCTTTGAATTTTGATAGGATCCCCCTTTTACTTTGTCCTTTTGATTACAGTTTTGACCACATTTTGTTTTAAGAACTCATCTCCTGTCTCTCAGCAATCCTCTGTCTGTAAAAGTTTCATTGTGGGATGAAAGGCAGAATATCAACATACAGAACAGCAAAACAACTGCGGAAAGGAAGAACATTTTTTCAGTAAGATGTCATGTTTCAGTTAGGAGTTTGTGTCCTGGCTTATATGAGAGAGAATCAAAAAGTAAGGCAAGTTACACTTCAGTACTGGTAAATGTGAGCAGATGAACATAACATTGATGTTTTCCATATAGTCTGCCTGCAGGTCGACATACTTCTTGAATCTTTGCACTGATTTCTTCATTCCTTGGGAGAAGAAGCTTTTTGGCTGCTCCTGATTCCAATTCTGCAGTCTTTAACCTTATCCATAGATTCACAGTCAATGAGGGCTTGTGTGCGCAATGTTAATGGTCTACCAGATTGAGATTCATAGGTGACACGTGTTCTTCCCATTTTAAACCTTTTCCTATTCAGAAATTTTTCACTGAGTCATGCTGTTTTCACTTCCGACTAAGTCAACATCCTTCGGGAAATTTTGACAGGTTTCACTCCCTCTATCCAAAGAAATCTCATTCAGTGCATTGTTTAACAATTCACTGAATACCTGAAGCAGAGTGTCCATGTTTATTTGCCTTTGGTTTCCAGAAGACTACTGACAGAGTGCTGCATTGTGCGTGTTCAGACCATCCATAAGCCATCACGAACGTGTTGTATTGTGTCAGCTTCTATCCATTGTGGTTACCATGTAATTTCCAAATTGCCTTTACGTTTTAATTTACCTGTGTATTTTCTTTTTATGATTAATAAAGTTTAGTTTAGTTCATTTATAATACACATTTTAAACAGTTGTCATGCACATGCGATTGGGGAGCAGCTTAAGGACCCGATTTGCACTGCGACGAGTCCTGACGTGGGACAATGGCAGCGTACTAACCTCTCTCTCTTTGTTTCTTCAGAAAGACCGAGGCACTGCCCCCGTAAAGACCACCTGGACGACTCAAAGAGATGCACACTTCTGGGTCCCTTTCTTCCCCCTGCTTCCCGATTAATGACGTCAGACTCCCATATATCCTCACGATTTTCCCAGCATTCCACGTTCTAATCTCTGGTCCTTCCCTATAAACTGCCCGTCTTCCTACCCTTTAATGTCTTTTTGAGTTTTATGTAAACAATTGACCAAGTTTTGTTGTAGTATACGGGGCTAAAAACCCCAAACCTTTATGAGTGTCTCTTTTCGCTATTACAGTGGCATAGCAGGCAGGATAGGAGAATGAGTAGGCATCCATCTTGGCTCTGTATCTAAAGGGGCCTGCGCAGCGGGCCTATCATGATCTCCCCAAGGAGGAAGCCGCCCAATACGACCTCCTGAGGGGCGAGATATACCAACTCGGGGGATCTAAGAAGCCAGCTTGTGGGACCTGGCAGGAACGTGTCACCACCACTGAACCCACCCGCCGCGTTGCGGAGACTCCAGTCAGACTGAAAGACCAGATGCCTGTGCCGCCACTCTGTTTCAAGTGTGGTGAGCCGGGACACCCACTGCCAGCCTGTCCTCTCAACGTGGAACCCATGGACTGCAGCTGGGCCAAAGGAGAGAGGTATTGTGCTCTGTCAAACCCCCTGGCGGTCACAAATATGGGAGTGGTGTTGGTTAATGGGCACTCGGTGATGGCGTTATTTGACTGCGGGAGTAACATTACCATTGTTGCTCGCTGTTATGTTCTACCGCGACAATGGGTCGCTCAATGAACGAGCGTTAAATGTGTACATGGGGAGACCAGGTCATATAAGTCAGCGAAGTGTTACATCACCTGGGAAGGGACTCCTAAACAACTGTTGGTTGCCGTAATGCCGGAGCCCCCCTTTTCAGTTATCTTGGGACAAGACTGGTCAGAAAATAAATGCAGTAGAGCAATCACCACTCCTATACCTAGGTTGGGTCTGACTATGGAGGGTCAAGGGGCCTTCCCAGCTGTTCCCACACCATGCTCCTCTGCAACTAGTGATGACATGGACTGGCCGGGGGAGCTCTCTTTGGTGTCGGACCTCAACCCGGAAGTGCAACTGAGTCGGGGTCCGGGGCAGGCGAGTACTCCCACAGACCGGATTCCTGATGTATTTGCCAGTTTCGGCATCATTTAAGCGAGAACAGTGGAACGATAATTCCCTGAAGTTTGCCTGGAATGTTATCGTGTCCGCAGACAACATATCGTCAATAGCTTCCACACCATGTGGTCCCTACTTTGTTTTGGATAACGAGCTGGTTTATCGAATTGCGGAGCATGAAGGTGAGGTGCGGAAGTTGCTGTTAGTACCACGGAACCTACCGCGGGAGGTTTGCGAACTAGCTCATGCCCACTTCTTAGGCACCCATCTCGGCGCCGAAAAAACCTTGGAGAGAATAAAACTCCGGTTTTACTGGCCCAGGGTCAATGAGGAGGTCCGGCATTTCTGTCAGTCCTGTCCATTCTGTCAGCTGCACCAGATACCCCAGAGGGACCGCGCTTCACTGATCCCGATTCCCCTTATAGATATTCCCTTTGAGTGGATCGGTGTCGATCTAGTTGGACCCCTAGAACCTTTGGTGCATGGTCACAAGTATATTTTATTCATGGTTGACTATGCAACTCGATACCCTGAAGCGGTTCCCCTGCAAGCTGCTAATACGAAAAATATCACACAGGAACTAGTAGGGCTTTTTTCCCAAGTGGGCATACCCAAAGAAGTACTCACGGATCAGGGTACGCCCTTCACATCGGATACGTTCAGGGAGGTTGCCAAATTGCTCCAGATTAAGCATCTTAGGACATCCGTCTATCATCCACAGACAGATGGCCTCGTAGAAAGATTCAATCAAACACTCAAACAGATGCTCCGCAAGGTAGTCAGCGTGGACGGTAGGAACTGGGACCAACTCTAGTACCTCTAGTACTTTTCGCCAACCGGGAGGTGCCTCAAGCCTCCACGGGTTTTTCCCCTTTTGAGTTGCTATATGGGCGCCAACCCCGGGGCATTTTGGATGTACTAAAAGAAGGCTGGGAAGGGGAGGTGCTTCCCTCCATCAACCTCTTAGAATATACAGTATCACACAGTTACGCAATAGATTGGATAAAATTCGACCCCTAATTAAAGAACACATGAAGCCGTGGAAGGACAGGGAAGAGTGCCCTCCTCCTGGCCCCACCCTCTCCCTTTTCTCAGAAAAAAGCACGCTTAACCTCAGTACCAATCTGTCATTCCACAAGCAACAGGAGCTCAAAAGAGCGATCCACATCCTGGAAGTGGTCAGCAAAGCACCAGGCCGGACTTCACTGATTAAGCACGACATAGTGACAGACCCGGGTGTGGTAGTCAGGGAACGACCCTATCGTCTCCTGGAGGCAAAACATGCTGAGTTGGAGCTAGAGGTTCAACGAATGTTGGACATGGACATCATTGAGGAGAGCCATTGTCCTCGTATCCAAACCAGACGGGTCGTGGAGATTCTGCAATGACTTTAGACGTCTTTACCAGTTCTCCAAATTTGACGTCTATCCCATGCCCCGAGTGGATGAGCTCCTCGAGAGACTAGGGAAGGCCTGTTACTTGACTACTCTTGATATGACGAAAGGGAATTGGCAAATTCCCTTAACGGCATCCGCAAAGGAGAAAACTGCATTTAGCACCCCTAGCGGACACTGGCAATACAAGGTACTCCCATTTGGGCTTCATGGGGCACCGGCGACTTTCCAACATCTGGTAGACAGAGTGCTAAGGCCCCACCAGTCCTACTGTGCCGCCTACCTTGATGATGTGGTCATCTTTTCCGGCACCTGGGAGGAACATGTATTGCAGGTATACATAGTCCTCCTGACCCTAGAGAAAGCCGGGCTGTGTATCAATCCTTGGAAGTGTTACTTTGGGATGGACGAAGCCAGATATTTGGGCTACCTAGTAGGAGGAGGGCTGGTGAAGCCACAGTGTTCTAAGGTTAAAGACATCCTGGAATGGCCCCGTCCAATAGTCCAGAAACAGGTGCAAGCCTTCTTAAGTTTAGCAGACTACTACCGCCAGTTTGTACCTCGGTTTTCTGAGAGGGCAGCACCCTTGACAGACTTGACAAAGAAAAGGGCCCCTTTACATGTGGTGTGGAGTGAAGAAGCAGAACGGGCATTCAGTGACTTAAAAATAGCCCTTACAATGGCACCTGTATTAAGGACTCCTAACTTTTCACCTCCTTTTTTCCTCCAGACCGATGCTTCCGACACAGGTCTTGGTGCCATGCTAAGCCAGAGCATCGATGTCGAACACCCCGTGATATACCTGAGCTGTAAACTGTTGGACCGGGAGACAAGGTATGCCGCAGTGGAGCGGGAAGCCTTGGCCATCAAGTGGGCAGTAACTCACCTGCGGTACTACCTGCTGGGCCAGGAGTTCACCCTGGTAACGTATCATGCAGCCCTCCAGTGGATGGCTCTTCACAGGGAATCGAATCCTCCGGTCACCAGGTGGTTTTTGGACCTTTAGCCATTTAAGTTCACTGTCATTTATCGCTGAGGTAACCTGCAAACCAACGCTGATGCGCTCTCTCGAGTTCACGATCTCTCGGTTCGGGCCGCCCGACCCGATGGGTCAGGGCCTTCATGTCATGCACAAGCGCTTGGGATACAGCTTAAGGGCCCGATTAGCACTGCGACGAGTCCTGCCGGGGGACAACTGCAGCATACTAACCTCTCTCTCTTTGTTTCTTCAGAAAGACCGAGACACTGCCGTAAAGACCGCCCGGACGACTCAAAGAGATGCACAATTCTGGGTCCCTTTCTTCCCTCTGCTTCCCGATTGACGACGTCAGACTCCCATACACCACTACGATTTTCCCAGCATTCCATGTTCTAATTTCCGGGTCTTCCCTATAAACTGTCCATCTTCCTACCCTTCAATGAGTTTTATGTAAACAATTGACCAAGTTTTGTTGCAGCATACAGGGCTACAAACCCCAAACCTTTATTATTGTCTCTTTTTGTTATTACACAGCTAATATTGATTTAAGTGCTGCATATAAAATACATAAGGTATAAAGTACAACATTCTAAGACAAAATGCATTTAGCAAGACTTTAAAACATTAAGCACACAAAGGATATTAAAAGAAGCTAAAGAGAAAGGTGCATTTTCAGCCTAGATTTTAAAATGGCCACAGTTGGTGTAAACCTGCCATGAACAGGCTATTGTTCCAAAGCCTAGGTCCATCTTTTGAAAAGCACACTCACCTTTAAGCTTTAGTTGAGCCCTCTGCACTACGAGTGTCTGATAAGAGGACCTAAGTTGATGAGATGGAATGAAACAGCATAAAAGTTTGGAAAGACAAAAAGGTGTTAATGCATTTAGGCACTTTAAAACAAACAATAGTTGTTTTAAAGAAATCCTGTAATGGATCAGGAGTCAAAGGGTCAATTACTGAAATGAGGATAATATAGGAGTAATATGGCCACATAATATGGTCTAGCAGCAGCATTTTGGACCAGTTATAGAGGTGAAAGGATTAGTTGGGTAACTTTGGTTGCTTTTAAATGATTTTTTCATATTTTTGTTAACTAGGGGACTCTGCCCCCTGCTTGCTTCGCTCGCCAACCCCCAGGTATAGACATAACTATTTTACATTGCAGTGAGTAATTTACCATAGTAAAAAATAGTAAAACGTAATAAATTGAAAGAAAATGATGTTTCATGTTGCATTAGAGGTATTCGTTGTGTTATACATTTTCATTCTGTTTGGCTTTGAAATTAACATGCAAATACTTTTTAAACTTACACTTTCAGTTTAAAACTTCAGTAAAAACAATTTATTAATTAACTTTTCATCACTATTACATTGAATTTTTTGATTTCGTGTTTGAACTTACATTGTGACAATGCAACGTATAACTGCCCGTAAGTGAATATCATTTCTTTCTCTCTAATAAATAAACCGACTTTTCCGAATGTTTGTCCCTCTGATTTGTTAATTGTCATAGAAAAAGCTATTCTAACAGGAAATTGTAAACATTTTAATACGAATGGCATATCAAGATCTCCTTTGGTGTTTAATGTTATCCGTGGAGGATGTAGTAAATTACCTTTCTTGTCGCCTGAATTGTTCGACCAATTTTGAATACAGCTAATCTTGTCCTGTTGTATAGCTCATCACTCATACATAAATTACACAATAACATTATGATACATCCTTCTTTCAACAGTAATTCGGCCAGTGGAAGACCGGATAGTGTTAATGGTTGTACATATTCTGTGGGATATTGTAAGTTGATGTTTTTATCTTCCACACCATCACCACCAACTGTTTTAGCACAGTCTATTGATACGTATTTAGCCAATTTGCTGTGTAACCAATCAACAAATTTCACGTTAATTTGTTTGACTTCATTGTTTCTCAGTGTTAGGATTGCCCATATACTCATTTCTTCTGTTGATAACCCTTCGGATGAAATTCTTCAATAAGATTTGGACATAATAAGTCTTCTTTTATTGGGAACTTAAAGTAAGGAAAACATAAAAATTTATAAGAGCTGAGAGCACAGGAACTGTGTCTGACAAAAGCATTCATATGAATGAGAGGTGAGAGGACCGTGGGCGTGGTTGAAAATGGTTGAGAGGAGGGCAGGACTTGAAAAATTCCCTTGGCAATAGTCTTGTTATAATAGAGAGATATGTAATTGTTAAAATTGTTATATTCATTAATTATTTATGTACTCTGGTCCCAATCATAGTGGTTTGTTGTACAGTGGATGTGGCAACGTGCTATCAGCACATGCTCTCAACTGTGTATTTATATTTATGTCAATGTCCCTTGTGTTTTATGGGTGGAATCCAAAGAGGCGAAGTGATGGCTCTGAGGTTCCAGATTCTTTGTTACATAAACTTACACATATGTCCTCCACTTCTGCTCTTGTTCTCTTATTCTTGCACTCACCTGACTGGAAGGAGACACAGCCCACAGGCATATTACATTTGCCACTCAGCCTACGGACTCCAGCACCCAGAACTTGCTATTACTGAGCTTCACTTCTCCTATTAGAGCAAGTTGTCTCTTTTTTCTGTACCTCAGATTACAAGATAAAGCAACAAGACAAGCAAGGGGAGCAGGCAATACACTTCTATTCAGTCATTAGAGTTTTTATTATCTATAGTATTTAATATTCTACATGTGCCAAAAATCACCAATAATACAGCCTGGATATTTCAGCAGCTGTCAGAGACGATTTTGGCCAACACACCCAATGTGCATGGCATTCTGTCTTTTAAAGTTACATTTCATGGGTCTTCTTGATGGCTGGTGTTCTTCCTCCATATCCTCGTTCCGGGCACTCTTAATTTTTAACTCAAATCATATTTTCACTTTAAATGTAACACTTTTTAAAGCTTGTCAGGGCCAAGGTAAACACCCCTATCTCCTCTCTGTCCAATGTCATTTTGATAGTCCACGCTGGCACATGTTCACCAACTCACCAATGGTTTGAGGGCTTCACTTTTACGCATGTGTAAAGTCTGGAAAAATGACCATTAGATCTTGACTTTTCTTAAAATATAATTTTGCTGTTTAAACCTCTAAACTTTCTTTATATCCTGCTTGTCAGCAAAAAGGTGTCTGTCTGCTCTTATGACGTCAGTAAACTCTCCACTCTGTAAAACTGCCTTGTGTTATTACTAACAATTCCTCTTTTTGTGTTTGAAGAAGCAGATTGCTATTACAGCAGTCAAAAGGCCATCTAAAGACAAACTGCACTTACAGTTGTAAGTGTAAAAAAGTTATTGTGTATAATACTTCTTAAAACTTCAATAGGAAATACTGTATAATATCTAATATAATAATAAAACCACATTCACCTACAACTGTGACATCACTTCCTTATTACTGGCCTCAGTCTTTGTTTTCTGGTTCATTGAAGTTTGTGGAATGAACATTGTTTATAGTGAGTAATGTTCTGGATTTCTTGGTTTATAACCTATCGTACTTTGTTTTTGTATTACTGTTTTTTAGATTATACTTTGGATCTATTAGAGTGGCATTGTGTTTTTAGTCAAATCCAGACAGACAGATTTGCTTTCTGACAGTAGCAGCATTTCTCAATTGGTAAAGAAGCCAGCTTGCAACTGCTCCTCCTCTAAACTTTACTTAAAAATAAATAGTAAACTCTGCCTGACAATGAATAAAAAAATATTGTTCATGAATTTCAGGCCCCTAGTTGAAGTTCTCACAAAGACGGATGATGTTCTTCCCGACTATGTTTGCTCACTTGATTAACCTTTTTTTTTTTTATAAGATTTTGCTTTTAAGTATGCACATATAACTTCTTTCGCTCTGAAAGCATAGCTGTGGATACTTCTACAGTATAATGGAAGGACATGTACTTTTGTAACAGCAAGTAATAAAACTAAAGGAAAACATCCTTTAAGCTCCACACTCTGTGCATGGGTGGTGCTTTATCACTACTCCTTCATTCACTGTACGAAGGCAACTGCATCTTAAAAGCAAATTCTGTTCACACTTTGTAGTTTATGTACAGCAGTATTTAGAAAGTAAGTTGTGATGGTGAGGGTCAGCTCCATGCTCCCACTCCCATTTGGGAGCCTTTTGAACCTGCCACAGTCGATACCATAACTGAAATGAGCAGGACAAATGAGGACACTTAAAAATGCAAGGGGCAGGTGTGAAAAAGTGAACAGTGCTTTTATTAAAACAATTCAAGTCAAAGTGTCCGAAGTGCAGTGCAAAATCTCCAATAAATAAGTAATGCATTAAAACAATGACAATCCCTGACTTTAAGATAAAGACTTAAAATGAAAATAAAATCTAGCAAAACAGTCATGGGGCAATGTTCCTTCCACTCTTAGATGAGCCCAGCACCACTGCCTCTTCATCTTCCCAGCTTCCCCATTACTTGCTCAGCCTATGGAGACTCCAGCAGCCACATTCCTCACCAACCTGTCTTTGCTGCCTTGAGTGGGGTCAGTCAGATCACTCTGTGTCACTTATCCTCTCATCATCCTTCTCCCCCTCTCTGACATGCCTTGGATTCCTAGAAAGAACTCCACCTTGATTTCACCCAATCCTCCGGTCAATCAGTAAGAATGATTTGCCCGTACAGCAATGATCCTTCACTCCGCCACAGGGCCATTGAACACACATCCCGCCTCTCCTCCATATGCTCTTCTCATGTCATCTCTGCTCTTTCTTCCTTCTCTCCATTCTTTCTTGCTCTCTCTTTCCATCCTGTGCAGGTTCCTTCTATCCTGCCAGTTTCATTGGGGGCAGATGCAACATGCCACTCCACCTGAGCAGCAATTGAGGCACCGACCAATCTGCACACGTGTATGTGGCACAGTCGGCCAGGCACCCCAATTAACCTCACTCCTGCACCCATTTGAAGTCCTGCATGTGCATAATTATTAAAATAGTTGCCCCGCACCACGGACCACTCATCAAATAAGTACCTGTGACTTGTGACTGACTTTCCCCAAAAGAAAGTACATCATCATAAAACAGACCCAATTTCCATAATGAACGCACTGACTCCATATCAACTACAAGGCCGCAGGTCTCATGCTGTAGTCTTTTTGTATTCTCTTCCAAGATCTATCTAAGGTGTCTTCAGGCAGGATTGTCTAAACTGATTTAAAGACATGCTGCTTAGTGCAATCTCACGGCTTTCATTTGAGGATGTTGAATTTACACAGCAAACACAAACCAGCATCATGTACAGATTTATGTACACAATATGTATTTATTGTCAGGTTTTTGTCTTTGTCTTACTAGTGGCTTCATGTTCATTGTTCTTTCTGCTGTCTCTCAATCCCTTTTTCCATTACCTGTTAATTGTTTTCTATTCCTTGTGAAGCCAAAAGATGTGGTGCATTATATGGTATTATGGCACTCAAGTGCTGCAGCAATTAGGGCTGGCATTACCTGTGGGATATAAAAGACACCTGTTTGGCACAACTCTTTGATTTAGCATTAGTTAGCTTTTTAACTGTGCTTTCATCCTATTATACAGGGTATCGATAAAGTCTGTGTGCAATTTAAAATAGTTGTAACTTTGTAAGTATATTTTAAAGAAAGAATCCGTAAAAAGGATTAGAAAGCTTGATGTATCCAGTTTTTGTTTTTTTTTGTCTTTAGAAGTTTTATTTTTAGAAAATTAACTTAAAAATTACTTATTTTTCAGAATCACTGTTGACCCATGGCTTCACTAGAGGAAAAAGTAAATTGTGTTCATTGGTTGACTGAAATAATAATCTACCACTGCTGTCCAAAGAAGGTTTAAAACTCAGTACAAGAAAGAAGCTACACACAGGAATTATATATCCAAGTGGATGACAAAATTTAAAGAAACAGGTTCAGTCAATGATAAGCCATGGTCTGGTAGGCCACGTGTTAGTGAAGAAAATTAGCTTGAAAATGTTTTCCGAGAACTACCGAATCGTATTACCCTTTGTATTAATAATGATGGTGGACATGTTGAAAATTAACAAGAACAATAAAAAACGTGTTTCTTCTTTCTAATCCTTTTTATAGATTCTTTCTATCACATATACTTACAAAGTTACAACTATTTTAAATTGCACACTGACTTTATGGGCACCCTGTATAATAGTCATAGAGACCCATTGTGTTGTACCTTGTGCTCATCTTCCTAGTGAGATGTTTCAATTATTTCTGACTCTCGTTCTTCTGAGCATCACAATGTTGTCTATTGAGATGTAGCTAAATAGTGCTAGTCTCTAAGGAGAAGCCAGGAAGCACTTCTTCATACAACAAAAAATTGAAAATCTGGGATGAACATAAAGAGGAAAATTTGACAACAGTTGAATATCTGGAACAACATATTAGGGCACCATCACTGGTAGTTAATCAAATGTACTGAATTGTCTCCATTTGTTTGTCAATCTTATCATGTTCTTGGTAGATGTCCTTCATTATAGTGTAGAATGTCAGAAGGAATCAGCTGATTGCTCAAGAGTTGTCATCTTCTGTCAATTTACACCTTTGTAAAATGGAGTTTTTCATGTAACCTACTTGTTTATCACGCCCAGAACACTTACAGTATATCTATCCTGTTTCTGAAATTTCTAGGCAAGGTGGAGCTTAGGTCAAAGCAGTTTGAATTTAAAAGCATGAATAAGTCTTGGATGGATACATGCACACTCACTGATTTCAGGTAATTTAAATTTGCAGTTTCATCATATCTTCAATTTTGTGAGATAAACCCCACTTTAGACACCATGACAAAGAGCAAAGTCCACGCAATAAGCATTTGTGCAGGATTTGAACCCAAGACTCCAGATTTGTAAGACTAACTGCTACATTATTCCTTCTCTAGGGTATCTTATTTGAAAATTCCAAAGTTTTGGAAGAAGGCATCTCCTCATTTCTCACTTTTTCTCATGAACTAGAGCCTCTATTTGTGTCCAGGATATGTCCCATTGTCCTTCACATCATCTGAAATTATCAAAGCGAACCCACAGATCAGTCCACTTATAACACAACCTTATGAGATATGACATGCCGGTCACTAAACATAAACAATAGCTATCCTTCTCTTTTGCCTGGGAATGTGCCTCTTTGCTTTCTTCTCCTATAATAGATTCATAAAGGATTCTGAGCTGCAGTAAAAGGGCCTCAATCCTGAAGGCAACAGGACGCTCTTGTACACTAAATCAGAACTGTCACCCAAGGCAACCTGCAGCAATGAAGCATTTATTCTGCCTCACATTTCTGGCACTCAGAATTATTTCCTTCATGCCTGATAACCAAATTACAATATGGCAGGTCTCCCCGGAGCCACAGGATTGTTAGTGCCAGCTCATAACATACTTTCAACTGATGTGGCATTTCATGTACAGCTGCCAATCAAAAGTGGGTATGAAATGTAAATGAGGGCGGGCCCACTGGTGTTCAATTACCGCTCTGTGCTTCTTATAATCCCGTCTCTCCTAATGACTGACAGCTCTTTTTTCTTTTTTTCCCGAGAATGAAAATATGAAACGGAAGCACATCAAGGGAGTCATTGGCAAAACCTCCTTTGATTTGAAAATTTCATTTATTTTCTAATTTATTTCATTGGATCCTAAGTGTTGTACACACAACATGCTGACTTTTGCCTGTTTTTGCTGTTGGCTGGTTAAAAATGAAAATGGAAATTTTAGCTTCAATTGTGAGCCCCATGAGGAATTGTAAAAGGCAACCTTGAGTTTTCTGAATCGTATAAACTGTATAAGCACTTATACTTTTGAAGGGAGTATAATTAAGTCATTATTAATCATGATCATACTTATGAGTAGCTGTGGTTATCACACTGGTTAACTATGCTGCTTGTCATTGCTCTTGACCTGGGTTTGAATGCCAGTTTGATAGCTGTCTGTATGAATCTTGAACATTTCCCTCACCTTCATGAGATTTTTTGGGATATTCTGAATTTTTCCACACCACAAAGACGTATGATAGGTTTTTGAATTAACTGTAAATTCTCCCGCTTGTTTTTGGGCTGGAGGCATCTTGTGCACACTATGGATAAAAGACTGGGTAACTGGGTAAGACACAGAAACATCTTTTTTACCTGTTTTCCGACGATGAATGACATTTTACATTATGTGGCATACGATCAGTAGATAAAGGATCAGGGTGGGCTGAGAAATTCCAGAGCTACTACTGACATCTCATTAGAATGTTTCCCCAGCTTCCTGAGTTACTATTAATTAAAGTTAGATTTTTTCACAGACAAAAATATTATCACACAAAATTAAAATATTGACCCCATTTTTACTTCTATCAATTTCTTTTGTATCTATGTTTTATTTTATGTTATTTTGTTGTGGAAACATAATAACATTTTTTGCTGTCTTCTGTATTCTGTAATTAATAGTATTACATTACTAATACCCCCTAAGAAACGTCACTGTCTCTAGCTGTCCTGCATTGTTCTTTATTAGTTCACACGTCTGACTGAGCTCCTGCACAGTTATTTGCCTGGGAGTTTAAAATGATCACTGCAACTTACACCTACATCATTAGGATTCCGCAAATGTCCGATATTTACAATGCAAGATAGATAGATAGATAGATAGATAGATAGATAGATAGATAGATAGA
>JANRMT010062856.1:30635511-30649938 GCA_026402145.1 Polypterus bichir lapradei
AGATAGATAGATAGATAGATAGATAGATAGATAGATAGATAGATAGATAGAAAACTCATACAAACATAGGAATATCATGGTATTTCATATTTGAAATAGCTAAAATGGAAATGAACCAAGCACACCGAGGTTAAAATGATTTCTTCTGTACCACAGTGTTGCTCAGCTTGTAATGATTTTAATAAAGGAAACCCATGCAGGAACAACATGAGATATGGACAGCAAAGAACACCACCAGATATGGACAGTAAAGGTTGGCTATGATCTTATAATAGGTGATTAGTCTAAATAAAAGTGGAGCTCATATTGCTAGGTTTCAAATATTATTATTCTTATACAGTATGCATAAATTCTCAGGTGAATTTAATCTAATTTATGGTCACGGGGTTCCAGCAACAGTAGGCACAAGGTAGGAACTGGCCCACAGCAGGGCACCAGTCCATTGCAGATTATTATTATTAGCTTTCTTATCTTTTTCTTTTTTATTGCTCACTATGTAATGGTTGCTTTTTACGGTCTTATTGTCCAATGGCCAGAACTTTATGAAGTATGTTGGCAGTTTCAATGAGGCACAGTACTCACTGTGCCTAGCAGTTCAGTCAAGATAATTTTGAAGACCTAGTCAAGCAGATCCAAGTGCTCCAAATATGACTGTTCCACGTGTGTAAAATTTCAGTCACAAGGTCTTTGTATTTGTAGAGTTTTATATTATTACATAATCCGGAATGGCCATGTTGATGAGTAGACATTGCCTCTTGCTTTTGTCACAGAGAATGATGTTTGTTTGGACGGTTTTGTTCGCACAGTGTTCATACCTATATTGTATACATTTGTAACATTAATGTTCTCCTTCTCAATGACTTTTTTAGGCTGGTGATCATACTAAAGAAAAGGCACGAAGAGGCCAAGCTCAGGGAGCATTGACCAGTGCAAGTAGATAGCTGTCTAATTGTGTCAGTGAATATATTCTTTCAATGTTAGCACTGAGCATCTGGCAAAAAATATGACCATTCTTGTTGCTTGCATATTCTACACCTGGTGTCACCTGCAAAATATTCTTGTGATGATAGCATGTGTTAGACGCTTGATCCTGAGCTGCCATGAAGAGACTATATATCTGATTGTACAGCCCAGAGCCTCTCAACCATCAAAAGGTGACTTTCTTGTCGACATAGTTCTTTTACGTCTGCCTGTAGAACTGACCATGAACTGGTTTCAACAGGAGGTTAATTTCTTTTATCATTTACTGAAGCTTTCATCCTATTTTTGATAGTATCAAGACTAAATGTTGTTGTCTGGGGAGAAGGCATTGGCAGAGAAAGAGCAAATGTAAAATTACAGGACATTTGATTTGAAAATCTGTCTGTCTCCATCATTCATTGATCATGAATTCTGTGATCAAATCAAATAAACAGTATTCTGTGAACTATGTGGTTCCTGCTGTAATACCATGCAGAGTTTTCAGGAAGTAACTGTTGATAATATTTTAGCAAAAATGACCATACGAATGGATACCATGACATGTTAATTATGTGACACAAGTTATATAAGATTTTCTTTTCTATAGACTTTTTTGCATCATTTGCTGTTGTACAGAACTGGTCACTGTAGGGTTCCATTGAGTTTGAATCTTCAATATGCAATTTCTCAGTGAAAACACATTAGGATTTTTTTCTCAGTCACCATTACAAACTACATGGGGTATGTAATGTACAAAAAGGTACATTTTTGAGGTGGTGTACTTCTTTAACTTGGAAGTAGTCTATGTTTTACCAAATAATCACAAAATAATTATTACTGAAACATAACCTGTGTTATGCTTTAAGCTAGTAGAAAATGCTGACAAATAAATAAGTGAAGAAACTAACCAAGTTAGGTTAAGGAAGGTGAAGCCATCTGAGTGATGACAGGACAAACCCTCCTTAAGTCTCCAGGTCATGTAACCATTCACACAATAAGGTATATTAGCTCAGCTCAATAAACAACATGGTTTATTTTTATAAATCGCCATTCTATAGTTAATCGCCATTCTATAGTTAACACTAAACTGTGGTTAAATTGCCTATATATTGTAATTTGGTGGCATTCATTCTGGGGGGAGTTTAATGGGAAAAGATTCTCCTTTTTAAGTCAAATTATAAGTGTCATAATAGTCCTTAGTATCCCAAAGGGCTGGTTAAAGGTCACAGTCCAGTTTTTTATTGGTACTCCCCGCATTTGTAATCACTTTCTGCTGTTCACTCTCAATTATTTGAATTTGGCCAAGCTTGTAAGTCAGATTGCTCCAAGTAATAAAGCACCTTTCTGCTCTGTTTCCTTACTCATCTAGCTGCATCACTACATGTTTGGCTATTGTTATTTACATTCTTGGACACTACCTGTGTAGTGTTAAGCTCAGTCCTCTGGGAGCAAATAATACAAATATTTAGTATAAATTAATTTACAATTTGACTAAAAGCAGGTGAGCTACCTCAATCAAGATTTCAATATATTACCCACTAAGCCACACTGAATTTAAAATTGTGTTTGCCATAATAAGATATTGCATTGGCACTGAACACGTTACATCAGCCAGGGATGAGTCACCAAAATATTTAGCTGGTATTGCATCATCAATAGCAGGAGCGCCTATGAAAATGGAAACTCTGCACAGTCACACATGCTTTTCCAACTAGTGTGGCTAAAGGGAAGCAGCACTTTTAAGAATAACGAGCCACCTCAAACGGCCATGCAAAGGGCAGAGAATTCAGCCATTGTGGAGCTTGTCACCAAATGCTACAATATGATGGGGGGAACAGTTTAGGGACATTTAGGCATCAGTGTATTATGCAAACATACATTAGCAAATTTGAGGGCTCTTTTTCAAGAACAGGAATTAACAGTTTAACCTCTCAAACATCACCTTCATAGATGATGGATGGAGAAAGCTGACCAACATTCAATTCAATATTAATTGCTGTTCCCTACTGCACAAACAAGGATGGTAGTTATCTATCGTTTTAATATCTTAATGTGCCAAGCGCTCTCTTCCCAGCTAATAATTTTGTGATGGCACACTTAAGCTAGTTATGTATATAAGTCTGAGTGTGATGAATAGGCAGGTGATAGTGAATGTTCAAAATGGATACCAAGGTGATGTCCTTATACAGATATAATTGTCCATTGTCATCATTGCTTTCCAAGTTGTCAGATGAAGGCCTGAAGACAGGAATACCACCAAAAGCAGTTTTTGTATAAAAATGAAAAAGAGAGATTGTTATTGGGTCTTCTTTTTATCATCTTTTTCTGTATACCGGTTTTTAGATGACGAGTGGATCTTGAGTGAAAACCTGATTGGAGGGTACCTGTCAAAAAAGAAGAAAGTGCCAAACAGGCACGAAGAGGGTCAAAAAGCAGCAAATAAAATATCAGAAGAGGATGGTACAGGCTAAAAGAGACACAGGGGTAACAATAAGCAGTCCTGACATTATATTTTATTTTCCACTGTCTTTCATTTTTGTCATAAAGCGGGTGCCTTTGTTGTATTTGCAAAGCTGATAAATCAATCCATCAAAAAATTCTTCTCGGTGAAACTCAATCAAGAAAGGTCATGTTGGCGGGAAAGGAACAGATTAAATTAGCATTGAATTAGACATGGAAAGTGAGTTCTGTCAAAATCATCACAGCGCTCAGCACAATTAGAATATGTTAATTATGCATTTCATTAAGGGTAGGCGCTCTTTGAATGTGAGATGAAATGTCACTGGTGTAGGCATCCGAAAAATGGAAGATTGCCAGGCACAACTTTCTTTAGAAAACGTGTGACACCTTCATTAACATCAGGGATTGGAAGTCTGATTGGACTTTTTGTATTAGTTTAAGCCTTTAAGGCTTTGAAAAGCATTGGATTTTTTTTAATTCTTCCCCTTCAAGTTGCAGATTGCAGCACACAATTTTTTTTCAGATGAGAAATACTACAAATCTAGAGAAGCTAGAGAAATGACAAAAAGGAAACCCTAACTTTTGATTGAAATAAAAATAAGGAGATATTGATAACTAATTTTATAGATACAAAGACCAAAACTAGTTTGGCGACATGGGTAGCCTACAGTTGAATAGTACCATATGGCAACAAGGCCCTAAAAAGCTTTTCAGCCTGGGCAAATAAAGGTCTGGGCATACACACACTAGAAAACATTGGAAAATTGAAAGGGGCAGCTAATATGTTCTAATTAATTACTTGAGATCATAAGCAAACAATCAGCACGGTGGCTCAGTGTATAGTGCTGCTGCTGCCGCTTCACTGTTTAACAGTCCTGATTTTATACATTTAATCCCTGTGTCTGTGTGGCTTTTTTCTGTTGGTGTACCACACTTCCAATTGTAATGCTCCTTGACCCTGTCTTCCTACTTCAAGATGGCATGATTATAATATGCACTACCTATCCCTGGAGTGGCAGCAAAATGAAAAAATGATATGGAGCATTAGTGACTAGCACTACTTTCCTACTGTCCACAACAAGTTACAGTGCCCAGCAACAGGAGCAAATATGACAATGGGAAAATGTAAATGTAAATACTGACAATCGGCACATCAATAAATCAACCAGTTACAAAATCTCACACTGCAGCATGCCCCCTCACATTCAAATTACAATACAAAAACGCTCAACAAAAACGCCACTAATTCACTAATAACAATTACACAGATGAATGAAGAGTAAGTTAAAAATGTCCATTGAATGTCCGCCAAAAGTATATTTGTTGCTGTGAGGGTCTTGCTGACCATGCCTCTAATCCAGAGAAACCTTATACTACTCACAAGCCTACCAGGTCTCCTTCCAAGCCGGAAAGTTGCCGGTTCAAATCCCGTAAATGCCAAAAGAGGCTCTGCTCTGTTGGGCTCTTGAGCAAGGTCCTTAACCTGCAATTGTTGAGCGCTTTGAGTAGTGAGAAAAGCGCTATATAAATGCAAAGAATTATTATTATTTCTTTAAGTTCTATTGCCTTCTGCAAAAATTAACCCGGGTTCACCTGATGGCTTTCTGTAGGTGGGTGTAGGTTTCCCTTAAATTCAAGCAACTTTTCCTTGCCATGCTCTTTTTTTTTTTCTCTTTCACTACTGCTCTTTAACACTTTGAGGTATGGTCAGCCCCTTTCCCCCTTTTGGTAGTCCACAGGCTTTCAATAACTTTTCATCTCTACTATTTACAGAACAATGAAAGCTACAAACAGAAACTGATGCCAAATACTCATATCCTAGAGACGTGCATAATAGGATAATTGGCAATTCTTGTGAGGTTCATAATTGTGAGGTCCTATGCTCCTTCAGGACCACACACATCTGCTGATGAATGGTGTCCACTGATGCCACCTCTCTATGACATCAAATCTCAATTCACTCTTTTCATGTATTAACTCCTATCTACTAGAACAAGTAAACCACCTCCATTCCAATTTATGACTCAGTGAATGTGTTTAAGAAGCATTTGAAGACTCACTTGTTTGGTGAATTTCTATCTAAAAGTTAGGTTAGACTGATGGATGTTTTGAAACTAAGGAATTGTAATTCACTTGTGTTTTGTTCTGAGCTCTTCATTGACGGTGATCAATTTTGTAACCTTGTCCTTGTAACACTCTTTCCCCAAATAGTCCCTCAGACTGATATGTACTTGATTATGTTGATCTCTTTTGTAGGTTGGTTTAGATAAAAGCGTCTACCATACAAATAAATGTACATGCAATTCCTAATTGTCCATGTGACTGAATGTTGCCTGCAATGTAAAATTGTTCTCTTCGTTCAGGCAGTACTTGTTTGACAACACATCTCCGCTTTGCTCCCTGTGACTGCGAGGCTGTCTTCTCTTTCTGTGTACTCAGCTCATTTTACTTGACTCCTGTTACACTGCCACCCACCCAGGCTTGGTTCCTGCTTTGCATCCAGTTCTGCTGGCACAGGCTAAAGTCTGCATGATCCAGAACTGGATTATGTGGGTCTATGAATTAATGGATCAATGGATAGATGACTAGAAGCTGTGAAATAACAAATTATTTGACTAGCAGGTTGTATCTCACCTTCCTAAACACCTGAGTGCCTAAATACCTTGTTTAAAATCATATAAAACATTTTTTCTCTGGTGTCTCTTTGCTGTGAAATGATATGAAATAGCACTGTGCCAGCAGGTGCTCATCATCTCCTCAGCCAGTGACTAAATCTATTGCACTGTCTGCAAATTAAGTAATGCCATCTTTAGCAACATCCCGACTTTAGTCCTCCTGGTCGTAACATGATTGATAATAAAATCTGACCTGTCCACATTATTGGAAGAAACTGAGCAAGAGTAGGACTTGGGTTCACAGACTGAAGTGAAAAAGAATCAGTTAGAAAATGTAGTTTATTAATTCGGCAACTCTTCAAATAGGACTTCTTGTGTGGCCAGATATACTCTTCCATTTGGAATAGAATTTATCACAAATTCTCTTTCCTTCTGGATTACTTGACTGCTTTAATCTTCCAAAATATAGTGCCTGTCATCTTAGTTTATTTTTACTATAACTTATTTAACTCTTCTAATAAACAGATTTTCAAAAGGTGTAGAACGGTATAAAATGTGTATCTCTGATTTGGTTATTATCAAATTAGTTGTTGTTATGATGAATTTGTTTGGGCTTTTCTTTTAAGATAACAGCACTGCATGGCTTTCTTCCTTCTGAGGAAATGCAAATCCTCAGATATGCTTGACAAGTTGCTGCTTTTATTCTGACAGCACATGTTTGCTGGGGTTCTCCTCTACAGTACATTGTTGTCTACTGGGGCAGTAATACTAGCTCAAGGGATGGCAGAATGACAATGGGGGCAGAGGGAGAAAAAGAATGCCAGATTAAAGGGCATCCTTGATGCTGCTCATCCTCTCCATGTAGTGTTGTCCTAGAGTACCTTTAGCCACTGGCTCATTCAACCAAGATGAGCTAGCAAGCATCCGACCATATCAGTGGTTCTCAAACTAAGTTCTAAGGTCCACATGTGGGTGCAGGTTTTTGTTTCAGCCAGTTTCACAATCACTGAGCCATTTTAACTCTAATTGATGTCATTTTATTGGTCAGTCTTGCTTTGCATTTTTAACACTAGAATTACCAGAGCCTACGAAAAAACTCGTAAATCCGTCCCACCTTAAATCGCTTCTCACCTCTCCGCCAGCGTCTTTTGTTAATCTAAATGTGCTGATAAAAGAAAACCTGCAAGTAGCCGGCTATTCCATCCCCCCACCAATTTAGAACGTGCACGAACTTCTCTCAGCTCATGCCTTGATTGAGTATCTGGGAGTGAAGTGAAGTTTTAGAGTGGAAATAATAGATTGTTATTTGGAACACACGCATTTCATGTCTGTTCCGTTTCTACAGTAATCTGTGTAAAAACATTGTTAAAACAGAAACGTTTTTTATATTCTAGTAGTAAATGACAAAATGTAGGCATAAACTATATAATGTATGAAGCCTGAAGTCCAAATATCAAAAGAAATATTTTCACAGAAGGTACAAATCTAACACAACAATTGCGCTTTTATTCAAAAATATAACTGCAGAAACAAAAAGCCGCCTTAACATGCAACATTGACATTTGTTTACTATGACTGCCTCTGTGGCACAATAGGCTCAGCTGCTGACTGGGAATCAAGAGGTCACGAGTTTGATCCTGCACCTCTCTGTTTTGAGAAGTAAACTGCTCTTAGTCTTACTATTTTTGAATAAAAACATACATTTGATTTCAGTCTGTAACAGCCAGTGTAATTTATGATACTTGTAAAGGTTAGCTTTGTTTTTTTTTTTGTTTTTTTTTTAGTCAGTTTTATTATCTCAGCCGCATTCACGTGCCCAAACACACCCCACCCCCGCATCTGATACTGCTGTTTTCACATAGACGCGCTGTAACAGAGGTAAACTCAGCTCCCTTCTACATCGGAGCAAGAATGCACATACCATTGTTTGCATACTAAAGTGTCAGCAGGCACTTTTCGTGGCATTACACACATTTTTGCGAATGCTCTCTGCACACTACTTGTGATTTTAGGTTTTAGGAAGTAAGTAAATAAATAAAGGTAAATCGTGTCATAAAATGATTTCTTCAAAACGTCACATATATTTGTCTCTTTCTTTTTTTAAAATGTGCTTTGTTCACCGCCAGCATGTTGTAGCATACAGCATCTGGCTACCTGCATGTTCTTGCGTTCACTGAATGAGACAAATATACAGTCTGACTGAGAGAATCAGACTGAAAAAAAGCAAACATTTAGAAATGCCATACTTTTACAGCTGTTCTGACGCTGTTCGTTTTCAAATAATATTGCATTAGTGCGATGATGTTTTCACATATATTGTCTCTTTCTTTCAGGTGTGTAATAGAAACCTCAGCATAGAGAGAAATGCAATATTATTTGAAAACGAACAGCGTTATTTATTTGGCATGGACATGCTCAAAAAATACATGTGTAATGCCACAAAAAGTGCATGCAGACATGTCCGTGCCAAATAAATAACATTCGAAGTTTTGAAGAAATCATTTTATGACACAATTTACCTTTATTTATTTACTTACTTCCTAAAGCCTAAAGTCACAAGTAGTGTGCAGAGGGCATGCTCAAAACTGTGTGTGATGCCACGAAAAGTGCCTGCTGACACTTTAGTATGCAAGCAATGGTATTTGCATTCTTGCTCCGATGTAGAAGGGAGCTGAGTTTACCTCTGTTACAGCGCGTCTATGTGAAAACAGCAGTATCAGATGCGGGGGTAGGGTGTGTTTGGGTTTGTGAACGCGGCTGAGATAATAAAACTGACTAAAAGAAAAACAATGCTAACCTTTACAAGTATCATAAACTAGCAAAATACCCGCGCTTCGCAGCGGTGAAGTACTGCCTTAAAATTTTTATTAAGAAGAAAATTAAACCTTTTTAAACTGAGGGAAAATATACCAATAATTATTTGTTAAAGATCTCTTTGTATGCCACGTTGTCAGTTCGGCCCTCCAGTTGTAATATGACCAAGCTGTAGCTGTGCGCTGAGCTTACTCTTGAGCATGCAACGTACAGTTGGCCATGTGAACAGTAATCTTGTTTCAAATCTCACAGCTTGGATTGCTGCTGTCATAATCGGTTTGAGTTTCATGGTTTGTTTCAGTTACGACAGTATTTGTAGGACTTGTGTTGAAGAGACATTCGGCATCTGTAAAGCGTTGTAAGTATACAACCAGTTTCATTGATAACTTCACATCCAGCTTTTGAGAGTTTAAACATTTCTAAACATCAAAGTGTCCACTACTGAAATCGTCACCTGTGAAGCTAAGATGTTTAAGAGGCATTGGCGGTTGTCCAAAGGTGTAAAATATTTGGCCATTTCGGTACACTTAAGCATTTCACTCTTCTAGTGCTCCTGTGTAGTATAATTATCTCCTGTACCGTCATCAGTCCACACCTTGAACCTGTCCCAGTCATTCAATACATAAGACACAATGTTCCTCCGGATATCAAAAGTGAGCCTGATATGGCTGTGCAATATGTAACAAAGAGAATGGAAAGGCAGGTGCCATCTCCGGGCATAGAAACCACTTGGTAAGTGACAGTTCTTTGATCGATGGTGATTACCTCGATAGACATGTTAATGGGGGTACAGTTGGAATGATAAAGGAAATGGGTACCTGAACAATGTAAAGTAAGTCTAAAATACCTATACAATAACTATAATCGTAATAAATGAACAATAAAACAGCGGAGAAGCCGTGGATTAAATAAAAAGGCTGTAGTTATCAGCAGGGAGACGTGAATACCGTGGTGAAGCAAGGAAGGGAATGTAGAGACTGGAGCGACAGACGGCCTTATATAGGCAGGCAGCCAACAACGTGGGAGGCGTTGGGATGGGGGACCCAACGCCGCCTCACACGGTGACCGAGCTGCAGGCTATGGACGTATATATGTACGTAAGTAGGATTCAGTTAGCGTTGGGAACCCGGGTACCAAATTTCTTGAAGATGGGCCCATAAGTAACAAAGACCGTTGAAAAGTTCAATATGGCAGCCGACAGTGGCATCATATCACCGAAATAAGTACCAAATTTCAGCCTTCTACCTATGAATAAGAAAGTTCAACATGGCGGACGTTGTTGACCGTTACGCGTAGAATTTTGAAATGAAACCTGCTTAACTTTTGTAAGTAAGCTGTAAGGAATGAGCCTGCCAAATTTCAGCCTTCTACCTACACGGGAAGTTGGAGAATTAGTGACGTTGGAAACTTCAATATGGCGGCCGACAGTGGCATCATACCACTGAAATAAGTACGTACATCGGTTTTGGTTAGCGCAGGGAAGCCACCTACCAAATTTCGTGAAGATGGGGCCATAAATAAGAAAGTTCAACATGGCGAACATTGTGAAAATTAGTGACATTGGAAAGTTCAATATGGCGGCCGACGGTGGCGTCATACCATCGAAATAAGTACATACATCGGTTTCGGTTAGCGCAGGGAATCCGCCTACCAAATTTCGTGAAGATGGGGCCATAAATAAGAAAATTCAACATGGCGGACGTTGTCGACCGTTATCGACCGTTATGACCGTTACGTGTAGAATTTCTAAATGAAACCTGTTTAACTTTTGTAAATAAGCTGTAAGGAATGAGCCTGCCAAATTTCAGCCTTCTACCTACACGGGAAGTTGGAGAATTAGTGACGTTGGAAAGTTCAATATGGCGGCTGACAGTGGTGTCATACCACCGAAATAAGTATGTACATTGGTTTCGGTTAGCGCAGGGAAGCCGCCTACCAAATTTCGTGAAGTTGGGGCCATGAATAAGAAAGTTCAACATGGCGGACATTGTTGACCGTTATGACCGTTACGCGTAGAATTTCGAAATGAAACCTGCTTAACTTTTGTAAGTAAGGTGTAAGGAATGAGCCAGCCAAATTTCAGCCTTCTACCTACACGGGAAGTTGGAGAATTAGTGATGTTTGGAAAATTCAATATGGCGGCCGACAGTGGCGTCATACCACCGAAATAAGTACGTACATCGATTTTGGTTAGCGCAGGGAAGCCACCTACCAAATTTCGTGAAGATGGGGTCAGCCTTCTACCTACACGGAAAGTTGGAAAATTAGTGACGTTGGAAAGTTCAAAATGGCGGCCGACAATGGCGTCATACCATCGAAATAAGTACATACATCGGTTTTGGTTAGCGCAGGGAAGCCGCCTACCAAATTTCGTGAAGATGGTGCCATAAATAAGAAAGTTCAACATGGCGGACGTTGTCGACCGTTATCGACCGTTATGACCGTTACGTGTAGAATTTCGAAATGAAACCTGCTTAACTTTTGTAAGTGAGCTGTAAGGAATAAGCCTGCCAAATTTCAGCCTTCTACCTACACGGGAAGTTGGAGAATTAGTGATGAGTGAGTGAGTGAGTGAGTGAGTGAGTGAGGGCTTTGCCTTTTATTAGTATAGAGATTACACTGGCTGTTACAGACTGAAATCAAATGTATGTTTTTATTCTAAAATAGTAAGACTAAGAGCAGTTTACTTCTCAAAACAGAGTGTTGTAGGATTGAACTTGCAACCTTTTGATTCCCAGTCAGCGGCTAATTCTATTGTGCTATGGAAGCAGTCATAATAAATGGGTGTCAATGTCGCATGTTAAGGCGGCTTTTTGTTTCAGCAGTTATATTTTTGAATAAAAGCGCAATTGCTGTGTTAGATTTGTAGCTTTTGTGAAAGTATTTGTGTAATACTTCAGGCTACATACATTATATAGTTTATGCCTACATTTTGTCATCTACTAGTAGAATATAAAAAACGTTTCTGTTTTAACAATGTGTTTACACAGATTACTGTAGAAACGGAACAGACATGAAATGCGTGTGTTCCAAACAACAATCTATTATTTCCACTCTAAAACTCCACTTCACTCCCAGAAAATCAATCAAGGCATGAGCTGGGAGAAGTTTGTGCACGTTCTAAGTCGGTGGGGGGATGGAATAGCCGGCTGCTTTGCAGCCTGATTTTTATCAGCACATTTAGATGACAAAAGAGGCTGGTGGAGAGCTATGAACGATTTTAAGAAGCGATTTAAGGTGGGACGGATTTACGAGTTTTTTCGTAGGCTCTGGTAATTCTAGTGTTAAGAAAACACAGCAATGGGAATATTAGTTATAAGACATTTAGAAATATTTCCATTTTTGCTACAGCTTTAAATGCTTAACTCCCTTTTGTTGTTTCCTATTAATTTGCCTTTTTTTAGGTACCTAAAAACCTACTACTACTACTAGTAGGTACCTACTGCGTTTTCCAGGGAGGTCAGTCTGTCAGTCAAACTGTATCTCCACATGAAGCAACTCGACTCCCAGTAGACTAATTTTATGGAAACTTGACACTTATTCTTCAAGGAGATATCTATACTAATAAACGGCAAAGCCCTCACTCACTCACTCACTCACTCACTCACTCACTGACTGACTGACTCATCACTAATTCTCCAACTTCCCGTGTAGGTAGAAGGCTGAAATTTGGCAGGCTCATTCCTTACAGCTTCCTTACAAAAGTTGGGCAGGTTTCATTTCGAAATTCTACGCGTAATGGTCATAACTGGAAGTTGTTTTTCTCCATTTACTGTAATGGAGTTCAGCTGGAGGGGCGGAGTTTCGTATGACATAATCACGCCTCTCACGTAATCACGCATTACGTAGAAAGCCAGGAAGAGCTACAAAACGCGCTTTAGAAAACATGCATTATATAATTAAGAAGGCAGCGAAACAATTAGAAGCGAGCGACTGACATATAAAACCATATTCAGCGGCTCACGTGAACTGACGCAGTGCGCAGACAAAAAGTAACAGTTCCAAAGAGTGCTGAACAAAAACCGAATTACACTGCTATGCTCAAATAGCTAAACCACACGCAGTGGCGCGATAGCAAAGCATTCGCCTGTAGTGCCCACGTCCGAGGTTCGATTCCTGAGAGGGGATGCGCTAAGTATGTACGCGCGCTTCTCGATTTATTTTAACCTTGCATCCCCTTAGTTTGAGGCGTATGAAAACGCATGCGGTTAACGCAGAAAGACAGATCACCTATTCACCTATTGAAGCTTCATGAATAATGGATACTTTATTCGCGATCAATGATTGTTTTGGTAAAGCCATACTCAGTGTATTCATTAGATGAACGGTAAAAAAGTAAGAGTGAGGGGACGGTAACTTACTGAAGCACACAAGCAAAACCACAATAGCACGCGGGCTCGATGTACTGACTTGCGCGATCACATTCCAAAAAATATTTCTTTTGAAGTTCTATTTAGTCCATATGAGTCAAACTCAAAGCGTTGCTGCAAGTTATTGCGAAGCTAGCCCACACGATGCCGAAGAGAAAAGTTGATTCTGAAAATAGAGCCTTTAAAAACCGATGGGAGGCTGAGTATATGTTTACTGACATTGCCGGTAAACCCGTGTGTCTCATTTGTGGAGCTAATGTGGCTGTACAGAATTTAATCTTTACAACGACTGACAAACACAGAATGTAACTTGAACACAACACATCGTACAAATACGACCCTGATTGAAACAAATAATGATAATCGAATCCTTGATCACAGCAACACTCACAAAGCAATTACTGTATATTGACAATCATGTTATGTTATTTTAAAAAGGTTCCCTTTTCTTTTTCATAGCTTCTTCAACACACTACGTCTCCGCTGCGAATATATATATATACCCCGATCTACATACTCTCAAATAAATAAGCCACACACCGTGGCGTAATTGTAGAGGCTTCGCCTCTATCGCCTACATCTGAGGTTTGATTCCCGAGAGGGGATGTACTGAGTATGTACGCGTGCTTCTCGGTTCATTTTAACCTCGCATTTCCTTGGTTTGAGACGTATGAAAAAATATGCGGTTAACGCAGAATCATGTTACGTTATTTTTAAAATCTTTCCTATTCTTAGCACAAGCACAGCTGAGAAGCTTCGATGCATGTACTCCATAACAAAAAATAACGCATTTAATCACATTTTCAATTCCAAGCAAAGGGGAACTTTTGTCAATGCATGATTTCCTGGCACATCGATTACACTGATGCACACATCACAGCTACAAAAATGTTACACTCGGAATGAAGCGCGTTCCTGATCGGAGGAAAATTTAATTTCAAAAAACTACCCGAGCGAAGCCTTGATAAAAGCATGGTTTTGTGCACAACCAAGCAAAATTAGATGAATTACAGAAAGCGGACTTTGTGGCTCTTACTGGGGATCATTGAAGTTCCGTGACCGTTAGTAATTTTAATTACATCTAATTACAAAATGTTCAATGATCACACTGTTTTAGCCTAATGTACAAAATAATTTTGGCTAAGGTTACTCAGAGTTTAAAGATTAAGTTGGTCAAATTACCTTTTATGTTTCTGACTTATTTTTTT
>JANRMT010062856.1:30669938-30713285 GCA_026402145.1 Polypterus bichir lapradei
TGGAGAATTAGTGATGAGTCAGTCAGTCAGTCAGTGAGTGAGTGAGTGAGTGAGGGCTTTGCCGTTTATTAGTATAGATATCTCATTTTGTCCCATGCACATACCTCAGAGAAGATCATCCGGAGGCTCTGCGGGAGGCAGTAGGAACTCCCAAAGATGGTGGTGTGCTCTCGGTCAAGCTAATGAGAAAAACAAAGGACTTCCACATGTCAGGTGCTGTCGAGGAACACGTGACCTGCCCCGGGGAACTCTGGGAAGAAGAAAGTCAATGTACCACTGCAGACGACTTCGCCCACAAAAAGACAGACTTGGTATTTCTGAAGGGGAAGGGGGAGGCGAGTGAAGCACCGCTCACCCCGCGAGAAGGTAAGGAGGGCTGGGAAATGGCTCGTCAGTCTGTCGAAAAATTAATAAAGGCAGACCGCAGTCCACTGAAGATGACGACCCGGTCCTCAGCCAAACAGAACTCCAGTTCCCAGAAGCCTTTGCGCAACCCAAAAGAACACGTGCCTGAAGTGGACGTGCTCATTGGCTCCCGGCCTGAATGTAGAGCTAATAATGGCTTGAGCTTGCCTTCGGCTGATTTAACTAAGTTAATGGACGTGCGGGGGCTAGAGAAGCTACTCCAGCCCATACATGCTTTCTTACAGGTGCTGACAAATATCCAGAAGATCGTCGAGGACTTGGAAGCAGTGGTGGAAGCGCCTATTAGGAAGCTGGATGAATACCTGTGGCGATCTTCTCGGGAGCCGCCTGTATTAATTAATTCAGTGGTACAGGTAAGCGAGACCCATACCGTACATCATAGAGGGACGCAGTGTGAACCGGACCCGCAATTAATAAGTAGCAGGTGCCAAATCACCATGAACCCTACACGGGAGTTTGGAACAATGACAGAAGGGGAGGGATAAGCATCAATTAAGCCGGAGCAGCTGAAAGTGCTGTTTCCTGGAGCGAGGCAATGCTAAAGACGCCGCCTCCCATCAGTTCAAAATCAAAGGGCATGCAGGCAGTAAAAGGGTTCTCTTTTTCCCATAGAGAGACGCAAACTGTGGACAAGCCCCAGATTAAAAAGGAGATCCCAAAAATGAAACATGGGTCTCCTGATATAATAAAAAAGAGTGCAGAGGCAGCTGTGGAACCCTCCACAGCAAGAAAAGGGGCGGAGCCTGATTTCTCTGAGTGTTTTCAGCATCGCAGAGGGAGAATTCCAGGAGGACAGAGGCAGTGCTATGGATGCCGACAGCCGGGCCACATTTGGTGAAACTGTCCCTGGATAGCAGGGGATAAAGTGGATCACTGTTATGATATTCTCCCTAGGTTCTCCAGGGAATACTACAGAAGGAACAGCCAAGGTCGGACCAGAAGTCCCTCCTGGAGAAAGACGACCCAAGGCTTCAAACCATGTTTTTTTGCTGAAGGGGCAGTACTGTGATATATGGCCGGCCAATACTCCCAGGCCGCCAGATGGAGCCCTCCCTTCAGCATTGAGGTGCCCCGAATGCCAGCAGGGAATCATGGACGTTGGAGTTTTCCTTCACAGCCCTACTGGATACCCTGGAAGCCACCAGAGGATGCTACAGGGAGGCTCAAGGATTGTTTTCAATACAGCCAGTGCGTCAGTGTCACGGGGACAGAAGAAATGATGTACTTCCAGGTTGAAGAAAAGGAGCTTTTATCTGACCCGGAAGTGTTCCCAGTCACATGGACAAAGAGAGAGAAACACTTCCGGGTCAAGGACTTTAAAAAGGACTGTGGGATATCCCAGGGTGGAGCTGAGTTGGGAGGAAGGGAACAACGTGTCTGGGAGTGGAGGATTATTGTTATTGTTTATTGAGTATTGTGGAGTGGAGGGTGCTTTGTGCACATTATTGCATTAATAAAGTCAACATTTGGACTTTTATCTGGTGTCTTATCCGAGGGGTCAAGGGGACGACAGCGCCCCCTATCTGTCACAATATATATATATATATATATATATATATATATATATATATATATTGTGGTCTTTGGCCGGCTTGTCATCCCTGCCAATACCCCCAGGCCGCCAGATGGAGCCCTCCCTGCAGTATGGAGGTGCCCCGAAGACCAGCAGGGAGTCATGGACGTTGTAGTTTTTATCCTCAGCCCTGCTGGATACCACAGGGGCCGCAAGAGGGAGCTGCAGGGAGGACTGAAGATTCCTTTGTGCCCTATAACCCGGAAGTGCGTCACAGGAAGAGCAACGTGCTTCCGGGGTGAAGAAAAAGGACTTGTGCCTGACCCGGAAGTGATAGTGAATCACGTGGACTGGGGATTGGGAACACTTCCGGGTCAGGGAGAATAAAAGGACCGTGAGAGCTCCCAGACGGCGAGCTGAGCTGGTTGGAAGGGTGGCAATGCGTCTCGGAGTTGGAGGATTGTTTATTGTATTTATTATTGTTGATTTATGAGTATAGTGGAGAAGAGGGTGCTTTGTGCACTGTGGCGATTTAATAAAGTCATTGTTTGGACTTTTACCTGGTGTCTGGAGTCGTGGACAGGGGTTTAAGGGAGTGATACGGCCCCAATCTGTCACTATATATCTATATATATATATATATATATATATATATATATATATATATATATATATATATATAATGATGAAATAATAAATCTTGAAAGCTCAAAAACAGTTGGGAAATGACCCTGTATATTGTGCGATGAAAATAAAGGTCAATATGAATCAAAATTGATCATATAAGACAACGAACATTTGGTTCAAAGCGTTTATATAGAAAATGGTGGACGGAAATGACAATGAAGAAATGACGTTATCTGTAGTGGCTGGAAGTGATGTCATTATGGCTGTGCCAGAAGTTGCATCATCAAAGATGGCCGGAAAGTGCTGCCACTGTGCAGGAACCGGAAGTGACATCATGGAAGTCGCGTGTGTTGTTGTTGTAGCCATTTTGTTGACCCAGAAGTAAGGTAAGAATGTTCTTATTTTTCTTCTTCATTTCAGTCAGCAAAGAGAAAGAGATATCAGTGCACATAACTATCAGCCTTCATTCACTGTCTTCTTCTGGTTGATCACAAACACAGCACTTGCTTTTGCCTTAAGTGACGGCAATCGGCAGAGACATTCTTGAAGTTAACACAGTTGTACTGTACACTAAATCTGTGTTAATGTAGCAATATGTCAAACAGTCCTACTTATAACACAGCATTCTGTCAGAGGTCGAATCTAGATTGAATAGGCCTTTTGAATATGTAAATTGCTTCCCTTTTCAGTACCATCGAGTAAATACAGTATAATTGCATTTCTTACATTTATAGCAAAACATAGCATTGCCAAGGTACTCTACCTTGTTATGTTATGTGTTCTTTCAAAATTAATTTGGCAAAGGGAAGATAACATTTGAGCATTTTTAAATGTAATTTATAGTCAGTGGGGACCTGAGCCTACCTTGGCAGTAAATGGCACCAAGCAAGAACCCATCTATCACAGGGCCCACTCTGGCACATACCCACACTTGTCTTTACAAAGGGGCAATTTAGAAACACAATTACAATCAATTTAGAGTTTCAAGTACCACTCACCTTTATTTTATTTTCTTAATGTGTCTCTTATTTTTCTATTCTTCATTATGTAAAGCACTTTGAGCTACATTTTTTTGTATGAAAATGTGCTATATAAATAAATGTTGTTGTTGTTGTTTCTTAATCGCGCGTGTGTGTGATTATATATATATATATATATATATACAATCATATGAAAAAGTTTGGGGAATCCCTCTGAATTCTTTCAAAGTAGCAACTTCCTTTTAATATATGACATGCCTTATGGAAACAGTAGTATCTCAGCAGTGACATTAAATTTATTGGATTAACAGAAAATATGCAATATGCATCATAACAAAATTAGACAGGTGCATAAAGTAGGGCACCCCAACAGAGATATTACATCAATACTTAGTTGAGCCTCCTTTTGCAAATATAACAGCCTCAAGACATCTCCTATAGCCTTTGATGAGTGTCTGGATTCTGGATGGAGGTATTTTTTGACCATTCTTCAATACAAAATCTGTCCAGTTAAGTTAAATTTGATGGCTGCCGAGTATGGACAGCCTGCTTCAAATCATCCCATAGATTTTCGATGATATTCAAGTCAGAGGACTGTGACGGCTATTCCAGAACATTGTACTTCTCCCTCTGCATGAATGCCTTTGTAGATTTCGAACTGTGTTTTGGGTCATTGTCTTGTTAGAATATCCAATGCCTGGTTAACTTCAACTTTGTGACTGATGCTTGAACATTATCCTGAAGAATTTGTTGATATTGGGTTGAATTAATCCGACCCTCAACTTTAACAAGGGCCCCAGTCCCTGAACTAGCCACACAGTCATGGGCAGCACATTGAACACATTTTATAAGTGGTCAGAAACTTGTAAATAACTCATGAAAGAATAAAGTTACGTTAAAACCAAGCAAACCATTGTTTTTCTTGTGAAATTCCCAATAAGTTTGATGTGTCACATGACCCTCTTCCCTCACATTAACTTCAACTAAAAAAGGTGTAGAAAACCCTCTTTTGCCAGATAGGACTCAAGTTGTCATTCAGTTTTTCAACTTAAAAGTAACATTTCATTGTGATTTTTGTGAATTCAAGATTAGGGATATCTTAATTTGGGTTACAAATTCTATTACCAACATTTCTTGAATTTTTTTTGTACTTGTGATTCTGATTTCAAAGTCTGTTTTTGCTCCCTGGTTTGTTTCTAACTACTTTTATCTCTTACCTTAGATCCAAAATATAACTTTTGTTGGGTTGGCTATTTTCCACCAAACCATAATAGTGCTTAGTAGCCTTCTGTTGGACTAGGCCATAACATATTATAAAAGATATAGAAATAGGAACATTTCTAGATTCAGATGGGGTTGACCTACTTTAATACTTGTACATTAGGCATAATTATCATGTTAACATTCAAAATTAATCCATATTTCTTGCTAATGAAATCGTGTAAGATCATTATCTAACTAGCTATGCCACACATCTAAGGCGTTTTGAAGTCGAAGTAATCAACATAGAACTCAGAATACTCAGTATTAACATTTGCAGTAGACCATCTATTGAAGTGTACTTTGTATTACATGTAGTAGTAAAATAAATTGCATTTGTCATTCTGTAACAAACAATAGCACTGCTTTTACAAATTTCATGCCAAATGACATATAACAGAGACACAGCAACTGGACGGACACACGGATACACAGACATATGCTTTATTAAGGTGGATAAGCTGACTTCTGTCTGCCCGGTAGTTACTCTCTGTTGGACATATTCAGTGTTAACATCTGCAGTGCAGCATCTACTGGAATGTATTTTGTAATGCATAAGGTCATAAAATGTTCTTTTTCTGCATTTTGTTATTAAATTGCTTTTAATAATCCCATACCAAATTGCACATAACAAAGCCATAGCAACTGAACAGATACATAGACACTTGTCTTTTTATTAGATGTATTGCTCTTTATTTGATTCCTATTTTTACTGATTAAAATGAAGCAAATGTGTGAGTCACTTAAATATTATCATGATTGGGCACATATGAAAACATTCCATTTTCATTAACAGGAGAAAGCATTTTCTGGAAATGGTTTATTTATTAATATTTTAATAAACATACATTTGTGAGGCATTGTGAGCAGATATCTGGATGACTAGACATGAGGATTATGCAACAAAAGTAAAATGAGATTTTCTATCTTGACGTTTTCATATTGTTTACTTGTATTGTTGGTTACTATAGACATTTTTCTCTCTCCTCTGTGCATGAAAACATGGTTAAAATTTTTTCTTTCTTGGCCATACTACAAATTACATGGGGTAAGTAATGTGTAAAACAAATATCATTTTGGGGTGTATTTAGCCAGAATGCTAAGAGTTAGAAAATGAATGAAGAATGTCAAGGATCTACATGGATAATGAGTATTAAACATGCTCAATAAAGGCTCTCTACGTGGCCCACTCCTAATACTACTTCAACCTAACAGATGAAAATATTTAACAACAAATAACTTTACCAACAAAAAATCTAAACTAAACTGTCTAATTTTAAACATTAGAAGTAGTCAACAAGAAATACAACTATGTTTACATTTTAAGTTAGTTTGAGTGCATGTATTATAATCTGCAATAAGCTTATTACTAGAATAAGAATAGAAAATACATCAAATTAGCCAACAGGGCCAGCCTCACAAGTAGTCGCTAAGTATTTACCTCCGGGCAGTAGTCTTCTCTCAACCATTGGCACATCTTTTACTAGGAACAGAGACTGACAGGTGGCCATTGATCAGTGGCAGGTGGAAAATCAGGTTAACTCAGAAAATGACAGCAGCTAGACGGCCACCTGCCACAAAATGATCGATCAAATTCTTTAAGAGCAAGAGACATATGTATTGCTGAAGGCTGACAATTCCAGCTGATTGTTGAGAGGAAGTGTACAATTTCCTTCTTCTAACTTTTTAATTATAATATTATCTTTCAATTTTTTTTACATACAAATCCTTATAGTAGGCTGGCTTACATCAGATTTACTCCTAGGTAAGTTAACAATGTATATACAAAAACAAATAGCTGGGAATCTTTAATTTACAGTTACCTGGAATTGAAACACACATATAAATAATAACTAACTTCTGTTTTGTTTTAGACATAAATTTATATTTATTTGTAGCTTCAAGTGTGAAGAATAGTTAAAGTCTGTACAGGTCATCAATACACTATAGGACACACTCATTCAAACCCGACTAATTTAAAGTCACCATTTTTCTTAGAAAACACATCGTAGGGATGTGAGATGAAAACCAACTTCCTTGAAAAGAAATTCATACATACAATGAAGAGATCTGCAGAATTACTTGTATGTGTAATTGTTTTATTTTACTATTATACTGTATTGAGGATTACTTGTGTTTTGTTCTGTGTATTGTATTGTATTGACCCCTTCTCTTTGACAGCCACTGAATCCCCAGCCTACCTGGAAAGGGGTCTCTCTTTGAACGCCTTTCCCAAGGTTTCTTCCATTGTTGTCCTACTAGGGTTTTTTTTTTTTTTTTTTTTTTTCCTTGTCTTTTTAGAGAGTCAAGGCTGGGGGGCTGTCAAGAGGTTAATGTGATCTTTAAAAACTAACTTTTCATCCAAATGGTTGTCTTACTTTTGATTATTTTCCAGTTCTACATTTAGTCTTTTCAGTTTCCAGTTTCTTCTTGTTTGGAACCCTGTGATGAACAGCCAATTTTATGGAGTTAGAGACAGCTTTATTTTTCTTGTTTACGCACATTCCACATGCTAAAATATGTATCCATGGATGTGTCTCTGGTTTTCACTATTGTTTGTCTCCAATCTCTACAATTCTAAGCATTTATGCAGTGCCTGAAGCTGAGCTGATGCATGGTCTCTGGCTGATGAAAAATCCCTGTAAATGGCCACATTTGTGTGTGATTGTTAACATACCAGAAATTAAATTTAAGAGGACAATTGTAAAAGTGGCAAAGTATTTGATAGACAGTGTGAAAGAAAAAGGAGGAAACTGAAAATTTAGTTAGCTAATTCCATAGATGTGGACTGTGCAATGGATAGTAATTATTAAAATAAAAGATTGTCATCTCAATGGTGAGTTTGGGGTTGAGTAGAGAGATTGGGCTTGTACTTCAAAATTCTTTACCAAGTGGACTCAGGAAGAACACACGTAGAAGAGGAGAGAACGGACAACCCTCAGGAAAACAATTTTCCATTAATAGAGACAAAAACCCACATCTCTTAAAGTGCCAGAGCTCAAAGATATGAAATATTGAATGAAAATTTAGCATTCAGAAAGGAAGAAAAACCTTGTTCTGAGTTACATCTTTAATGTACAATGATCTGTACACAATAAATAACACTGTGTGTGAATAGCTTTAGTTAGGTTGAAGAGTTAGCCTCTGAATTATAGAATCTAATGTTCATTCTAATACAGTCTCGATCCACTGTACTAATTCCCTTCATAATTTTAAAGACTTCAATCATGTTACCTCTTAATTTTCTTTTGCTTAAACTGTATAGCCTCAGCTCTTTTAATCTTTCCTCACAATTTAACCCCTGTATCCCTGGAATCAGCCTAGTCGCTCTTCTCTGGACTTTTTCTAGCACTGCTATGTCCTTTTTGTAGCCAGGAGACCAAAACTGCACACAGTACTCAAGATGAGGCCTCACCAGTGCATTATAAAGGTTGAGCATAACCTCCTTGGACTTGTACTCCACACATCGTGCTATATAACCTGACATTCTGTTAGCCTTCTTAATGGCTTCTGAACACTGTCTGGTAGTTGTTGGTGTCAAGGCCACTACAATTCCTAAATCCTTCTCATAAGGTGTACTTTTACTTTTCAGACCTTCCATTGTACATTCAGACCTCATATTTTTACTTCCTACATGTATTACTTTATATTTACTTACAGTACATTAAATCTCATCTACCACAAATCTGTCCAAGACTGCATGCTGTCCCAGGCCCTCTGTAATGATTTAACAAATATGAAATTATCTGTCAATCCACCTATCTTGGTATCATTTGCAAACTTAACCAGATTGTCACTTATATTCCTATCTAAATCATTTATATATATTAAAAATATCAGCATGCCTAGCACTGACCACTATGGAACAGAACATCATTTAATTCTGATAAGGTTCCTTAAACCATAATCCTCTTCTTTGTGTGTCTGAACCAATTTTGCACCCATCTACTATCAACACCCTGAACTCCCACTTCTTCTTATTATTATTATTACACATATGTATTCAACTTGCCCACTATGTTTGTCTGGGTCAAATTTTGCAATCAATTTTTTACCCACTTTTACCGAATCGATTTCCTTTAAACTTTGCATGCATGCTGATCTTCTGTGACAATGCAATATTTCATCAATTTTGACCCGGTATCTGTACATTAATCTAATTTAAAATTTCTCATGTATTTATATTATACTTTTAGCAATTACATATATATATAAACTGCATATACAGTACAGGCCAAAGGTTTGGGCACACCTCCTCATTCAATGTGTTTTCTTTATTTTCATGACCATTTACAGCACTCCATCACTCTCCTTCTTGGTCAAATAGCCCTTACACAGCCTGGAGGTGTGTTTGGGGTCATTGTCCTGTTGAAAAATAAATGATCGTCCAACTAACCTGACTTCTGCACAACACAACTGCTGGTCCCAACCCCATTGATAAAGCAAGAAATTCCACTAAATAATCCTGATAAGGCACACCTGTGAAGTGAAAACCATTTCAGGTGACTACCTGTTGAAGCTCATCGAGAGAATGCCAAGAGTGTGCAAAGCAGTAATCAGAGCAAATGGTGGCTATTTTGAAGAAACTAGAATATAAAACATGTTTTCAGTTATCCACATGTGTTCATTCATAGTTTTGATGCCTTCAGTCATGAAAATAAAGAAAACACATTGAATGAGGAGGTGTGTCCAAACTTTTGGCCTGTACTGTGTGTGTATATATATATATATATATATATATATATATATAGTGCTTTTAGCCAACACACATACATGAGAAAATAAAAATGGTGATGGTCAAGTGGTTAGGTATGTTTGATCAATGTAGACAGACTAATGAAAAAAAAATCATTTTGATTAACTAATATTGACGTTTTGCCAAATTACTTCAGTATGACAGTTATGCAGCATTTGTCAAGTGGTTAGCTTGTTGGATGTTCAATCAAAAGGTCCAAGGTTCGAGATCAATGTACACAACTGATTATTTTTTTATACAAATTTGGTGAAATAATCTTTTCAGTGATTTGGCATTATTGGTTTAGTGGATAAAGTGGTGGTCTATGCATTTTGATTGAATTAAATTAATTATTTTATGGGCAGCCCATGATTTTATTTTTAATCACATATGACAAACAAAATCTTAGTACAAGGAAAAAAAATATTTTTTTACTTTTTAGTGCATTTTTGAATAAAATTGTGTCACTTGAAAATATTTTTATAGATATTTTTTTAGTTAAATGCCACCTTATCAAATGCTTTCTGAAAGTTAAGATAAATAATATCATATGCTCCATCATAGTATCATAAGCTCCACTTTGATCATACCCTGTTGTTGCTTCCTCATAGAATTACAGCATGTTGGTTAAACACGACCTCCCTCTTCTGAACCCATGCTGATTGTCCAGTAAAACTCCTGTTCTTGCCATGTGCTGCTCTATCTTATCCTTAATAATTCATTCCATTAATTTACCTGTGATGCACGTTAAGCTTACTGGCCTGTAGGTGCTTGGATCTGCCAAATCACCTTTTTTATATGACAGGATAATATTTGCCATTACTCAGTCCTCAAAAACATGCAAGCTTAGAGCATCTGCTATACTTGAGTATCTGTATTTTTAATTCTCCTTTACTATTCTTAATGCATTTCACCTCCTCCTTGACTGTTTTTTTTTTACTAAAATACTGAATGAATCTCTTTCGGTCATCGTTCATCTTCTAGCCTCCCTAAAATCTATCTTAATGGTTGCCCTCATGTTCTCACATGCCCTGCTATTCACACTGGAGTTATTAGTGTTATACGCCTAATACAGCTGTTTTTCCCTTTGCAGTTTCTATTTCAGCTCCCTAATAATCCACTGTGGAGTTTTTTTTTCCTACTAATTCCAAATTTAGGTATGTACCTTTCTTGCAGTATTTGTAAAATGATTTTAAACCTGTTCCACTTGATCCTTGACAGTATCCATACTTAAAAGCTTATCACAATCTATCCTTCTTAGACTTTTCTACTTCCGCTCAAAATTTGCCCTGCCATAGTTAAACTTAATTTTTTCAGTCTTTGCATTCACATTCTTCCAAAAGAGTGAGAACTATATCATATTATGGTCACTTGTCCTTAGTGGTTGAATCACCACTACACCCTCAATTCTGTTCTGATTATTACAAAATACTAAATCCAAGCAGGCTGTTCCCTGCATTGATTCTTTAACATACTATTGAAAAAAAAAAACAGTCAGTGATTACTTCAGAAAAATTCTGCTCTTGTGCTCTGCTATTTGCAAGGTTATCCCAATTAATATTTGGGTAGTGTTCTCCATGACTATAATGTCTCCCTGTAAACTTGTCTTTTTAATATTACTAAAAAGATGTGCATTGAAATTACTGTGTGCATTGGGCAGTTTATAACACACTTCTAAAATAAGGCCTCTTTCCCTAATGCTTGACAGTTGAAGTCTGGCATCCTTACTAAGGTGGGGTTCACTTCACAACTCACTTCTTTTATTTTTGATACTTCTAGCATTAAGACAAGCTATTTCAAATAAATTACTCATTTTACTTTTGTATTGAAACGCTAGGTTAGAATTTTCATCACTATGCATTTTTATTTTTACACTATTGTTTGTTCCTTCATGTAGAGTTCTAAACCTGGCCTGTCCTAAACTCCTTGCGCCCCATTCCCTAGTTTAAACAATCCTCAACTAACCTACTCATACACCTCCCCAACACATTGGTGCCCTTCTGCTTCAGATAGATGGAATTTCATTTGACTCCAGAAGAAAATGTGGGTTTTTACAGACATTCATTAGATAGAAAGATAGATAGATAGATAGATAGATAGATAGATAGATAGATAGATATCTGAATGACTGAAAAGGAAGAAAATTAAAAAGAAAGAAGAGTCATATTTCTACTGAATAATTAATGTGTCAAGGAGAGGATGTGCAGAATTGTTTATAATGGCACTCACTTTTTTTTATTTCTCTACTTGGCTACTACCTCCAGGAGATCAAGAATGCACCCCATAACTCAACCTTAATATTTAATTAACTTGTTGATTCAGTGGGCCTATCTTGAAGTGATGTTACCAGACCAGCACACCACAGCGTGGAGAACTACACTGGCCATCACGGAGGTGGTAGAGAATGTTTATGATGTCACTTCCCTCATTAAAAGAACATAGTCTCCTAAGGAAGAAGAGCCTGTTGTGTCCTTTCTTACATAATTCCTCTGTGATGCATTTGAATAAGGTGGGTCCAGCTTGTTACTGCCTTGAATGGAACATGACTGAAACTGATGGAAATTTGTCATAGTTCAATATTGCTGACAAAATATGTACTTTCAAAACAGTGTATAAAAAGGAAATACCATAATTAATTAAAATGGTTGAAAATCCAATAAGTAGCATCTCAGTTTCATTTGTTGCTCAAGAATCCCACAGGAGTATTCTCACAGTCAACCAGTAAGCAGCAACCACATCACCTATATATTGCCTCCTTTCCAGATGAAAAATGCAAGCAATGAAATATTTGTCAGCTTACTTAAATTTTCACAGCTCTTGCCAATCAAAGTTCCTCATCTAGACAAACTTCACCCCGTTCACAAAGCAGATCTGATGCCATTTTGCCATCAAAATCTGCCATGACTCCATCACCTTCACTGTTATCTCAAGTCAATACCCGCAGACTGCTTTGTTTACCAACTCCAGTCTGTACCCATAGAGTTTAAAGTGCATACTCTGTCTTGCCTGTCCCAACAATCCCAACGCAGGTTAGATGCTTCACCCCAACAAAAGAAACTCTATGCTGCCCACAGATTGTTTAGACTGGCCTCTCACCTTCTTTCCCTTTATAATCCCACGAAACTGACCTTTTTTCTTTCCCCTGCGTTGTCAATTTATTCCTAGTATGAAGGTATGGATCCAATTAATTCCTGGTGCAGCTAATGAAGATACATCATCAGTAAAGACTTAATTGCATTGCACACTCATAAAGTTATAATAGCTGGAGACTTAATTCCAGGCCTAGATAGGTCTCCTGCCACAGCGGTGATGACATCTAACACTGCAAAGACAATTACACAGTTTGTAAATGATCACTACATATCAGACCCCTGGAGATTTCTAAACCCAAACTCAAGAGCATATTCATTCTACTCACCACTGCATCACTGCTACTCAAGAACTGATAATTTCTTTGTAGATGACAATTTTTTGCCTATGGTTAAATCTTCTAAGTACGACGCTATTGTTATTTCCGACCATGCCCCTTTGATTCTGGAGCTAGAATCACTATGCCCCACATACTCATCTCGCAGATGGCGTCTTAATCCACTTTTATTAGCAGACGAGAACTGTACAGAATTTATATCCAAGCAAATCAATATTTTTTAAGAGACAAACACATCCTCAGAGGTTTCTGCAGGAACACTCTGGGAAACCTTGAAGGTCTTCCTAAGAGGACAGATTATCTCATATCTGTCCCACAAAAATAAATCAGAAACCAAGATGGTATCAGAGCTAATCAGTGAAATTACTAGAATAGATCAAGAACATGCCACGTTTCCAAGTGAGGCACTTCATAGGAAAAGGCAGGCTCTGCATTCAGACCTCAACCTCTTAACAATTAAAGAAACTGAAGAACTCATATTTAAATCAAGAAATCATTACTATGAAGATGGAGAGAAAGATAAGATCTTAGCTCAACAAATCCACAAGGAAGAAGTTTGCAATGCAATCCCAGTAATCACCAACACGAACGGAGATAATATCATTGACCATAAAAATATAATGCACATATTTACAGATTAATATAAATCCTTATATTCTACTGAGTTTAAAGAAGACACAACACAATCTAATGCATTTGTGGATGCATTACAGATACCACAAATAGATACTCTTAGTGCGGAGAAATTGGATAAACCAATGGTGCTATCAGAATTACTAGATGCTATAAACTCACTTTAGAGTGGAAAAGCATCAGGCCCTGATGTCTACCCTGTCGAATTTTATAAGAAATTCTCAACTCAGCTAGCTCCCCTTCTATTAGCAACATTTACAGAATGATGGTCAACCATTCTTCTCACTTTAGCTGGAAGAATTAACATTGTTAAGAATAATATCCTTCCAAAACTTCTATTTTTATTTTGAAACATTCCAATATACATTAATAGATCTTTTTTAAGAGATTAGATTCAATCCCAACCTCATTTATTTGGAATTCAAAACATCCATGTATCCAAAGGGCGACCTTACAAAGACATAAGGTGGAAGGTGGCATGGCTCTACCTAACTTTCAGTTTTATTACTGGGTGACAAATGCACAAGCTATAAAAATCTGGACATTGACACAAATAGATGAACATACACAGGCTTGGTTCGCAATAGAAAAAAAATCCTGTAGTACTTCTTTATATTCCTTGCTTTGCACCCCAATAAATACAAGTTATCACTAATATACTAACAACCCAATTGAGCTTCACTCACTCAGAATATGGAAACAATGTAGGAAGTATTTTAAGATAGAGAAGCTTTTATCTGTGGCACCTCTGCACGAGAACCACCTTTTCCCACCCTCTCAAACGTATGCAGTTTACAATGTCTGGAAAACATTCGGGATTAAATCATTTAGAGATCTGTACATAGACAACATCTTTGCATCCTGCAAACAATTACACTCCAAGTTTAGCCTTCCAGCAACACATTTCTTTCATTACCTTCAAATTAGAAACTTTCTTAAACAGAACCCGTCCAATTTTCCTCTATGCTGGAAAAAACATTGATCAGTCTTGAGGACTCAGACAACATTTCCGTAATATATAAAACCATTTTACACTCCCTCCTTTTCAAAGATCCAAGAGCACAGTGGGAAAAGGATCTCTTACTCAACATTTCAAAAAAGGAGTGGAAAGTAGCAATGCACGGAATTCACTCAAGCTCCATATGCACAAAGTATACAATTATTCAATTCAAAATTAAATATGTTTCCAGAGCAAGATCCAACCTGTGAATGCTGCAATCATTTTCCGGCCTCACTGGGCCACATGTTTTGGGCCTGCACCAAATTAGCATCATTCTGGACAAAAAGTTTTAAATTCCTTTCAGACAGCCTTGCTGTCACAATGCCTCCTAACCCAATAACAGCTCTATTTGGTGTACTCCCAGATTGGCTTAAAGTGGAGAAGAACAAAGAAACTGTAATTGCCTTTACCACACTATTGGCATGTAGACTTATCTTGCTCAACTGGAAGAGTCCTAACTCTCCCCTTTTAAGTCAGTGGGTAACTAATGTTATATACTATTTGAAACTGCACAAAATCAAATTCACACTTAGAGGATCTGTGCAAAACTTTTTCAAAACATGGCAGGATCTAATCAATAACATTTTAGAATAAGCATTTTAATTGAGGAAGCAGATTCTCTTCCCTCTTTGACTCCATTTATCTTTATTCATTTATTAATTTATGTATTTGCTTATTTTTACTAGCTTAAAGTTTTACTTTTTCAGGGGCAAGGGTTGATTTGTTTCGAACCTTTTTTTGTAAAAATTGAGTTATTTGTATGGAATGTTATATGATTTTAATAAAATAAAAAAAATAAAATAAAATTGCACCTGCTATTTCAATATAAACTCATGCCATGGAGTGTCACACAGTGTTGTATAACAATAATAAAATGTGACAATTTCCAATATTTTTAATAGGTATTTTATATTTCAGTAAGCTAAGGCAGCCTTTCCTCTAGCACCTTGGGTTAGGTCAGTGGTTCCCAACCCACCTAGTTCTCTCTAAAATCATGATGTCCCCCACTGTAACATATACCTTATTCTTATTATTACCTTTTCAAAAAAACTCCTACTTATGTGGAGGAAGCCCATAACGTTATTAATTTGGTCTAAACAAGCTTCTAAAGAACAAAAAATAGGATTGAAAACAAATCAACCCCCACCCCTGAGAAAGACAGCATGGGCAATGGAGTAAAACTCGAAGCTTGTAAAAATACATAAATTGATGAGTTTAATAGGTGGATAAAGATAAATGGAGAAGTAAAAGAAATGGGAAGAGAATTATTTCCTCAGTGTTTTAAGAGCTTATTCTAAAATATTATTGATTAGATCCTGCCAGGATTTGAAAAAGTTCTACACAGATCCTCTAACTGAGAATTAGATTTTGTCCAATTTCAAATAGTATAAAACATCAGTTACCCACTGACTTAAAAGAGGAGAGTTAGGATTCTTCCAGTTTAGCAAAATAAGTCTGCATGCTAATAGTGTAGTGAAGGCAATCACAGTTTGTTTTTTAGGAGGGATTATGACACCAAGGCTGTCTGAAAGGCACTTAATATTTTTTGCCCAGAATGATGTTAATTTGGCGCACGCCCAGAACATGTGACCAAATGAGACTGGGTCTTGATTGCAGCGTTCACAGGTTGGATGTTGCCCTGGAAACATTTTGGACAGTTTTAAGTGAGACAGATGTGCTCGATATATAATTTTGAGTTGAATAATTGTATGCTTTGCACATATGGAGCTTGAGTGAATTCTCTGCATTTCTACCTTTCACTCCTTTTCTGATATGTTAAGTGAGATATCCTTTTCCCACTGTCCTCTTGGATCTTTGAAAGGGAGGGACTGTAAAATAATTTTATATATTGCAGAAATGCTGTCTGAGTCATCAAGACTGATCAATATTTTTTCCAGCAAAGAGGAAAATTGGGCGGGTTCTGTTTAACAAAGTTTCTAATTTGAACATAGTGAAAGAAATGTGTTGCTGGAAGGTTAAATTTGGAGTGTAATTGTTTGTAGGATGCAAAGAAGTTGTCTATATAAAGATCTCTAAGCAATTTAATCCCAAATGTTTTCCAGATATTAAAAACTGCATGTTTGCGAGGGTTGAAAAAGGTGGTTCTCATGCAGAGGTGCCACAGATAAAAGATTCTCTGTCTTAAAATGCTTTCTACATTGGTTCCATATCCTGAGTGAGTGAAGCACAATTGGGTTATTAGTATATTGGCGATAGCTTGCATTTATTGTGTACTACAGGATTTTCTTTCTATTGCGGACCAAGCCTATGTATGTTCATCTATTTGTGTCCATGTTTTTATAGCTTGTATGTTTGCTGTCCAGTAATAAAACGGAAAGTTAGGTAGAGTCATGCTACCTTCTGCCTTAGGTCTTTGTAGGGTCGCTCTTTGGATATGTGGATGATTAGAATTCCAAATAAATGAGGCTATGGTTGAATCTAACTGCTTAAAAAATTATTTATTGATGTATATTGGAATGTTTTGAAATAAAAAGAGGAGCTTAGGAAGGATATTCATCTTAACAATGTTAATTCTTCCAACTAGAGTGAGATGAAGGGTTGACCATCTATGCAAGTCTTGCTTAATTTTTTCCATAGAGACAGCTAAATTTTGTTGATAAAGAGCTTTATGTTTACTTGTGATATTTACCCCTAGGTATTTAAACTGAACTGCAATGATAAATGGGAAGGTGTCCAATCTAAAATTGCATGCTTGAGAATTCACTGGAAAGAGCACACTTTTATTCAAATTAATTCTGAGACCAGAGATTTTTTGAAATTTTGTGAATGCTGTTAAGACTGCAGGCACAGTATTTTGTGGGTCTGATATATACAGCACCATATCATCTGCATATAGAGAAATTTTCTGTTTAAGTCCTTCTCAGATAATCCCCTTTATCTGATAAGCATTTCAACAGTGAACTGTCAGTGGTTCAATGGCGATTGCAAATAGCAGTGGTGACAAGGGGCATCCTTGTCGGGTATCATGTTCTAGTTTAAAGTAGTCTGAATAAATGTTGTTCATACAAACTGAAGCTTCTGGATTGGTATACAGTAGTTTGATCTATGCACAAATGTTCGGGCCAAACCCAAATTTCTCTAATGTAGTCAAAAAGTAGTTCCATTCAATCATGTCAAATGTTTTTTCTGCATCCAACGATAATACCTCTGGGGTGTTTGACTTTGCTGGTGAATATATTACATTAAAAAGGTATTGAAGGTTGGAAGCTAAGTGTCGGCCTTTAATAAATCCAGTTTGATCTTGTGATATTACCGAAGGCGGCACTTTCTCCATCCTTCTAGTTAGGATTTTTGAGAGTATCTTAACATCATTATTCAGAAGTGAAATTGGTCTGTATGATGCACATTGTAATAAGTCCTTATTTTGTTTAGGAAAGACTGTGATTAATGCTTGGCGAGAAGTTTGAGGTAGAATTTGATTGTCTCTAACTTCAGTAAATGTTGCTAATAAGAGGGGACCTAGCTGAGTGGAGAATTTCTTATAAAATTCTACAAGGTAGCCATCGGGGCCTGCAGCTTTCCCACTTTGAAGTGACTTTATAGCATCTAGTAATTCTGATAGCATCAGAGATGAAGCCGCCATCGTGCCATTTAATTTCAGCCACCCCCTCACCTTATAATACCTTCACTTGTTTTCTAAACCAGTGTATTTAAAATTAATAATTTTCACAATTTCCTTAAAGTCAAAAGAAATTAAAGAAAATTTCTTCATAGGTGAAAGAAAACTTGACTTGCACATTGAACGAATCGGTGACAAGTTTAATTAATTCATCAGTAAAATTCCAAATATAAAGCGAGTGCAGATTATAGACTTAATTTTCTGGAAAAAGACGTTGCCTCATATTCTCACAAATACAAAATTTAGCAAAAGTCTATTTCTTCACATCACACCTGTGAAAGCTATTTATAGGAAAACAAAATATGAATATGCATATATAGTTAAACAATTTGAAAAGTAAGCATTTAAGGTAAAACGACTTCCAAAATTATATTTAAACTTGCGCTTTTAACAATAACAAAGATTGTAGAAGCAAACACTGAACACTACAAAAACGTTTGATTGATGTGTTGCGTACTTGAGCTGCCACAATTCATGTGTTGTGACTTGCCCGTTTTTCTTTGAAGCAAGTTACCGACATTCGATGTGAAAAGACGAGCCCTATGCCGAGCCTGCATTTTGTTGAGGGCGGCCGCCCTCTATGTTCGGCCGCCTTCGTGCATGCACCCTTTGCACAAAAAGCAGAACCAGGCCTGGGTATCTGTAATGTATCCAGAAATGCATTAGATTGTGTGTTGTCTTCTTTAAACTCGAATATAAGGATTTATAGTAGTCTCTAAATGTGTGCATTATATTTTTATGGTCAATGATTTTATCTCCGTTCATGTTGGTGATTGCTGGGATTACATTGCGAACTTCTTGCTTGTGGATTTGTTGAGCTAAGAGTTTATTAGCTTTCTCTACGTGTTCATAGTAATGATGTCTTGATTTAAAAATGAGTTGTTCAGTTTCTTTGATTGTTAAGAGGTTGAGCTCTGAGTGCAGAGCCTGCCTTTACCTATGAAGAGCCTCACTTCGACAACTGGCATGTTCTTCATCTATTCTAGTAATTTCACTGGTTAGCTCTGATACCTTCTTGGTTTCTAATTTATTTCTTTGGGAAATATATGAAATAATCTGTCCTCTTAAGAAGAACTTTCGAGTTCCCTAGAGTATTCCTGCAGAGACCTCTGAGGATGTATTTGTCTTTAGGAAGAAACTGATTTGTTTGGATATAAATTCTGTACAGTTCTCGTCTGCTAATAGAAGTGGGTTAAGACGCCGAGATGAGTGTGTGGGGCATAGTGACTTTAGCTCCAAGATCAGAGGGGCATTGTGAGAAATAACAATAGTGTTGTACTTGCAAGATTTAATCGTAGGCAAGAAATTATTATCTATAAAGAAATAATCATTTCTTGAGTAGCAATGATGCACTGGTGAGTAGAAGGAATATGTTCTTGAGTTTGGGTTTAGAAACCTCCAGGGGTCCGATAGGTTGTGGTCAGCTAAAAACTGTGTAATTGTCTTTGCAGCCATTATAACTTTATGAGCGTTCACATTGGGAATGGATGCAAATATATTTTGCATGAATTCCCTGTCATCGACATTGGGTGCATAAACATTTATCAAAATCATTTTACAGTTAAATAAATTGCCCATGACAATCACATATTTCCCTTCAGGATCAGATACTACATCTGATGCTACAAATGAGAGTGTTATATGTATGAGAATTCCCACACCTCTAGTTTTCTTTGTAAAGCTGGAATGGAACATTTGGCCAGTCTAGTCTTTTTGCAGCCAGAATTGATCCTTGCTTAGTAAGTGGGTCTCCTGTAAAAATACTATTTTAGTGTTTAAACCTGTTAGGTGAGAGAATACTTTCTTTCTCTGTAATTCGTGATTCAGGCCTTTAACATTCCAGCTCACAAAGTTAACTGTCCCATCATGGAGACATTTATTCTGGATTTTTGATGTCATTTTTTAGTCTTAACTGGAAATGAGACAGCTTTAACCTTAATTTCCAATTTTCCCATGAGTTATTGCCATGCTGCCTATTGTTACGTTGGTAATTATAATTATAAGGATAAAAAGGATAGATTAGATATAGCTTGCTCTCTTTCTCTAACCCCTTATCCCCCCACCCCCCCATTTTGCTTCCCCACGTGAGGCTGGACCCCATTTCACAAAGTCCCAGTCCTCTGACATACCTAGAGACAGAGCACATCCAAAACAAAATAAGCCCCCCAGCAGTGGCGTTTGAGGATTAAAAAGTACAGATATCTATCTATACTAATAAAAGGCAAAGCCCTCACTGACTGACTGACTCACTCACTCACTCATCACTAATTCTCCAACTTCCCGTGTAGGTAAAAGGCTGAAATTTGGCAGGCTCATTCCTTACAGGTTACTTACAAAAGTTAAGCAGGTTTTATTTCGAAATTCTACGTGTAACGGTCATAATTGAATCCTACTTACGTACATATATACGTCCATAGCCTGCAGCTCGGTTGCCGTGTGAGGCGGTGTTGTGTCCCCCATCACCACGCCTCCCACGTAATTGACTGCCTGCCCATATAAGGCCGTCCGTCACTCTGGTCTCTTCATTCCCTTCTTTGCTTCGCCACGGTATTCACGTCTCCCTGCTGATAACAGCAGCCTTTTTATTTAATCCAAGGCTTATCCACTGTTGTATTGTTCGTTTATTACGATGCAACGTTATCGATGAAAGGGGTTGTATGCTTAAAATGCTTGACAGATGCCAAATGTCACTTCAACACAAGTCCTGCAAATACTAACGTAATTGAAACAACCATGAAACTCAAACCGATTATGACAGCAGCAATCCAAGCTGTGAGAAAACAGTAAAAAGGAGGCGTGTCAGACGTTGTGGTACATTTTCTGATGCAGCTAGGCAGAAACAACTTCGTGACGCTGCCGCCAAATACTCGCAGGCAAATCCACAAGTTCATAGAGGTGCTGTCGCTAAATACTCGCAGGCAATTCCACAAGTTCATAGACATGCTGCCGCTAAATATTCGCAGGCAAATCCATAAGTTAATACCAGGAATGTCTGTTAAACATCTTAGATTCACGAGTAGTAATTTGGGTAGTGAGATGTCTATCGAGGTGATCACCATCGATCAAAGAACTGTCACTTACCGAGTGGTTTCCATGCCCGGAGATGCCGCCTGCCTTTTCCATTCTCTGTGTTACATATTGCACGGCCATATCAGGCTCAACCATGATATCTGGAGGAACATTGTGTCTTATGTATTGAAAGACTGGGACAGGTTCAAGGTGTGGACTGATGACGGTACAAGTGATAATTATACTACACAGGAGTACTATAAGAGTGAAATGCTTAAGCCCTTCACCTATGTTTCTGCATGTGAGTTGATGGCTGCCGCTGAATTGTTCGGTTGTCGCTTTCAAGTCTACCGAAATGGCCAAATATTTTACACCTTTGGAGAACCGCCAATGGCTCTTAAACATCTTAGATTCACAGGTAACGATTTGAGTAGTGGACACTTTGATGTTTATGAATGTTTCAACTCTCAAAAGCTGGGTGCGAAGTTAACGATGAAGCCGGTTGTATGCTAACAACGCTTGACAAATGCCGAATGTCACTTCAACACAAGTCCTGCAAATACTAACGTAATTGAAACAAACCATGAAACTCAAACCAATTATGACAGCAGCAATCCAAGCTGTGAGAAAACAGTAAAGAAGAGGCGTGTCAGACGTCGTGGTACATTTTCTGATGCAGCTAGACGAAAACAACTTTGTGACGCTGCCGCCAAATTCTCACAGAAAAATCCACAAGTTAATAGACACGCTGTCACTAAATACTCGCAGGCAAATCCACAAGTTCATAGAGACGCTGTTGCTAAATACTCGCAGAAAAATCCACAACTTAATATAGACAGTGCCGCTAAATATTTGTAGGCAAATCCACAAGTTCATAGAGACGCTGTCGCTAAATACTCGCTGGCAATTCCACAACTTAATTCCCGGAATGCCTGTTAAACATCTTAGATTCACGAGCAGCGATTTGGGTAGTGAACACTTCGATGAATGAAACCTGTTATCTTTACAACGGTTGAGAAACACAGGATGTAACTTGAACATAACACGTCCTCGAAATACGAACCTGATTGAAAGAAATAATGATAATCAGATCCTTGATGACAGCAACACTCATAACAGTGACAAAACAATTACATTGACAATCATGTTACATTATTTTTAAAATGTTTCCTTTTATTTTTTATAACTTATTTAACACACTACTTCTACGCTGCAAAGCGCGGGTATTTTGCTAGTTGCAGATAAAGTCTAAATATTATAAGCATAAAATATAATCTTCAACAGTCTTGAAATATTAAGACAGTAAACCCAGGGAATGGTGTTAAAAAGTGGTCCCGGATAAACATAGTAAACCCTAATGCAATAATAATAAACCAAGGATATGATGTTAAACAGTCTCCTTTAGAATAGTAAAAAATAACAGAAAAAAAACCTACTTTAATTTCTTTCACACATATGCTTATAATTGTAATTAAAACATAAACAAAAAGTGTCCAAAAAGAGAAATGGATGTATACTTATGGTACCCGTATTGCTGCAAGTGGATCAGACAGCAGGTAATATCTTGCCATGCCATGACAGGATGTGACTCACTATCGTATTTCAAGAAAATGTCGGGATCAGCTTTCTTAATTCCTTTTCTGCTTCCTCCTTGCTGGAGAAGATGTAATATTTGTCTTGAATATCCACTTTCAGTTTGGCAGGATACAAGAGGCTGTATCTGATATCGGCTTTCCATAACCGCTGTTTAATGTTGTAAAAAGCTGCACATTTAGCAGCTGTTGAGGGTGAGAAATCAGGGAAAATACGAATGTGGTTATTTTCATATATAATCTCTTGTTTCTGTCTGAGAAGTGCCATTACATTGAGCTTAAATTGTAATCTCTCAAAGCAGAGAATTAGGGTCCTAGGTTTAGAGGTATTTGATCCACTGCCGCTATCTTGGTATCTGATTTAAAGTCCTCTCTAATTATTTTTGAGAATAGTTCAGCTACAAATTTCACTGTGTTTGGACTTTCATGATTCTCATGTAGACCTTCGATTCTAATATTATTCCTTCAGCATCCATCTTCAAGAGCCAAGAGTCTGTCTCCCAGTTTTTTGCATTCAGAATTCACAGCTGTAGCTTTTCCATCGGCGGTAGATGCCGAATGTTCCGCTGTTTCAATTTGAATTGTGAATGTCTGCTTAACGTCTTCCAGCTGATCGGCAAGTTCTCTCAGTTTAGACGCATTTTGCTGAATGTGTTCCTCAATTTTTCCAGGCATACCTTTAAAGGTTGCATCAAAACAATTATATATAGGTTTTTCCAAGTCTTTATTATCCTGCCGCAGCTCCAGCTGCAGCTTCTCGTTTGTCTCGTTTTGCAGCTTCTCGTTTGTCTTGAGCAAGCCATTTATTTTTTTCTTCATATTTTTCTGAATGTCTTTCTTAAGCTCACTTATGGCTGTGTCCAATGTTGCGATCATTTCCTTCAGTTCATACAAATCGTTTCGGCTTTTGTGCTCTGCAGGTCAAGTGGCAACCCCCGTTACAGTTGATGCTTCTGGCTCTCGAGGAGTAGATGAAAGCACGGACTGCAAGGCCATTTCTAGTTTCAAGTGATCTTCTGGAATCTGCAAGCTATCGTGACCTGCATCACTTGCATCTTCACTCCCATTTTTGCTCTCGACTGGAGATGATGCAGTGGAGAGGGGTCCTGAGAAGTCTGTGCTTTCGCCTGCCTGTTCCAGGTCAGCCTCTGAAAGGCTGTACTTTGCACTTGGGCTTGATGTCTGTCTAGACTTGGGTGTAGCTTTAAGTTTCCTTTTTGTTTCTTTCTGACCCCCTTTCTTGTTACACATGTTTATATACTGTAGTAGAAACTACTTGGGTTTGGTAAATACAGGATACCCCGGGATAATAAGAAATAAGAGAGAAAATAAAGCTGCTGCTAACGGAGCTCTACTTCAGATGTCCATCTCCCGTAACGGACGATTTTCTGTAATATTTTGGTCATTTTATATTTTTGTTATGTTGCAAAAATGATTTCCAAGTAGAAAAACCCAAGCCAGTTGTAAAATCATAAATTATGTTTATATAAATATATAAATGTCTCTGTAAAAAATAAAAATTATTTGTTTATTTTTTCTATAATTTTAACAGTGAATTTCTGTTTTTTCATTTTATAAATTGTTTCTTCTTCTTTTGGCTGGTTCTGTTAGGGGTCGCCACAGCGGATCATCTTCTTTCATATCTTTCTGTCCTCGGCATCTTGTTCTCTTATACCCATCACCTGCATGTTCTCTTTCACCACATCCATAAACCTTCTCTTAGGCCTTCCTCTTTTTCTCTTGCCTGGCAGCTCTATCCTTAGCATCCTTCTGCCAATATACTCAGCATCTCTCCTCTGCACATGTCCAAACTAATGCAATCTTGCCTCTCTGACATTGTCTGCCAGCCGACCAACTTGAACTGACCCTTTAATGTACTCATTTCTAATCCTATCCATCCTTGTCACACCCAATGCAAATCTTAGCATCTTTAACTCCGCTACCTCCAGCTCTGTCTCCTACTTTCTGGTCAGTGCCACCGTCTCCAACTCATATAACATAGCTGGTCTCACTATCGTCCTGTAAACCTCCCCTTTTACTCTTGCTGATATCTGTCTGTCACAAATCACTCCTGACACTCTTCTCCACCTATTCCACCCTGCCTGCACTCTCTTTTTTACTTCTCTTCCACAATCCCCATTACTCTGTACTGTTGATCCCAAGTATTTAAACTCATCCACCTTCTCCAGCTCTTATCCTTGCATCCTCACCATTCCAGTGACCTCCCTCTCATTTACACACAAGTATTCTGTCTGTTTGTACTGACCTTCATCCCTCTCCGCTCTAGAGCATATCTCCGCCTCTCAAGGGTCTCCTCAACCTGCTCCCTACTATCACTACAGATCACAATGTTATCAGCAAACATCATAGTTCACTGGGACTCCTGTCTAATCTCATCTGTCAACCAGTCCATCACCATTGCAAATAAGAAAGGGCTCAGAGCTGATCCCTGATGTTATCCCACCTCCACCTTGAATGCATCCGTCACTCCCACCGCAGACCTCACCACGGTCACACTTCCCTCATACATATCCTGTACAACTCTTACATACTTCTATGTCACTCCCATTTTACTCATACAAAACCACAACTCTTCTTGAGGCACCCTGTCATACGCTTTCTCCAGGTCCACAAAGACGCAATGCAACTCCTTCTGGCCTCCTCTATACTTCTCCATCAACACCCTCAGAGCAAACATCGCATCTGTTGTGGTCTTTCTTGGCATGAAACCATACTGCTGCTCACTAATCATCACCTCACTTCTTAACCTAGCTTCCACTACTCTTTCCCATAACTTCATGCTGTGGCTCATCAATTTTATCCCTCTGTAGTTACTACAGTCCTGCATATCCCCCTTATTCTTAAATATCGGCACCAGTAAACTTCTTCTCCACTATCACTCCACTATCTCCACATCATCCAGCCTCTTCTCTCTCTCATTCTCTTCATTCATCAACCTCTCAAAGTACTCTTTCCATCTGCTCAACACATTTTCCTCACTTGTGAGTATGTTTCCATCTTTATCCTTTATCACCCTAACCTTCTGCACATCTTTCCCAGTTCGGTCCCTCTGTCTAGCCAATTGGTGCAGGTCCTTTTCTCCCTCCCTAACAGTACTGGTGGCGGTCATTGTTAACCCATGGCTCGACCGATCCGGTATGGAAATTTGTATTGTTGTCCGCATATTGATTTGGCAAAATTTTACACTGGATGCCCTTCCTGGCGTAACCCTCCCCATTTATCCGGAAATGCCCTGGTTTGTGCAACCCCTGTGACTTGTCGAATGTACCTAAATTCTTGAATTGCCCCCCTAAAAATCACCAGGTTAGGTGAAACCAGACTTAATTTGAGTCTTGAATTGCTCTCATTAAATTCGTTGTGAATGTTCCATGAATATTACCCCCCCCCCCCCCCGTCGCTCCGTCTGTCTCTCACGTTGAATTTCCCCATGAGTTTAATAAAGTTTTATCTAATCTTATTTAATGTGTGCAGAGCCATAAAGATGGCAGTTTAGAACTTGACAGAGATTGACATGATCTGACAGAAAGAATGGGTTAAACTGTCCTAATGCAGGTGTGCAAAGTTTGTAGAGACTTACAACAAAGTGTTGAAGTTATAATTGCTATCAAATGGGCTTCTACAGAGTACTGAATTAAGGGTCTGAATACCTATATGCAGGGGCACTTTCCTGCTTAATTATCCATCATGTTCTATCCACTACAAACGTCCAAAAAGGAAAAAAAGGTGAGGGAGAAATGGAATGGGGTAACTTTTTGATCTTCTGCATTTGAGGCCTTATGTGCTTATACTCTCTCTTACATGAGTGAAAAGAAGGTTCAGAGGGAGAAATGCACATTTAAAAAATCTTTATAAGCTACAATGCAGATCAGGAGAAACAAAAATCACATTTCAATATTCTTTCATGTATACTTCAAATTCTACAATGCATATGGAAGGAATGAATTATATATCAAAATTTAAAAATTGGCTTAGTTTTTATTTAAACATTACCTTTTCTTGACATTACTTGTAAAAAAATATTCTAATAACAGTATCCAAATTTCCACATGCCTACCTGGATTGGTTGCCTCAGATTAGGACCCGAGTGCTGCTGTGCAATGGCTGACACCTCAGCACCACACCAGTTCCATTCCATAACAGGCCTGACCCCATTGGCTGTCTGGCAATTTTGCCTCTTCCAGGGATGAGGTTCCCAAGGGATTTCCCCCCTTCATAGTGTGAGAAGGCTTCTTGTGAACGACTTCAGTAGAGCTACTTCACCGGATAGCAGAAAGGAGTCCTGTCTGCCATTTCAGAGCTGCGTGAAGTTTTTACCCTACAAGTTGGATGACTTCTTGAAGGGCTGGATGCAGTTTAACATCATACCGAGGACCCCTGCAGTGACATTCATGTCTCTGGTGTCACAATAATGAGACATACTCAGATAAAGGTTTGGGGCAGCCGCCCGTATAATCTGGTATCCTGGCTGCAAAGTCGTTTTTTATGAAAATAAACAGCACTGATGTGCATACAAACGAGTCCAAAACAAGACTGAGGATTTAGGGAAGAGGGACAGGCTTTTAAAGGGGAAGACAGGAAGTGAGGTCATAATGATCAGGCCCATATTCTTTAGTCATTGGTTCGAGCCCGGACGTGACATCACAGGGGCCGGAGCCGGTAAGGTCTCCTTCCATTGGCTCGGTCCCGGAAGTGACGTCAAGAGAGCCAGATGGAATCTCCCGGGAATGGTCTACAGGAAAGAGTGAAAAAGAGTCAGTGCACTCTGCCAGCTCCCGGCATGCCTCAGAACTGCCTTCACTCAAGCCCTTTAGCTGCCTCCCATGCGCACATGTGTGACACTGGTGATTCCTCCTTTTGATGTTAGTAGACGGATTGGGAGAGCATGGGGGTCATGAGGTCGCTGGAAAGGGGTGTGTGGTGCTCTCAATATCTTTGCAAGAGAGTGAAGTTACAAGTGTTTAGAGTCCTTGTGCTTTCTGTTTTGCTATGTGATTGCAAAACATGGCCGCTTTCCAGTGATCTGAGACAAGGACTGGACTCCTTATCTAATACTTAAATAAAAACTACCAATGAATATTTAGCTCAGTAACTGCCTGTCACTATACAAATCAAAACAGCATAATTGTGCCGATACATTACATCAGCCTGAGGAAGGGTCAACAACAGACTGAGCTGGCATTCCATCATGCAACTGACCACCTTAGTTAAAAGAAGAAGGAGAAGACCTCATAAGAATTCAACTATGGTGGCAACAGCAAACAATTCTTCTAAGTACAGAGAGCTACCTAAAAAGAAAGAAAGAGCGAGAATCCATCAGCACTTGAAGTCGGCAAGCACTGCAGTGGTGTGCTGCTACAATTTGAAATAAGCCAGTCATACATATGAGCTGCATATAATTTAAATATTTAGTTTTGCAATATAAATAATAAAAAAGTAAATCCTTCCATTTTTTGCAGACCAGTGGAAGACCACCATAAGCAAGTCATTTTGCACTACAAACAATCTGCATTTTTATTCTTTTCTCTATCTACAGTATATGTACTCATTGCATAATAAACTGTCTTTTTAGTCCAAGCCATTTGGTAGTGTGTGGTCTGATATTTCATTGACAGGCGCATATAAGAAAAACAACCAACCATGTCCAGGCATGGATAACAAAATGGATAACAAAATATTTTTTTATGTAATTACAAAACCAAGCCCCCATTGGCCTTCTGGGCTCTGATGCAATGTACTGGCTTGACCCCGTATGAATAAAAGATGTCAGCCTTTTATTTTTTATAGATTTGCAAATGTTTATGAAAATGTGTTTTCACTTTGTCATTACAGATTACTGAGTGTAGATTGGTAGGCAAAGATGGCAAATGTATCTGTTAAAAACTACAGTAAATCTACAACACAAAAAAGTGCCCAGAAAGCGAATTGATCTAAATACTTTCTGAATCCACTGTATATCGTAAATATAGAAATCTCTAAAGGTCACAACACCAATCATGTTCCATATGTTAAATATGTTGTATTTAGGAGTGAGAGGCATCACAGGCCATTATATGGCCTCTAATGTTATACGCTTCATATGGGACACACATATAGTATATGCCTTATATACTCAGCAAAAAAAGAAACGTCCCTTTTTCAGGACTGTTTTTTTCAACAATAATGTTTTAAAAATCCAAATAACTTTACAGATCTTCATTGTAAATTGTTTAAACAATGTTTTCAATGCATGTTCAATTAACCATAATCAATTAATTAACATGCACCTGTGGAATGGTCGTTAAGACCTTAACAGCTTACAGAAAGTAAGCATTAAAGGTCACAGTTCTAAAAACGCAGGACACTAAAGAGACTTGTCTACCGACTGTGAAAAACACCCAAAGAAAGATGCCCAGGGTCCCTGCTCATCTGCGTGAACGTGCATTAGGCATGCTGCAGGGAGGCATGAGGACTGCTGATGTGGCTAGGGCAATAAATTGCCATGTCCACACTGTGAGACGCCTAAGACAGCGCTACAGGGAGACAGGAAGGACAGCTGATCATCCTCGCAGTGGAAGACCACGTGTAACAACACCTGCACAGGATCGGTACATCCGAATATCACACCTGCGTGACAGGTACAGGATGGCCACAACAACTGCCCGAGTCACACCAGGAACACACAATCCCTCCATCAGTACTCAGACTGTCCGCAATAGGCTGAGAGAGGCTGGACTGAGGGCTTGCGGGCCTGTTGTAAGGCAGGTCCTTACCAGACATCACCAGCAACAACGCCGCCTATGGGCACAAACCCACCTTCGCTGGACCAGACAGGATTGGCAAAAAGTGCGTGAGTTTCTGCATGACAGCAATGTCAGTGTTCTGCCATGGCCAGTGAAGAGCCCAGATCTCAATCCCATTGAGCACGTCTGGGACCTGTTGGATCGCAGGGTGAGGGCTAGGGCCATTCCCCCCAGAAATGTCCAGGAACTTGCAGGTGCCTTGGTGGAAGAGTGGGGTAACATCTCACAGCAAGAACTGACAAATCTGGTCCAGTCCATGAGGAGGAGATGCACTGCAGTACTTCAAGCAGCTGGTGGCCACACCAGATACTGACTGGTACTTTTGATTTTGAGCCTCCCTTCATTCAGGGACACATTGTGAAACATTTTTAGTTTATGTCTTATGGTGTTGACTCTTTTAGTGTTCATACAAATATTTACACATTAAGTCTACTGAAAGTAAAAACAGTTGAAAGTCAGGGGACATTTCTTTTTTTGCTGAGTATATGTTGTGGCGAGCAGCTGGGGGCGGTACCCAGCTGGGATGCCCGGAAGGACTGTAGGAGGGATTACGTCTCCTCTGAACCATGAGGAGGCGACCGCCCTGGTAGCTATGGGGACCATGGGAAAGGAGCATGGAAGCTCGACCCTATTGGGGCCGGTGGTCACTGCCAGGGGGTGCCGGAATGCCTGGAGAGCCCTGGTCGTCAGCACTTCCGCCACACCTGGAAACGCTGAAGGGAAGAAGACCAGGGACACCCGGATTGCTTCCGAGTGCACAGCCGGCACTTCTGCCACACCAGGGAGTGCCGACAGAAGTTCATTGGGAGGCACCTGGAGCACGTCCGGGTGAGGATAAAAGGGGCTACCTTCCTCCATTCGAGAGCTGGAGTCAGGTGGAAGAAGGACGAAGCCTGGAGGAGAGGAATGGAGTCGGTCAGAAGAGAGAGAGGCATTGTTGAGGGCCTGGACTAAGGGTGATTGGTACGGGAGTACTGGGAAGTGTGCACTTTGTATATAATTATGTATAATAAACGTGTGTTGGTGCTTGAACCATCAGTGTCCGGGCCAGCTTTCACAACGTGTATTGCTATAATCGGGGACCCAAGATCTAAGGCTTTCTACTGTAATTACTGTAAAAAAGTGAATCTACTCTTAATTTCTTTATAATGTACACAATTTTAAATATGTCAATGAGTGCAAAAGTTGAGATGGCTCCAAAACATATAGCAAGACTATCATTTGCCTTTCTTCTATTTGCCTTTGTACTATTGTGGTTGTAGTGGACTATCCAAGGAGAAATCAGCTCCTGCTGTGCTCAAAGGAGAAGTGCAGGCAGAACTCTTCAAGGTTAACCACTAATCCTAGAAGTAATCTCAGAAACAGGTGAAATTTTGAACCCCAGAAATTGATCTGAAAACAGTGATTTAAATAATGACACATTAGTGGTGGTGGTGGTGTTTGGGAGCATGCACTGATGCAATGTGTTGCTACATGCACCACATACTAAATGATGGAATGATACAGAGAATAACACATAAGCATAAATAAATACGGTAACCCGTCATAAATATCAATAAAAACAAAAAGCTCAATGAGCGTGCATGGAAGTGAGCAGATTCTAGACAGCAACATGACATTCACAGCTTTTATGGCAGTACATCAAACTATCGTATCATACTTGAAATGTGTCCCTTAGTTTGAAGTTGAGATGAGCAATGGTTGAATTTTGGATTTAACAACTTGACTGTCACTGAAGATATATATTTTTTTAAATGTGTGTAATTGTTTTCCCATTTTGGAGGAAAAGATCACAATAACCGTCTATCATCTCATTTCATCCATCCATCCATTATCCAACCCGCTATATCCTAACTACAGGGTCACGGGGGTCTGCTGGAGCCAATCCCAGCCAACACAGGGCGCAAGGCAGGAAACAAACCCCGGGCAGGGCGCCAGCCCACCGCAGTATCTCATTTCAGTGCATTTTAATTTAAGGTGTGTTATTTAAGTTGTACAGAATAAAAGAAAAAGAAGTTTTATTCACGTCTGTCAATCTTTGGATCATACTTACCTAGTGTACTGTATAGTTACAGTTGCTTTCAGGAGGATCAGATAGAATTCAAAAAGAACAGCAGAAAATGGCAGGTCATGCTTATTTCATACACAGGCCAGTTCAGATTTACTGATCATCTTACATTTCTGAGGAACGTGGGAGGAATTTGGAATGTGGAGGAATTCCATACACGCAAGCGCTGTGTGCTGGTAAAGCTACCTGCTGTTCACCCATGTTGCACATTAAAAATATCTCTTTTTGAAGCTAGCATAACTTGAATGTTTGTGTAAATGAATAAATATTTAAAAAGAAAAACAAAAAAAATATATGGCCCGAACAGCAGATGATTTTTATTCAAAATACTCAGTCATTCATCCATTTTCTGAAGACACTAATTTTAATTCAGGCTTATGGCAGACAGGATCCTGTTCTAAAAGCATTCCCTCTGTTTTACCAAATGACCCAGGACATGAGTGCTCACAGAAATCAATTCAGGGGTGATTTAATTCACAGGTCATAAGACTACATGACTATATGTACGACATTCACTGTTGTTGGTACAGCACTTCTGTCATTAGTGTGTGGGAGACATACAAGCAAAAATATCCAAGTACACGGCCATAAATTTGAACTTGAACTTGAAATCACACACCGTATAATAATAGAGCAGAGTCAATAAGGAATGTTGAGGCACCTATAGGTAAACCCTATATAATTGAAATCTCAAAGAAAAAATCTTATGAGTAAATAGCATTGAAGGAAAATGTCTTTTCAGATTGGAGTGTGGTTGTGACTCTCCAAGATGTGATTCTTCCGATTATGATGGTTTCCGGTGTAGCGTGCGTAAGGGGCCCTTACCCTGCCAAGACGCCTCCACGCTGGAAGGACCGGGGGAGCAAGCATGTCCAGAGCATTACCTCCCCTGGGACACTCCTGGGTTGCAGTGGAGCCTCGGACTCCCACAGTGCTTAATGAGAGTTGTAGTTCACTGTAACCCTGTTGGGTTCCGTGGTGGTCACCAGGGGGAGCTGTGGGATTGGCAAAGCTCTTCATGGCAGGAATGCCACCGTACCCGGAAGTGCTGCAGGAATCTAGGTCATCAAGCACCTGGAGCAGTATAAAAGGAGCCAGCAGCCACTACTCAGGGAGCCATAGTCGGGAGAAAGATAAAGGTTGACCAGAGGAATGGAGGAGAAAGAAAAGAAAGAGAGAGAATGAAAAGTATTGTGCTGAGACTGTGTTGTACTTCTGGGAAACAGGGGAAGGCGTTTCCCATGAGGTAAAAAGTAAATGAAAAAAATCTGTGTGTGCCTTCAACTTGTGTCCCATGCTTGTCGGTGTTGGGTTCAGGTGGCAGTGCCAGCCTGGGTGGTCCACACCGGCAAGAAAAGGCTGGTCCAGGCAGGCAGACACCGGAAGTGATGTCAGCGATGAGAAAGTCGTCAATCTTCCAGTCTATAAAGGGAGGGAAAATGAAAGGTGTTATCACAGAGTGACAACCCCTGGAGCGCCAGAGAATTATCATCACCAGGCCCTTAAACTGTTCTCTATGTGCCCGCATGCAACAACAGTTATCGGGAGATCATGCAAACTCCATCCAAACAGATCTGCAACCAGAACATAAATGCTAGGAGAGTACCAGTAAGTGATTCCAATTGGCCCCACGAAGGTTATAATAGTTAACGAAAACTAAAATCAAAACTGAAACTATTATTAAAAAAACATTTTCGTAAACTTAAATAAAATAATTAACAAAACTGAAATGAAAAACTAATAAATACTGTATTCTTGCTGTTAGATTTTAACCCTTATAACTTTTAACTCTAAAAAAGTTATATATATAAAAATTGAAAGTCATCCACCACGAGCCACCTGCATATATTCATAGTGTAGTGAGCTTCCACTAACATTAAACTCATATTATATCCAAACCCATTAAGTGTACAGTTTTGTCTTATTGTGACACAAAAACTAAACCCCATAGTAGCTCTTTAACAGTACCATAATTACTAAAACTAAAACTGAAACTAACAGATATAAAAATAAAATAGAAATGTCTTTGTAAAATAAAAACTAAATTAAAACTAAAAACACACAATGAAGGAAAACTAAAACTAAGCTGACCAAGTAAGGTCAGAAAAAATATAGAAATAAAAACTAATATAAAAAGGCAAAACTATAATAACCTTGGGCCCCATATGATTGTATGTGTGTTTGTGTCTTTATTAATGAGCAGGCCCTGTAATGGACTAGCATCTCATCCAGGTTTACTTCCAGCCTTGTGACTGATCATCTGTAGTAGTACATAATAGGAAAGAAATTAAAGCAGAAGAGAAGCTGTAAATGTATCATAAAATGGTCAATAAAGTATTGTGGCTGTTTTTCATTAGGAAAAGCAGTAGTAAGAGAAGCCAGGCTTCAATATATAACATGGACTTTACAAAATTGCTCAGCATGCAGCAGAAACATTTTTGAGATTTATTTTTAAAAAATGTGTCTCTGTGACCAGTGGTTAGAATAAGGTCACCATCACTCTTGCATTTTGCAAAAGGGCAAAAAGATTCTAACATTTGGTGATGCAATGGAAATGGTTGCATACAAAACCATGTTTAAGAAGGAGGAAATCAAGCTTGTGGCATTTGATTCTTGTGGTGAAGGTTATTAGGCGGTAAAGAAAGCTAATGGTGAAAATGCAAATGTAATCCTTGATGGAGGTTGTGTACCATTGCAACACTTGGTTGTAGGAGGTACAGGCATGACTAAAACTGAGAGGAGATATGTACCAAAGCTGAAGGACTGGAAGTTGAAGAAGGAGAGTGTGAGAAGTAAATCTGCTGACACGTTGGCTACAACATTAAAATTAGGTTTCAACACTATTAGGTGAAAAGGGCAAGTGGAAGGTGACAAAAAGTGTCTGGTTGAAAAAAGACAGAAATGTGCAATTGGCCGAAAAAATCACAGAGACAAAAGGAAATTTGGCTACAGAATGCTGATGTAGATGTGGCAATTGAGGAAGAAAGAGAAAGGAGATATTCTAAGGTATGCCAGAAAATAAAGTCAGAGGGAGACAGAACAACACATAAGGAAGCAAAGTGAAATTCCAGAAAAACAGTTTCAAGAGTGAAGCTAAGAAGTTAAGAGACTGTAGTTTGCAGGGAAAAGAAAATGCATTCAGGAGCAGATGGCAAGGAAAGACAGGATGTAGTTAAAGTGAATTGCTGGAGAAATGCTGAAGGGAAAGATATGATTTATAGTAATGATATTAGGGATGCCTCAAAGAATGAGCTGTGAGTTTTTGCCACCACGGCAGTTCAATGCACAAAGAAGTTTCTCAGTGCTCAGTGTTTATCTTCGAGTGAAGTGCTGGAGCTTTATAGGGTAAAAAAAGTACATCATCATTTGGAATACATACATTTCATGTGTGATCAGTGTCATCAACAATCTATGTAAAAACAATGTTAACTCAGAAACATTTTTCATGTTTTAGTAATAATTGACAAAATGTAGACATGAAATGTATAATGTATGAAGTCTGAATGCAAATATGAAATAAACACTTTCACAAAAGGTACAAGTATAACAAAACAAATGCGCTTTTATTCAAGAATATAACCGAAAGAAAAAAGAAAGCAGGTTACGGTAGGCGGTTGATACGACAGCTTGCGTGGTGCAATGCTAAGAACTGCTGCCTTCCAATCAAGAGGTCGCGGTTTCGATATCACCTGCTTCCCAAATTTACCATTTTGACTATTGAGCGGCTCTTATTGTTTATATCTATACTAATAAAAGGCAAAGCCCTCACTGACTGACTGACTCACTCATCACTAATTCTCCAACTTCCCGTGTAGGTAGAAGGCTGAAATTTGGCAGGCTCATTCCTTACAGGTTACTTGCAAAAGTTAAGCAGGTTTCATTTCGAAATTCTACGTGTAACGGTCATAACTGAATCCTACTTACGTACATATATACGTCCATAGCCTGCAGCTCGGTTGCCGTGTGAGGCCATATCAGAGCTCTGTAAGCGGTGCTGTTTCTTTGAAGGACAGGTGATTGGCAGGATGACGCCGGACCTCGTCCTGTATCTAAATGGTGCCATCTTTCATCTTTACGCCTGGTGCAGCTGTGTTGTTCTTATATGTGAGTGGACATTTCTTGTAGGGAGGGCTTCTGTTCTCTCTCTCCGATCTGTGTTCACCTCTGTTATAGCGCGTCTTTATTTGAAAACAGCATGTCAGATCAGGGTGAGCAGTGAACGCAACAGAGAGAATAAAACTGAATAAAAAAATGCTTAACTTTACAAGTACCATACATTTACACCAAACTGTTACATACTCAAATGAAATTTATGCTTTTATTGTATAACAGTAAGAATAAGAACAGCTCACTACTCAAAGTGTTAATTTTAGGAGACATTAAGACTCAAACCCAGGACCTCCTGAACAGGAGTCAGCAGCTGTAACCCCTGTACTACCAAGGAAGTCAGGATGACAAGCAACACTAACCTGATTTCTTTTTCTTCAGTTATAGTCTTGGTGGGGGGGGGGGAGCACATTTGTTCAGTTATACTTGTATCTTTTGTGAAGGTGCTTATTTGATATTTGGACTTCAGTCTTCACACGTTATACACTTCATGTATACATTTTATTGTTAGTAATAAGACATGGAAAAAGTATTTTAGGTATGTGTTCAACATTTCCTGTCATCCTACACTTACACAGATCTTTGTTGACATGGAACACACGTGAACTGCATGTGTTCCGAATAACATTTTTTTTCGCCTAGGTACCTGACTCACTGATAAACAAGGCTTCAGTTGGTAGACGTTTTTGCAGTTTCTTTGGTGGTGGGGGGGATGGTATAGCAGACTGCTAGCTGCTTGGGATTATCAACACATTTACAAGACAAAAGAGCTGAATGGATACATGCGAGTGGATTTAAGGTGAGCCGGATTTACGAGTTTTTTCATAAGCTTTGGTAATTCTAGTGTTAACTGATGCTACCCTTATGACCAAACCCCTTCCAACCAGGACCCATATCCTGACAACAAGATTACAAAATAGAGGCACTCACAGAAAAAGGATGGCACTGTGGCAAGATCCAAAAAGTATTCAACTTAGTTAATTTACATTAAATGCAGAAACTAATTCATATACCATGGTTCCCAAAAACCCTAAATACACATAGGGAGTAAATTAATTGATGCAGGGCAAACTGTAAAAATTGTTTTTTTTTTTTTTTTTGTTTTTTTTTAAATTGATTATAACAGTGGCATTGCTCAGTGAAGATCATGCAATAGAAATGTGAATTATCCTAAAAGATGTTTGGGAATGTAAATTCTGGGAAGTGCAAGGTAGTCACTCAGTAGTCAGGTTTGTAAATTCCTTTACAATTGGCAGATTTCATCATATTCATAGAAGTTTTGCTTATTTTGTTCATTGATAGTATGCTGGTTGACTGTTATTACTTCATTATTAAGTATCACAAGTCTGTGGGACAAAGATAATTAATGGTGGTAACTGTCATGAAGCAGCAGAAGCAAACAGCACTAAAGCCTAATGTTTTTAATGGCTGGACATTTTTTTTTTTCAAATCATGATTTTTACATACTATTACATTCCATTAATTTTTCTTTAATTATTTTTGGCATCTTTTAATTTGCCAGTCTTCAGTGCTCTGAGCCAACCACTTATAAAAGCAAATCTAAACACAAATTATTTACTGAACCTGCTGATCCAGTACAAGATTGCTATAACCCAGACTACACTGCCAGCATTGGATATAATGCAGGAAACAACTTTGAGTAAGGTGACTGAAAGGTGCAACATGAATGACCCACTTCACACTTTGGTGTGGTGAAGGACTAACACCAAAATGTGTCATACATTCTTGTCTATATCCCAGTTCACAACGGGGAAAACAAGAGACTTGGTCTCATCAGACACCTGAAGGACTCTGAGATGGTGAGAAATAAGATTCTCTGGTCTTTTTTTTGTCTGTCAATATGGGGTGCTGTGTGTACATTAATGAGGGAAAAAATTAATTTAAATGATTTTAGCAAATGGCTGCAATATAACAAAGAGTGAAAAATTGAAGGGGGTCTGAATACTTTCCATACCCACTGTGTATATATATATATATATCTTTAGTGTTCTAACTTTTGGATTGCCTGAACTCCCCAGGGGTCATACACAATAAAGCACTTAAGAATTTTAAACTCTGCTTACTACGCATTAATGGGAGTGGTGCTCCCATGCTGGCTCATCAACAACCATAGTTCAACAGATTCTGTATTATATTTTATTCAAAAATACACATCAGTGTTTAAAAAAAGAAAAGGCACTAGTTTTAAAAATTGCAATGGCAGCATTGTAATAAATTGTACTGACTTAGTGTGAAGCAGGTAATTTTCCATTTGAAAAAAGCTCCTCTCTTACAGCATCTGTTTCACATGCTAGCCCTTCACATGTGAACCTGTTTTGAGAGTTACATTTTGAGGAAGGTGGGTCATCTCTAAGCAGGGTGGCAGCATCTAGAAAATCACTCCACAGTTTAATGCTGCTGGTGTCAGGAACAGCAGACTTTGCTCTCCATAATGGGAATTTTATCATCCCCTAAAAACTGCAGCACTTCAAGATAATTAAGTTGAATTCTTCTAGGCAGATGGATTTCCAAAAGGGCAATGTGGGATGCTGTGACAGTGGGGCAGACAGCCAGTAAAGGCTTTATGAAATGCACGGCTTAAACTTTGATATCTTAAAATGTGCTGGCGCAGCAAAAGGAAAGTAACGAGACAGAGTAAAAGTTTTTTGCTGTCTCAAAAACACCTACAATGAAATGAACCTAAAAGTCAGAGAAGGAAATCATTTTTTAATTAAGTTTAGAAATAAACTGATTTTCATGTACTGGCAAGCTAGGTGGTCTACTAGAAACTGAGTTGCACTTGAAAGTATGGTTTAAAATCCCACACAGAGTGATGCTAAAATAGTCTTTCATCTAATGTGCGTTCCTTTTAACTTATTCATTCCCAATTCCAAACATGGGCCTGGATTGTCATATTCAAATACAAAAATTACAAAATTATTATGTTAACTTTTAATAATAATACACATAGGATACACAAACCAGTGTGTTTCTTCGTGGTGGTCCCAAACCCAGATAAATGGGGAGGGTTACATCAGGATGGGCATCTGGTGTTAAATTTTGCCAGATCAATACAAAACAACAATAAAGACTTCCATACCAGATCGATCAAGGTCCAGGTTAACAACAGCCACCACCAGCACTGTTAGCCAACAGGGTGAGGTGTCAATTGGGCTACTGTTTGCTGAAGAAGAAGAGGGGTAAGGTGTGTCCAGAGGCAGGAGGAGAGGAGGAAAGTAAAGAAAGTGGAAGTGAGGGTAGGAACTTTGAATGTTGACAGTAGGAAGGTTGATATATATTGTGTGTGTAAGAAACTAAATGGAAGGGAAATATACCAGGTGGATCAGAGGTGGATTCAAATTGTTCTATCAAGGTGTGGATGGGAGGAGAAATGGGGTAGGGGTTATTTTGAAGGAACAGTATGTCAAGAATGTTTTGGAAGTGAAAAGAGTGTCAGACAGAATAATGATTATGAAGCTGGAAATTGGAGGTGTGATTATGGATGTTGTTAGTGCATATGCCCTACAAGTTGGGTGTGCGATGGATGAGAAAGCAAATTTCTGGAGTGAGTTGGATGAAGTGATGGACAGTATACCCAAGGGAGAGAAAGTGGTGATTGGAGTGGATTTCAATGGACATGTTGTTGAAGGGAACAGAGGAAATGAGGAAGTATGGTGTCAAGGAGAAGAATACAGAAGGTCAGATAGTAGTGTATTTTGTGAAAAGGATGAACATGGCAGTGGTGAATACATATTTTAAGAAAAGGAAGGAGCATAGGGTGATGTACAAGAGTAGATGAAAATGTATACAGAGGAAGAGGTTGGTGAAAAAGAAGTGGGAAAGTCACAGAGATGCAGAAAGTAGACAAGAGTACAAGGAGATAAGGTGTAAGGTGAAGAGAGAGGTGGTGAAGGCAAAAGAGAAGGCGTATGATGAGCTGTATGAGACACTAAGGAGGGTAAAAAGGACCTGTACTGAGAAAGATGTGCAACAGGTTAGGGTGATAAAGGATAAAGATAGAAACATACTCACAAGCAAGGAGAGTGTGTTGAGCAGATGGAAAGAGTACTTTAAGAGGCTGATGAATTAAGTGAATGAGAGAGAGAAGGCTGGATGATGTGGAGATAGTGAATCAGGAAGTGCAACGAATTAGCAATGAGGAAGTAAGGACAGCCATGAAGAGGATGAAGAATGGAAAGGCCATTGGTCCAGATGATATACCTGTAGAAGCATGGAGGTGTTTAGGAGAGATGACAGTAGAGTTTTAACCACATTGTTTAATGCAATCTTTTAAAATGAAAGAGCACCACAGATGTGATGTTTGCTCTGAGGATGTTGACAGAGAAGTATAGAGATGACCAGAAGGATTTGCATTACTTCTTTGTGGATCTGGAAAAAGCATATGACAGGGTGCCTCAAGAGGAGTTATATTTCTGTATGAGGAGGTCAGAAGTGGCAGATGAGTATGTAAGAATAGTGCAGGATATGTCTGCAACAGTGAAACAAGAGTGAAACATCTTGTTAATAACACTCTGGTGACCCCTAATGGGAGGAGCCAAAACAAGAAGAAGAAAATATAAACAAATACAGTACAAAATTAACAATATAACACACCAACGTTAAAACACTCAATTTTTGTGCAATGAACATAAATAAAACACATAATTTTCTCATACTCGCCTATCCAATACAGCATTGCATGAGTCTATTCCATCAAGAACTGGGCTCAGCTTGGGACAGGCCATCAGATCAATTGTCACAGTGGCCACTGACAGGGACCACTACAAACTAAATTAACTTGAAGGTCTTTGGAGGTGTTGAGGGAAAACTGGACAACCTGCAAGAAGCCCAACGAAGACACACAGGTGAAAGTGCCTTCAACTCCAGGATCCTGGATCTGTGAGACAGAATCACCCACCACAGTGCCATTATGCCACCATAAATTACACACACACAAACAATAAATAAACATACAGGTAACAAACTAAATGAAGGAAATGCCCGAGTACCCTTAACTTATACAGGGGTGTGTGAGGTAATTAAGATAGTCAAGAGAAGCACCTATCATCATGTGAAAACTCCTTGACTGTGAGGTCTGCATGTTGGTTTGAAATGTAAGAAAAAACAAACAACTTTGTATCCTTAGACTGCAAATGTACAGTAGATGTAAGGCAGGAGCAATTTCACAGGGGAATGTTAGAGTAGAACTGTGTCACTTTTGTAGTGAAATAATGTAAAGAATGGAGGCAATGTTCTCTACAACACTAGTCAGTCATCTAGTTAGATGAGCCATCTTTGACCGTGTTCTTGAAAATTACACAATTGTATGTGTGGTGCACTAGAAAAGAAACTCACAAGCCTGAATGATTGTTTCTCACATTAAAGGAATACTCCACCCAAAAATGATGTTTTTTTATATGATACTTACCCAATGTAATTTATAGTAATGACTGAGAAAAATTTCTAAACTCATGTTTTCATGTAGAATGAAGACAAAAAAAATAGAAGAGAATTTTATGGTGACCAACATCAAATAACAGCAAACAATAAGAAAACATCCATGAAAAAAGTTCATGTTACTCATGTTGCATAACCTACACATCTAGTCATATGCTCGTACAGTCTCAAACACATGCATTTTCACTAAAACATTGTTAAATAAGGCACTTTTGAAAGATGTTCTTGTGAACTAAAATTGAATGTGCTCAGATGAACCTGAACATTTGAATTGAGGAACCACCTCCACCACTTTATTTATTGATCACAAGTCCAGCCCAGTAACAACTTATTTATTGGGTCTCATGTGGTTTACTGAGAGATGTTTACAACTAAAGATTAACAGTTAAAGAAAGTGAGTCATAACATTATCTGGAAAAGAATATGATTTGCTCTTGTGCATATCCAAGATTACTCAACAAGCAGAAGGTCACTCGTACAGTTCCATAACCTGCTGCTAAATACTCCAGAGGTACTCCAGTTCTGGATGTGAATATAAATGTAAAAATGAGAGGTGGGTCCACAATTCAAATAGTTTTTTTCATCTGTCTTCCTTCCATTCTGGTTCACAAGAGAGTTTTCTGGGAGTGCCTTTAATCTAACAATATTTTACTAAAAATAAATGTTTAGGATGTTGTGACTTTACATGTGGGTTATAATGTGAGTTTTTTGATGGATGTTTTTGATACTATTTGCTGTTGACCAATGTTGGTCACCATAGACTTTAGTGCTATTAGATTTTTTTTTTATCTTCACTCTGCATGACAATGTAAGATTGCAAATTTTTCTTGGCTATCATTACCAATTAGATTATATAAGCAACATATATCACTTTTGGGTACAGTGTTCCTTTGAAGGGTTCTTTTGATTGTGTTAGTGTATGAATTAAATTTTTCTGTCATAGCTTCAGTGTACTGATTATTTTATAAACAATACACAATAAATAATAATAAACACAAATGATTCTGTCTCTGTGATTCTATTCATTCTTTTGTGATGTTTTTCTATTCTAGTGTTATTGAAGTTTAAGCAAAAGAAGATTAAGAGGTGACATGATTGAAGTGTTAAAATTATGAAGGGAATTAGTACAGTGGATCGAGACCGTTATTTTAAAATGAGTTCATCAAGAACATGGGGATACAGTTGGGAACTTGTAAAGGGTAAATTTTACACAAATATTAGGATATTTTTCATCACACAAAGAATCATAGACACATGAAATAAGTTACCAAGTAGTGGGTAGACAAGATAACTTTTGTCCTATGGGTCTGGCACTGGACAGGCCAACATTTGCATTAACACTATGATGAGGACCACAAGAGCAAGTGGAATGATTAAACAGATAAATATGAAAGGCACTGTATAAAAGATAGATAGATAGATAGATAGATAGATAGATAGATAGATAGATAGATAGATAGATAGATGTGAAAGGCACTATTTAATAGATATGTACTGCTTCAGTTTGTCTCCCCATAAACTCTGCCCCCACCCATATATTGTTTTCACAGGCTTAGTGAAATGACTCAATTTAATCAGAAAGTAATTGAGAAATTTTCAGACCTGATGGAAAAGGGGGCAAAATTTATGTTCAAGAAAATCTGGGTAGTCCGACTGTAAAGGCAGATTAAGATTTAGGTTGGACTTGTCCGGTGGGTGTAATACAAGACAGGTTTGGGGGCGAGTTATGTTTTAAGATGTGTGGATCTTACAATTTGAACTTATGCACAGGTGAAGTAAGCCTGGCAAACTTGCATAGGAATGGGTAGACTGGTAGAGCACGTGCCAAATAAAATTGGGGGGGGAGTGGGGGGGGACTGACTCTACTGGTGTGGTAAATGATAAAATGGGATGCAAGACTTGAGAAAAATCAGAGGACCATGAGATTGTATGATGTGGATTTATAGAATACAGTGGAAATGGCAAAGGATTGGGCACTCTACTAGCAGAGGCAGAATAAGATTTGGATTGGATAGATAGATAGATAGATAGATAGATAGATAGATAGATAGATAGATAGATAGATAGATAGAT
>JANRMT010062856.1:30713295-30723444 GCA_026402145.1 Polypterus bichir lapradei
GATAGATAGATAGATAGATAGATAGATAGATAGATAGATAGATAGATGGATGTGAAAGACACTAATAGATATGTACTGCTTCAGTTTGTCTCCCCATAAACTGTTCCCCCACTCAAAATTGTTTCAACCAACCGCCAGGGATTGATGATATGAAAAGGGCATTTTTCAGTGTACACATGACAATAAAAAGGAACTTAAAATAGTATTTAAACGTAAACAGAATGTAAATAACACAAGTGTTATATATATGCAGGATCTTGGCAAACATGCATGATTGCCAAATGGAAAATCAATTAAAAAGAAAAAAAACATGGTTTTTCGCCATTCATTAGGGGTATGCTTGAAGATGAGTAAGGTATGCAGGTGAAAGAAGGCTTTTAGAGAAATGAAAAAACCTGAAAAACAAAAGTTTAGAAGGTCAGAGTGGGTGGTAAAAGACAACTTGTAGAGAATATAAAGTGTGAATTTCAAAGAAATTCAAGCATTTAATGCTGAAGAATTGCATAAATTCAGCTTGTGTATAAAGTTAGCTTGTTCTGTTAGTCTGTGCTAGGGGTTTTTGAATTCTTGTAAAAGAACAGAAACAGACAGACCAGTGTGGCAACAATAAAAATAAGTGAAATGTGGGAGACTGGAAAGTCTCTGATCTTAATGGCTTTGTCTATTCACCTCAAAGATCTGTGAGTCTTTTATCACCTGTTCCTCTACAAATACATACAATCAATATTATTTCTGGGTGAGTAAAAGGCTCACAGTGTGATATTAAAATGTCCAGAAGGACCACATATGGAGATATCAGTAGAAGAGTTACACTCAATACAGTGACGCCTGTTGCAGCAGAAAGTGCAGTGTGGCAAGTGTGCTTCATAATCAGATAAGAAGATTTGTGCAGATTAATCTATTGTAAGAGGTGATGTGTGAGTTTGGAACAAGGCTTGTGTGGAAAATTCAGTTTTTAAATTAAAACATTGTTATTTGATTACATGAGGAGTTTTTGGGCAGAAAGAGGAGAGTGGGTTAAACACTGGGTGGAAGTCTGCTTTTGGATGTGCTAGCATAGTTGTTTTCCATCCTGGAATACACTTTGAATTTTTTGACCTGGTGATTTAAACAGTATGCCATGTCTGCATATACAGCTAGATTCTACTGAGTATTGCCAAATAGCACACTGCTGGAAGAAAATAGTAAAACAAGCACAAACAATCATGCTTAAAAGTTCAAAAAGTCTGTTCCAAATCCTTAAACAAAGAAAGCAAGAAAGTAAAATAAAATAATAAAAGAACATTACAAAGATACAAGTGAATATTTCTAGCCACCAAACAAAAATAAAATAACACCTAAACAATAAACCTGTAATAAATGTTGCTTAATGGGTGTAAGCCTCAACAAGAAAGAATAAAATCTCATGAGTGCATGCATTAGAGTATTATTTGTTAAGGCAATGTCAGAGAGGCATGAGACCTCCATTGTAAGAAATAATGGTGTACAGAGAGGTGATGTCTGTTATCACGATAAAGTTGTCAGCACCCTGAAGCTAAATGCTATCAAAGAACTTCAACTATCAGACTGGCTGACAGAACTTTCAAAGGCAACATGGGTACTGTCTTTAATACATGTCTTTAAATAGAGATCTTTGAGAAGATTCATTTAGCTGCCAAGGACATAAGACAGTTCTATTTTGTTATTAAAATTACAAATAGTGGATAGAAACTTTACCTGGGTCTTATATAAGAGTTAAGTATCTGGGCCTAAGAATTAAAAAGCTTTGACAAAATGTTTAGAGAAGGCCACCATTCCATCCAATTGGCCCTCAGATTTGATAAGAAGTGATTTATCTTCACTAGAGATAGATATGTGTCCTTTGAATACAGAGAGACTTCTCTGATTTTAGCTAGCTCACATGATTAAGCAATAAAGAGATGCAAAATGACCAGTAGATGTGTGATAGATGTTGTGAATTTAAAGACTGATGAAACTAAAGAAGAATCCTCAAACTCAAAATCAGCCGTGTTCTCCTATGCAGACCTAGAAATACCAACAGGGTTTGCTAACTAATTAAGCCTAAAAACTCAACAAGCAGACAAGCAGCCTGTAGACTAAAAAGTGGACCAAAGCTTATGAAGTGAGAGGGGAACCCTAGCCCAAAACAACAAAATGGAGTATTTAAATTAATAATAATAAAGCTTTGTAAAAAGGTTTCCGAAAACCAAGCAACAACAACAACATTTATTTAAATAGCAAATTTTCATACAAATAATGTAGCTCAAAGTGCTTTACATGATGAAGAAAGAGAAAAAAGACAAAGTAAGAATTAAAATCAGAGAACACCAATTAACATAGAATAAAAGTAAGGTCCGATGGCCAGGAAGGAGATAAAAAACAACTTCCAGGCCATGAGACCACCCAGCCCCCTCTAGGCATTCTGCCTAACATAAATGATCAGTCCTCATTGTATTCAGGGCTCTCATGGAAGGACTTGATGATGATGGTCACGTGGACTTCTGGGGCCTCATGCATAAACGGTGAGTACGCACAGAAATGTTGCATAAGAACGTTTCTACGTTCATATCGCGATTTATAAAACCTACACTTGGCGTAAAGCCACGCACTTTTCCACGGTACCTCAAACCCTGTCGTACGCAAGTTCTTCGCTTGGTTTTGCAGACTGGCGGCACCCAGCGTCAAAACAGTGCTACTGTTCCTGTGTGGTTACCCTTTATTTCTTAGAACCACATTCCTGACGTGGTTTTATAAATACACTGAAACTAACCGCATATTGTTTATTAGTGTAATGCATCTGATTGTAATTAACCTGTAACCAATATAATGGCCCAGGGAATGGCCATAGTATTCCAAATACCATAATTACTTTAGCGTTGTTACTCTCTCTGCACCTTCTTCTTCTTCTTTTTCTTCTTTCAGCTGGTCCCTTTAAGGGTTGCCACTGCGGATCATCTTTTTCCATATTACTCTCACTGCACCACTCGGATTATTTATATCACTGTATCTAAGTGGGGAATCACAGCAGCAGCTGATCAGAAAGAGAATTATTGGTATACAGCATCAAGCACATGCTGCCAAAGCCACGGCAAAACATTTCAAAGCCTTTCCTGTATAGACCTCGCGGTTCAGAAACAGTTTCACCCCAAGAACTATAAACACACTCAATCAAGTGCTCCTTGTAGAACTGTTTGTACTTAATAGTACAATTACCCCACTGTAAACTTGCACTACAGTTATAATATTACACAACCTGTGCCACTTTATAAAGCGCGTATTTACATGACGATATCATTTTTAAGATGAAATGCAGCAAAATATGTTGATTATATTATACAGAGAAAACTTTAACTTCATTTAAATAATCTGTATTGTTAATAATTAAACATATGAGGACACGTTGCCGCAGCGCTAGCAAGTTCACGTATTGTTTCTGCCTTGCGTGCTGTATATTTGCTGAGGCTGGTGCGACACTGGAAGGATAGATGGATAGAATAATTAAACACGTACTATGAAGATATTTCAATGTTCCCTAAAAGTTTTGAAGAATCATCGTTGTAAGCTTACAGATGGCAGAACTGATTTCTCTATTACAGAGCTGATTGTGTGCCGATTGGGTATTTGGGGAAAGAAAAGTAAGCACAGGAATTGGAGGTTAGTACGTTTAAAAGAGACAGTACTGCTACAATAAATTATTTCATCGAAGGTCAGGCATGGCGCAACAGCATCTTGTGTGAGACATGAACAATCACTGCGCCATCGTGTTCTCATGTTTAATAGCACGCTTTCATTCCAATCATCATGAAAATGATATCACGTATACATCTCAGTATTTTAATTATTCAGAGAGCTGCAATATCACGAATGTAATAGATTCTGTGTCCTGTCGGAGAAAGAGAAAGAACGGAAGCACGTAGTGATTCACACACATAGAGCACATTGAAGATCAAACAAAAAACAAAGCGTTTAACATGCTACTTTAGTTACGATGGGATTTGAGAAACTAGTAAATTAAATGAATTTAAGAAGAAGTTTATGATGTTCTACTTTAATGACAAAATAAACTACGTGATTAAAGTGGAAATTTTGAGATTAAAGTTGAAATTTCGTGCTTTTTTCCCCACTGTGTGCCTATTTTTTTTTGTCTGTGCCCTAATAAGCTCAGACAGTGGGCTATAACTCGCCTTTTCACGGCGACTTTGATATGTGACTTCTTTTTTATTTTGGCACTGTGTGACTTTGTGAACTTGAGCTATCGAGTTTCTCGGACATGCTATGTCACTCGATCAACTTCCTTTTACTGTTTCTAAATCAACAAATAGTATAATTTTCCTTTGCCTCCACTTGGTATTCGCTGAAATTCTAATGTTTTCCCCCGTGCTATTCCCATTGTCTTTTCACAGAACGCTGAGCTTAAGGGCTATTTATATTGATTTGCATATTCAAAGAGGCATAATTCTGGGAGGAGTTTGGGCGGGACAGCACGCGCGTGCACAAGCATTACTTTTCACGCTGACCGGGATTTATGGAGTGGAAGAACGTGGAAGTTGGAGTACGCACAGATTCCTACATCTGGATTTTTCTGTGCGTAAGCACATTTCGGCTTTTGTGCTTACGTCATGTTATAGTACGAATTGTATGCGCGCCGTTATGCATGAGGCCCCTGGCCTTTAATCCATCAATGTAGGGACATTATGGTGCTATGATTAGGTGGTGGTGGCGCAGGTCGCCACCACAAAAAAACAGAAAAAGAACAGAAGAGAGAGTAGGGGTTAGTATGGATTTTGGAGCCACGACAAATAGTAATGACAATTAATTGAATATGCAGAGCATTAGGATTAAATTAAAATGAAGTTATGAGAAAGCCATGTTAAAGTAATGTGTTTTTAGCAGTTTTTTAAAGTGCTCCACTGTATCAGCCTGGCGAATTCCTATTGGCAGGATATTCCAGATTTTAGGTGCATAACAGCAAAAGGCCGTCTCACCACTTCTTTAGCGCTTGGAATTGTAAGCAGACACTCATTTGAAGATCTAAGGTTACAATTTGGAATATAAGATGTCAGGCACTCTGATATATAAGATGGAGTGAGATTATTTAAGGCTTTGCAAACCATTAGCAGTATTTTAAATTCAGTTCTGAATGATACAGGTAACCAGTGTAGTGACATCAAAACTGGAGAAATGTGCTTGGATTTTCTTTTCCTAGTTAGGATTCTAGCAGCTGCATTCTGCACTAGTTGCAGTCGATTTATGTCTTTTTTGGGTAGTCCTCAGAGGAGTAATCTACAGAAATAGTACAGTAATCTAGTCAACTGTAAACAAAAATGTGAACTAATTTCTCAGCATCTTTCAATGATATTAGAGGTCTAACTTTTGCTATATTTCTTAAGTGAAAAAATGCTGTCCTAGTGATCTGATTAATATGCGATTTAAAATTCAGGTCACAGTCAACAGTTACCCCTAAATTTTTTACCTCCGTCTTGACTTTTAATCCTAATGCATCACGTTTATTTCTAATACCTCATTATATCCATTATTGCCAATCACTAAAATTTCAGTTTTTCTTTATTTAGCTTAAGAAAATTACTACTCATCCACTCAGAAACACAAGTAAGACATTGTGTTAGTGAAACAACAGAGTCAGGGTCATCAGGTGCTATTGATAAATACAGTTGCGTGTCATCAGCATAGCTGTGGTAACTCACGTTATGCCCCGAGATAATCTGATCTAACGGAAGCATGTAGATCGAAAGGAACAGTGGACACAGGATAGAGCCTTGTGGAACAACATATAGAATATCATGTGTCTTTGAAGTATAATTACCACAACTAACAAAGAATTTTCTACCTGCCAGGTAGGATTCAAACCAATTTAAGACACTGCCAGTGAGGCCCACCCACTGACTAAGGCGATTTCTAAGAATATTGTAATCAATGGTATCAAATGCAGCACTCATATCTAAGAGGATGCGAACAGATAAATGGCCTCTGTCTGCATTTACCTGCAAGTCATTTACTACTTTAACAAGTGCAGTTTCTGTATTGTGATTTATTTTGAAACCCGACTGAAACTTATCAAGAATAGCATTTTTATTGAGGTGGTCATTTAGCTGCATAATGACTGCCTTCTCTAGAATTTTACTTAAGAAAGGCAGGTTATAAATAGGTCTAAAATTTTCAGAAGCAGAGGAGTCGAGTAGGGATTTAACTATAGCAGTCTTAAGACAGTCCGGGAAGACCCCTATATCTAATGACGAGTTTACTATGTCAAGAATACTATCAATTAGCACGTCCAATACTTCTTTGAAAAAACTTTGTGATATTGGGTCAAGGACGCAGGTGGAGGGTCTCAGTTGAGAAATTATTTTATATAAATCAGGTAAATGGTGAAAGAATTTAATTTGTTTATAACGGAGTACTGGGGCTTAAGAGGATGTGCAGTGTTGGGGAGATATACTATATTATTTGTATTATCATTAATTTTTTGATTGAAAAATACAGCATTTGTCTCACAAGTTTCACTGGAAGTATTCTGGAGGCATTCCATTGAGTGACCTGGGTTTAGCAGACGATCACTTGTAAAGAATAAGATTCTGGGATTACTAGCATTGTTATTTATGATTCTAGAGAAATAGCAGCACCTCTCAAGACGGATTGTGTTATTGTATTCTGTTATTTTAACCTTCAATATCTCATAGTGGATAGTTAGTTTAGTTTTTCTCCATTTATGCTCAGATCTATGGCATGTTCTCTTTAAATCAGACACTCTTTGGGTCTTCCATGGTATAGTGCTAGAAGGTTTTTTTAACTGTCTTTTCAGGTGTGATTATGTCAGCAGCAGCTCTCACCTTAGTATAAAATTTTTCCACCTTACTATTTACATAACCTCGCCATTGTAGTAAGCACTACAAACGGACTGGTTGCTTAGAATGTTTGTAAGTTTTGAAGCTGCTGATGAATCAATGAAGCATTTTTTAACAATATGCTTCTCATGAATGTTTTCTGTCATTATTTCTACATTAAATAGTAAAAGAAAATGGTCTGATAGACCAATATTAATGATCTGCTTCACATCAACTTTCAGTCCTTTAGTAATTACTAAGTCTAATGTATGACCTGCTTTATGTGTAGGCTGATTAACAAGCTGTCTCAAATCAAAAGAGTCCAGGAAGTTCATAAATTCTTTTACTTTTGGGTCACACAGTTTATCGATATGAAAGTTAAAGTCACCAACTTTTAGGAGTGCATCATAGTTCGTAATTATAATTGGCACCAAGTCTGAGAAATCCTCAAAGACAGACGCATTGTATTTAGGAGGTCTATACATGGATAAATATTAGAAACTGATAAACTCCATGAATAGCAATGGCAAGATACTCAAAGGACTTTACACTTTAACCGACTCGAGTATGTTTGCTAAACTGCCGCCTCTCTTTCCTTGGCAATCCGCATGAGTAAAGCTGTAATTCGGAGGCGCAGATTCGATTGAAACAGCCACACCATCAGAGCTAAGCCACGTTTCACTTTCTTATCACTAATAAGATTGTTGATAGAAAACGTCTTGTTGGTTAATGCTCTAACATTTAATAAAGCCATATTTAATGTTTTGGAAGAGCAGAGCTGAATTTTATGTGTGTTATGGGTATTTGAGATAGAAATTAAGTAATTTTTATTAGCACCGCTTTATTTAATCTATAATCTGTTTTTATAGATTTAATACATTGTTCATCTAAAGGTGTAATTGTAATTAAATTATTCGTATTTATGCCGCACTGCCTAGATTTCTTTCATGCATTGAGGTTAGTTATTAGAGTAGTAATGCAGTGCACTTTTGTGGAAGACTTTGTTAAAGAATAAGTATGTCCTAGCAAAGCATTACGGAAAGGGTTTGGAGTAGAAATAGCGAGTCAAGAAAAACGAATTACCTTAGCGATGTTTTCGGAGAAGACCCAGGCGTCGAATCTATTTGGATGCAGACCATCCCACTTGAAGAAACGCTGCCTCTCCCAGAAGAGGTCCCAGTTGTCTTTGAACCCGATGTTTAATCCCAGCAGACGACTGTAATACTCGTTTGATCTTCTAATGAGAGGTAAGGGACCCGAGATGAAGATTCTTGCAGACGGGGTCCTCTCCTTTGTGGCTTTGATTAGTGCTGCAAAGTCCGCCTTGAGAATCTCTGACTGTCAGTGTCTCACGTTATTTACTCCGGCGTGTATCACAATGGATCCCACTGCCCTGTTCTTGTGCTTCTCGAAGACTGTCGGCACACGTCTTATAACATCTCGGACACGAGCACCGGGAAAACAAGAAACAATAGATTTCTGATTAGGGCATGCGATGTTTAGATTTCTTCTGATCACCAATCACAAATACATCACCCAGGGTTGAAGGCAAACTGGGAGCGCGGAGACGGTTGAATTGGTTCTGGGTGGAGATGCTTGCCTGTGCCGATGGAGGTGTTCTAGCCTTAAACCCCACTTGCACAGCTGAAACAAGTCGAGGTCTTCATCGTTGGCGTCGTTGCTCCAACGACGAGGCGCAGGGGTGAAGCTCACTTGTTCTTGGAGGTGAGCAGCACAGCGTGGCATCGATGTTACTGAAACTCGATGTGTTGAGTCAATTTCAGATGATAGGGATGATTTTTCCAGCAGCCGAGCCTTCAAATCCCTCAGGTACCTCAATCTGGACAGGAGTTTCTGGATCTGGTTTTCGAGAGCCTGGAGTTCTTCGCCAACACGATTCATCTCACTGTCGTCCACTGTCTGCTTCTGCTTCCGCTTCGTGCCTTAAGAAAGAATGGGATGAGAAGCAAGCAAGAGCAAAAAGCAAAAAATAGTGAGGTGTTAACAAATTTTTGCCTAAGAGGCAATATGAAAGTAAAAAATGCCAAGTTTGTGAGCCAAAAATTAATAGCAAAAGGTCAGGTCAGGTTGGGGAGCATTTACTGGTACAGCATGTTGCCAAACCCACTACACAAAGAAACAGCACAGGATCCTGGCTGGCAACCCCCCGAGGCAGACACACGGTCCAGTCCCACCTCCTGGAAATGACCATCTTTCTGCCGCAGGCAGGTGTTACGTGGGCCTTCCCTTGGCCTAGTCCAGCTACTTGGGTCCTCAGTAATGATGATCCTGCCAGCTGGATCACCCACAGAGAATCATGCCACATGGCCGTAGTGCCATAACCAACGTTCCTTCAGTGGTATCCAAGACGTCTCCAAAGAGACACAGTACTGAAGGAGTCCAGTCTTCATCTCACGTCACTGGGTACCATCCATGTCTCACAACCAAATTGCAAAACAAGAAGTACGAGGACTGTAAAGACTTGGACCTTCTTCTTTTTGCAGAGATATCAAGAGTGCCACTCCTCTTTCCAATGACCTCATGACCCCCTTTGCTATCCCAATTTGACTACTGACTTAATAGGAAGAGTCACAAGAGACATGAATGTAACTTCTGAGGTAAGTAAACCTCTCTACAAGGTCGACACTCTGTGCCTAAGAGGTCATTAAAGGCTTGAATCATGGTTTTCATGCAGGACACTCACAAGCCTAGCCAAAGACAAGAGTAAAATCTCAGAACCAGAGGAATCAAAAAATGAGCACTTCCAAAATCAAGGGAATCCAAAATGATCTGAAGAAGAACAGTAGCGAAAGCCTAAGCAACTCCGGCAACTGTGCCATACAGATCTTACAAGCAAACCTTATATAGAATTAGGCTCAATATGGAAAGGAATGGAACACAAACACCAAGAGAGCTAACAAATTACAATAATATAATTTGAAAATCAAAATATTATACAAAAATAACATATAAAATAACCAGAACTACTGCATTTAACAAAAAAATAGGTAAATAGATGTAACAAAGAAAGGCAGAAGTCAGGAATAGATCCCTGATATAAAAACAACATTGTGATCTGTTTGTGCAACAAAAATGAAAACTAGTTAAAGGGATTATCTTTAGAATTTCTAAATGAAGAAAAGATTAATACTAGCAATGAGTAAACTCTGTGCATTTTGTTTCGCTGGACAATCAAGGGGATGTTTGTTTCATGGTAAAATGCATTGAAGTCAATGGGGAAGCGGTATCTGAACTAATTTTAGATAGATAGATAGATAGATAGATAGATAGATAGATAGATAGATAG
>JANRMT010062856.1:30723454-30808347 GCA_026402145.1 Polypterus bichir lapradei
TAGATAGATAGATAGATAGATAGATAGATAGATAGATAGATAGATAGATAGATAGATACCGAGGGGTAGGAGAGTGCCTGCCAACTATGCTGGACTGATCTCTGTGACCAAAAATGTGATCTGTGCTGGAAGGCAGCAGTGCTAACCACTGTGACACTGTGCCTAAAACATCAAAAGACATAGATGGAACAAAATATTAGCAATAAATAAAAAGAAATATAGATTGACTATGGCATGAAGTGGTTAGTGCAAACCAATCTTCAAGTCTTGTCAGCCAGAGCTGCAACCTGCTCGCCAGCCACACACCACTTCCATATAAAGGAAGTGAGTGTGGACTTAACACATGTGCAACATATTTTAAACCTTGTGAAATAATAATAATAACAGAATGTTTGTCATTATTTACAAGGTGTTTCTATCTTTATGTGAGAAAAAGAGAGAAGATTCTGTTCAGACAGCAGTCCTTCACACTTTTTTCTTTTATCAGAAAGATTGAAATGCATTTTAAAGAGTAATCATTTTTCTTCTTATTGTTATTTCACCGGCTTTCACTCTCATGCGTTCTTAATTTGGAAGGGGAGAAGGAGAGGTTGGGTTCCTAAGGTTTGTTTCGACTAGGTGCTATGCCGCATGGCTAACTATGCATGCATAAATCCCACATCCCCTTGTAGAGATCTGGTGCACAGCAAGTTGGCTGTGTTTCTGGCCTCTGGGACTTAAATGTACATACCGGTGCATATTTACACTCTCAGAGAGCCTGTGATGCTAGGGTCACCCTTGTCACTACCTGATCTGCTGCATAGTAGGGAGAATAACATACTTCATCCAGCAGTGAAAATACAACATACAATGACTCTATGCAAAACAACAACATATTTTAATAGTATTTCATTATGTTCAGCTAATGTAACCCTGAGATGCAAGTATTTTCATTTTTTAACGCTTGCAGAGTTAGAGTAGTGACATCACCCACTCGCAAAGCAGATTGGGCAGCGACTTAAATGTGAGGTGAGGTACACATGCATGAAGGTCCTGTGATGTTATTAACATTATGGGGTGACTTGGAAAAAAAAATTTTTGTCTAAGTCTATGCATGGCAAATTTCCAGGAAAATTTTCAGTGAACAAGGTCACTAGGGAAAACATTATATTTTTCTGCCAAAAACTCTTTGGTGAATTTCCCAGATCAGCACTATTCAGTATTCAACAACAGATACTAATCAGAATGCCAACATTAAATAAGAATCAAAATATTTTTAGAGAACATTTACAAGTGATTTTTGAGTCTTTTCTTCTACAATTTCAAAATTTGAACACTAGATTATGTGTGCACCCATCTTCTGTAAGAGAAGAATGATGATACCATAGGTTCTGAGTCAGATATTCTACCTAAACACACTACAAACTCAGAGTCAAACAATTTGGTGAAATGAAATTTGGAGTGGAATGATACACATTTAATACATTTAATTTACTCCATATTTTCAGAAAGAAATTCAGTTTATCTTTAGTTTCTTTTTTTAGACCCTGTAACAGATCAACAGCAGCTTTACTTATCTCCAAATAGTCTGACTGGAAAATTAATGTTTAAACACTGAAGTGAGAGATGAAACATCACAAAGGTCTCATAGCATGTGAATGCAGCATTAGCCATGGGGGCCATTGCTATTAAAAATAGCAATATGCAATAAGGGAAACAAAAAAAAAAAAAACACAGACAAAGGCAAAAAGTACAGCAAATATAAGTAAATAAGCAAATGTAAGTGGTTGCTAGTCCTGTCCTTTAGAGTTCAGAGGGACAAATCTTCAGATAACAGTTATGGATTCAATGGATGGAGGTAGAAGTAGGGAGGGCAGTTAATAAATCCTTGCAGTTATCAACTCCTTAGAGAGAGCCACGAAAAAACCAACAGAGAGGAGGATATTAGAGACAAAACATAAAAACAGATCTTTAGGAAAACCAAGAAACAGTAGGCTGAACAATTCCTCTTTAAACCTTTGAGTAACTGAAGACTATTCTCCACACCTAACATAAAAATGAAGCCTAGTTCTCTTTTGGGAAAATCCTGTCTTAGTTATATGGGATTATACTATAAATTCATATATTTTTTATAAATACATTCATTTTTTGGAAACCACCTTTATCTTGCAAATGATGTACTGAAAATGAGCAATTTAAATATTAAACCCAAGTGTTCGGAGCAGTGGGGCAGCAGCATGGAGCATTACTCCACTGTGCCAGCCTAAATGTTGTGTCTTTTACCTTCTTTTCTTTTCAGTGTAGAAGTAACTTTTAATCTTTTTTTTCCATATCCTAATGCCTGATTACATAGTAATTCCAAATTGTTCCATTTGAGCAAGTGTTGGAGCATGTATGTGTGACCTGTAGGGCTGGTGTCTCATCAGTAGTTGCCTGTTCCTTCATAACAGGCCAATGAGATAGACAATGAAACCACCACATGGAGTTACAGTCAACCTAAAGGTCACTACACTGGCACATAGAAGAATACTGAAACAACCTCAAAAACCTGCTAGTCAGCTAGTAATGCTGCCCTTTATCTAATATTATTTTGGATAATACGTGAAAAGATTCAGTGTCAAAAATTTTGAATTGTAAAGGAACTTAACCAGGGGAAATATTTTTAATGCCACTGCGCAATCCCCAAAAGCTCAATTTTGGGATGGGAACATGCATACAGTATGTTGTTAAAGTGTTTACAACACAGTTTAAATATAACTTTTTTTTGTATTTTTTATAATTGTATATTATTGTCTTATGGTTATCTCAGTAATTCTGTTTGTACATTGTGTAGAACATTTTCACTGCCTCATTTTGGGTTGAAAGTGAGGCCATCTCAAGCTTACAAGTTCATCTCACTGTACAAATGGAGGACACATTCGTGCCTTCTTGACTAATGAGCTAATAAACTCAGAGTCACAGAGAGACATGTTATAGACAATCATTATTTCTGTTAGTCTAAAATAAATTATCTATTGAAGTTTTCATTGAAAAAAGGGCAGAATGATGCAAGAATTCCACAATTTTGAAAATGATGAATATTTTGCAACACTATAATAGACCTTTGATATGTAGCTCAAGGTGAAAAATCATCATAAAGCCAGCTAGCAATGCAGAAATGAAAACACGACTGCATGTCCCCAAAGAGAGAGCTCTTGTGCTGCTAAAGATTAACAACATAAATCTGTGAAAAGTAGCACTTCATTTATCTGCAGCAAAACGAGTCTGATGCTGAATAAAACTGCATTACCACAGAGTAGTGAGCTAGAAACTCTAACCATCTGAGAAATGTGTTTAAATGTGCCAGTTCACAGTAACCAACAGTAACACCTCATTTTACAAAATTGTCGTCTCACAGCTCTAGGAAATTGGGTTTGAACCCCGGCCCAGTCACACTATGTGTGGAGTTTGCATGTTTTCCCTGTTTCAGTTTGTTTTTTCTCTTGCTGTTCCACTTTTCTTTCTATAACCCAAAGACAAACAGGTTATGTTACTTGGTGACTCTAATTTGGCCTTCAGGTTATGAGTGGTTTTGGACGAGAGTGCCCTGTATGAAGTGGGTTTCTTACTGCCATGAGCACAGTGATGCAGGGATAAGCTCCAGCTTCCTTTATCACAATCCCAAGTTTGGATCAAGTACATATGAAGATTAAAGTATTTATTCAGCAATGTTACAGGGCAAAATGAGTGCTTTACAAAGACAATTCTGTTGAGTCGCATCATGAAACCACTCATTAGTGAGCAGGAGATGTAATAATCTGTGCATTCCTGTAATTTACTGTATGCTTTACTGTCATTGTTGTTATATTTACATATATACACATAGATTGTCTTGCATTTATATATACTTATAAAGGTATTTTAACTTGTACATATATGAGCTGTCAGACAAAATCCTTTTGAAATGTAAATATCTAGAGACAAGCTAGAAAAAAAAGGTTTGCACTTCAAGTCATTCACAAAATCCAATTTACTGTATAAAGCTCAAAATCTGTCTGTATATATGTATGTGTGTCTGCTATACAAATCCACACTGTTGGACCAACCTCTTCTAAATTTGCACAGCTCCATTATTTGATCATGGTGACCATAGATTAAGTTTTGACCCAAATTTTTGACCTGATATATCAATATTTTGGTGTACAAACTGCAGCTATGCTGTGCTGGAAATGGACGTAATGTAAATGAATGGCACAGCAGAAACAATTGATGGGCCACGTGGACAACACTACTAACTAATAGCATAGATGGACAAGTGAAGACGGGGTGGTGTGCCGGATAGGAAAAAAAGAGACAGAGTCATGTTTGGCGTGGAAAGTTATGTGTTAAATGGAAGAAGTAAAGTTGGTAAACCTCAAGGAATGCATACTTAGCAAGAGCAATTTAAGGATCAAGGATCTTTATTGTTATTCCAACATCTATACAAAGAAACAAAATTCAGTACTCAAGTCCCAGCAATTAAACAGTGCCCACGATAACCCCATTAAAAAAAAACAAAAAAAAAAAAAAAACACTTCATGATAATAGGTTTAGTGAAGATGTCAAAAGCTGTGGCTGTGAGCTTAGGTATTGCTTGGCTAGAAGTAAAAATTAAGGTAAGGAGAAGCAAAAGAATAAGTGTCCTCAGATCCAGCATAAGAAGGAACCAAAGGCATCTGTTTAAACGTAACACATGTCACGCATGCACGTTGGAGGATCAGCTTCCTGGTTTAACTGAGGTAAGCAATACCACCCCGGGGCAATAGGGGGTGCTGTTGCTACAACCACAGCAGCAGGAAGGCACCCAGTGAGGACAAATGATTCCACTCCTTCTGACCAGAGTTCTATAAAGGACCAGACGCCCCAGAGCAAGAAGTCTCAATCTAGTCCCGAACTGCTGGAAGAATGTAAGACCTGCAATATCAAACTGTTAACCTCAAAGGAAGAGAGAGTCACAAAATCAGACTGTTTCTGTTTTACTGCCTTTTGCACTATCATGCACTAATTTTGTTTGCGATCTTTTGTGTGGAATTAAAAGGTGTGACCTTGCTGGCACCCCAAAACTTTCCTGACATCCAATAATGTCCTTCCATCTGTCCACACAGGTCTACCACAAGTTACTACACTGAAATATACATTTGCATTTACAAAGTTTAAAAAGGGACAACCTACTGATGCCAGCTTTAGATTTTGCTTTTCCCTGACAACACTTCTTGAACCCATTCTTTTTTAACTGACATATACATTTTGTACTGAAACTCCTAAAGAACACATATAAATATTTGTACACTCACTAAAGCAGCATATACAAAATTTGTCACACCCATCTCTACTCTGTTAATGTATCCTCTAGCATTACCAATACCACCATACATCATGCTACTCATTCCACCTTAAACAATTGAGAAAGTCTTTTTGTACCACAAACAATGTGCATTTTTACTGTTACTATTCATTGCATAAACTTTAGCTCTTTAGTCCTGGTTGTTTCTAAAAGCAAGATTGATTTATGGTGTTGCTGTTTTTAACAGAATTTTTTTTACGGGCAGTCACATATTGGCAACCATATCACCAATACCCACCCTCCAAAGTAGTTTACATGTAGATGCATGTCTGCTTTCTTTGAATGTGGATGCCCACCTCCCACATTCTAACTTACCAAACATCTTTGAATATACATTAAAATCTGCAGACTTTAAAAGTGGACCACATACAACTGATGAAAAACACCAAAAGGAAAGCTTCAGAGAATAACACAAATACAAAGATCATTCATATCTGCTGTAATAATGGTAATAATATATACTCAAATTTCAAATTAATTCATACTGACTAACCATTTCTTTTTCTATTGAAATTATTAAAAGCAAGTAACATTCCATACAATAAAGTCAAACTTAGCAAAACTAAATGTAATTCAACCCCCAGCCCCACCCAGAGTGGAAAGGCCAACAGCCAGGGTAAAACTTTAAGAGTAGAAAAGAGGGAAGAGTAATCTTTTCCCCAATATATATATACTTATTCTAAAATGCTACTGATTAGATCCTGCCAGGTTTTTAAAAAAGCTTTGAACAGATCCTCAAAGTGAGAATTTAATTTTTTCCAAATTCAAATACTATTTAACATCAGTTACCCACTGACTTAAAATAGGAGAGTTAGGATTCTTCCGAATGAGCAAGATAAGTCTGCGTGCCAATAGTGTAGTAAATGGTAAGCACAGTTTGTTTGTCCTTCTCCACTTTAAGCCCATCTGGAAAAGCACCAAACACAGCTGTTAATGGGTTAGGAGGGATTGTGACAGCAAGGCTGTCTGACAGGCATTTAAAGATTTTGGTCCCGAAAGGTGTTAATTTGGTGCACATCCAAAACATGTGGCCCAGTGAGGCTGGACCTCGATTGCAATGTTCACAGATTTGTTCTTGCCCTGGAAACATTTTGGATTATTTTAAATGAGATAGATGTGCTTGATAAAATTTAAATAATTATATGCTTTGTGCATATGGCTGCCTTTTTCCTTTTCCCACTGCACTCTGGTGAATTTGAAAGGATGCAACATCAAATGTTTAGATATATTATGGAAATGCTGTCTGAGTCTTCCACACTGATCAATATTTCTTCTGAAATTAAAATAGGTGGGAGGTGAGGAAAATATGGCAGATTTCATTTAGCAAAGTTTCTAATTTGAAGATAGAGAAAAAATTGAGTTGATGGGAAACTTTATTATCTACTGTATATACAAATCTCTAAATGATTTAATCCTGTGTTTTCCAAACATTAAAAACTGTGTAAGTTTGAGAGGGTGGACAAAGGTGGTTATCATGTAGAGGTGCTACAGATAAAAGCTTCTCAATTTGAAGTGCTTCCTACATTGGTTCCATATTATGAGTGAATGAAGGACAATTGGGTTCTTAGTATATTGACGATAAATTGTTACTTACTGGGATAAAAAGCAAGAAATATAAGAGTTACTACAGATACTATTGCGGAATAAGCTTTTGTGTGTTCATCTATTTGTGTTAATGTTGAGGTTTTAATTGTATATTTGCTGCTTTAGATCATTGTAGGGTTGCCCTTTGGATGTGTGGATGTTTTGAATTCCAAATAAATGAGGCTATGATTGAATCTAATTTCTTAAAAAATGGTTTGTTAATGTATATGGGTATGTTTTGAAATAGAAACAGAAGCTTAGGAAGGATATTCATCTTGACAAAGTTAATTCTCCCTGCTGAAGTGAGATGGAGGGTCTATGCACGTCTTGTTTAAGTTTTTCCATGAAGATAGTAAAATTTTGTTGAAAAGTAGCTTTATATTTACTTGTGATGCTTACCCCCTAGGTATTTAAACTGATCTACGATGATAAAAGGGAAGGTGTCCAATCTAATGTTGTGTTCTAGAGAATTCACTGAAAAAATGCAAGAAATGCAAGAAATGCTGAACACATACCTAAAGCAGAAACTTTTTCCATCTTATACTAAAAATGATGTGAAGTGTATACTGTGTTAAGACTTTAGTCCAAATGTCAAATAAACATTTGCCCTTTTATTCAAGAATATAACCAAAGTAAAAAATAAATAAATAATAATAATTAATTTTCCATGTTGCTGTCAATGAGTTACAAACCCAAGCTCAAATCTCAATCGACAGAAAGCTAACACATATTACTGGATAACGTAGAGGTATGAGCTGCTGCCTTATAACCAAAAGATTGCTTATCTGAGACTGACCGCTCTCCATTTTTAGTAGTGAGCTGCTATTATTATTACTGTAATATAATAAAAACATACATTTGATTTGAGTCTGTAACACTCAGTGTAAATTTTGCCTACTTATAAAAGTTAGTGTTTGTTTTTGTATTTTTCAGTTTTATTTTCTTAGCTGTTACAGTTTTTCTCAAATGCTAAAACACATTTCACAAACGTTTCCTCCATGTTCCCCAATGTCTAAACACAACACCCTTTTCTAAAGCTACATAAACACAACCACACCTTCTCACTTCAAAACTCAAACTTTCACACCAAAAGAGCAGCTCGAAGCTTTCAAAAATGTAAACACTATACACATCATTACACACTACAGCAAAGCAATTGAAAACACAATGCTCAATTTGTGAGAAGGTTCTTTGTTTCATAACTGCCAATGCATATTTTTAGAAACTTTACAGTAACGGATCTTCTTAGATCTCTGCAGAGGATTAGGCATTTAGATTTGTAAGTTTCATATGAAGAGTATAAATCTATAGAAAATTCTGCATGTACACTACTGTAACACAACTCAATGCAAAAACAGAATCTATTGCACACAACAGTACTCTTGAAAACATGATCAGGGTGTGAAGTTTTTTTATTTACTTTATTGACACCACACACACACCACAATCACTGTGCGGCATCATGTCGCTGAGCTGCATCGGGCCACATCACCTCATCCACATCGCAGGCTATATTGTCTCTTGCCAGGCACCGCGGGAAAAACGCCCTGGAATGGCGAATCCATCCTTGGAAGGCCTCCACTGGGATGTCAACACGGGCCAGCTCCATTGCCCTTAGGAGGTTCTCTCTAGTGTATGGTTGTCTGTCATAAACCTTCCATCTCCACGATGAGAAGAACTCCTCTATAGGGTTCAGGAAAGGGTAGTAGGGTGGCAGACAGACGTTTAAAAAGTGGTTACTGTTGGTGGTGAACCACTCTCTGATTTGGTTTGTTCTGTGGAAGCGGACATTGTCCCAAATGATCACATAAATGTGATGTGCGGGCCCAGGATGGTGTTGTTGGCGGTCCAGGAGGATGTCTTTTAGCTCCTCTAGGAAGGTGAGGAGACGTTGGGTGTTGTAAGACGCAAGGACAGCATGCCGGTGGACAAGCCCCTCCGAACCCATGGCCGCACAAAGAGTAATATTACCCCTCCATTGGCCAGGAACGTCAGTGATGGCTCTTTGGCCAATGATGTTACGGCCTCTTTGCCTTCGTTTCTGCAGGTTGAAGCCAGCCTCATCCAGGAAGAGGTACTCATGAGGTCTGGCCATCGCGTCCAACTGTAATATCCTCTGTGAAAATGTGAAAGTGCACAGGTGTTCAGAACAACAGTCAATCAGGTAGCACAGTATTGTCCAGAAGTAATGTAGGCCACTGAGCAACACATTATGTCCACTAACTGTACTGTGAACATGGATGTATACTTACTTGCACATACTCGTAATGTAGGTCTTTGTGTTGCGCAGAGTTGCGCTCAAAGGGAACCCTATAGACCTGTTTCATCCGCATCTTTTAGCGCCGGAGAACTCGGTCTATTGTGGCCAAGCTGACATCATCAATGCTCACAAAGTTGACATTATCGGCAATGACTTTGTCTCTGATCTCCAGGAGTCTGATGAGGTTGTTCTCACGAACCATATCCACAATGAGGGTTTCTTGTGCCGCTGTAAATATGGCAACCCTCCCACCTCTATGTGGCATTCTTTCAACTCTAAAGAAAGAAACATGTGTTGTCAATTGACATGTTTTACAATAACAACTGATTTGAAACCAATAGACTACTTTCACAGGCTTGTAAAACTGTATTGTGACAAAGAAAGCTATAGAGTACAATACCTGTTGTGTTGTCTGAATGCCCTGATAATGGTGGCCACGGTGAACCTACTCAGGTTTGGACGGACTCTTAGTCCTGCTTCAGCCATTGTCATGCCATGGACAATGACATGGTCAATGCCTGTTGCTCGCATCTCGTCCGTAATGATGGTGCGAGGTTGTCTTGCTCTCCCTCCTGGACCTTCTCCTCTCCCTTGTTGGCCTCCTCCTCTTCCTTGTTGGCCTGCTCCTCCTCCTCCTCTGATTTGAACTCCTCTTCCTCGTTGGCCTGCTCCTCTTCCTCCTCTGATTTGAACTCTTCTTCCTCGTTGGCCTGCTCCTCTTTTTCCATGGCCAGCTCTTCTCCCTCCTCTGACTCGAATTCCTCTTCCCCCGACTCTGCCTTCATCCTTTGTGTTTGTTTGGAATCTTCAGCAAACTGTGCACTCTGAACTTGCTTTTATACATGTGGTCACAGCATTAGCAACAAGTGTCTTCAATTTTGAGTTGTTGTGTGTAATGAATGACGCCAGGTGTGTTCATTGTGTTCAAATATTGTTGACTTTTAATCTCTCAAATGAAACCCTCCACCTGCGTCCTTGACCCAATACCAACAAGGTTTTTCAAGGAAGTATCGGACGCGCTTATTGATAATATCCTTGACATAGTAAACTCGTCATTAGATTCGGGGGTTTTCCCAGACTGTCTTAAGACTGCTGTAGTTAAACCCCTACTCAAGAAAAATAATCTTGACCCCTCTGCTTTTGAAAATTTTAGACCCATCTCTAACCTGCCCTTTTTAAGTAAAATTCTAGAGAAGGCAGTAATTATGCAGTTAAACGACCACTTAAGTAAACATGCTATTCTAGATAAATTTCAGTCAGGTTTTAGAACTAATCACAGTACAGAAACTGCACTCGTTAAAGTAGTAAATGACTTGCGATTGAATGCAGACAGAGGCCATTTATCTGTTCTCATCCTCCTCGATCTGAGTGCCGCGTTTGATACCATTGATCACAATATTCTTAGAAATCGCCTTAGTCAATGGGTGGGCCTCTCTGGTAATGTCTTAAATTGGTTTGAATCCTACCTGGCAGGGAGAAAATTCTTTGTTAATTGTGGTAATCACAACTCAAAGACGCATGATATTCTATATGGGGTTCCACAAGGCTCTATCCTGGGTCCGCTTCTTTTCTCAATCTATATGCTTCCGTTAGGTCAGATTATCTCAAGTTACAACGTGAGCTACCACAGCTATGCTGATGACACACAGCTGTACTTATCAGTAGCACCTGATGACACCGGCTCTCTCGAATCAATAACACAATGTCTTACTGGTATTTCTGAATGGATGAATAGTAATTTTCTCAAGTTAAATAAAGAGAAAACTGAAATTGTATTGATTGGCAAAAACGGATTAAGTGAGGTTATCAAAAATAATCTTGACGCATTAGGATTAGAAGTTAAGACCGAAGTAAAAAACTTAGGGGTAACCGTTGACTGTAACCTGAATTTTAAATCACATATTCTTCAGACCACTAGGACAGCATTTTTTCACTTAAGAAATATAGCAAAAGTTAGACCTCTTATATCATTGAAAGATGCTGAGAAATTAATTCACGCTTTTGTTTTTAGTCGATTAGATTACTGTAACGCACTCCTCTCAGGACTACCCAAAAAAGACATAAATCATTTGCAACGAGTGCAGAATGCAGCTGCTAGAATCCTAACTAGGAAAAGAAAATCCGAACACATCTCTCCAGTCTTAATGTCACTACACTGGTTACCTGTGTCTTTCAGAATTGACTTTAAAATTCTGCTTATAGTCTACAAAGCCTTAAATAATCTCGCTCCATCTTATATATCGGAATGTCTGACACCTTATATTCCAAATCGTAATCTTAGATCCTCAAATGAGTGTCTCCTTAGAATTCCAAAAGCTAAACTTAAAAGAAGTGGTGAGGCGGCCTTCTGCTGCTATGCACCTAAAATCTGGAATAGCCTGCCAATAGGAATTCGCCAGGCTAATACAGTGGAGCACTTTAAAACTCTGCTGAAAACACATTACTTTAACATGGCCTTTTCATAACTTCACTTTATCTTAATCCTGATACTCTGTATGTTCAATTCATTATAATAACTATTCATGGTGGCACTAAAATCCGTACTGACCCCTACTCTCTCTTCTGTTTCTTTTTCCGGTTTTTCTGTGGTGGCGGCCTGCGCCACCACCAACTTACTCAAAGCACCATGATGTCCCAGCATTGATGGACTAAAAGCCAGAAGTCCACGTGATCATCATCAAGTCCTTCCGTGAAAACCATAAATACAAAGAGGACTGTTTCATTTATGTTAGGTAGATTGCCCAGAGGGGACTGGGCGGTCTCATGGCCTGGAATCCCTGCAGATTTTATTTTTTTTCTCCGGCCGTCTGGAGTTTTTTTTTTGTTTTTTCTGTCCCCCCTGGCCATTGGACCTTACACTTATTCTATGTTAATTAATGTTGACTTATTTTATTTTCTTAATGTGTCTCTTATTTTTCTATTCTTCATTATGTAAAGCACTTTGAGCTACATTTTTTTTTGTATGAAAATGTGCTATATAAATAAATGTTGTTGTTGTTGTTGTTGTTGACTGTGGCAAGCATTTTGCATCACATGAGCTTTCATTTGAGAATATGAGCAGAGTTCTTTTGCAACTTGTGTTTTAGCAAGGAAAAATGTGTTTAGATTTATGAGAACGGAGGATTGTGTTTTGTGAATTGTGTCTTCATGTGAAATGTGTTTATGATATTGGAAAATGATGGCTAGATTTAGTAAATGTGTTTAGACAACTGGTCATTTGGTTTAGAGGATTGGCTTTTGTGTTTTAGCATTTGAGAAAAACTGTAATCACTAAAATGTCCTGAAACCTCATCCAGATACTCCTTATAAGGTTGTCATGGTTTATCTTTAAATATCAGGAAATAAATATAGTCAAAACACAAACATTAAAATCGTGAAAATATTTTAGCTAAAATAAATATATTTTAAATAAAAAAAAACCCTTGGTTGCAGGATGCTTCTAAGCCCATAATAAAAATGTAAAAGACCAGAAAAACAGATCGATATAGCAAAAAAGTTCACAATGAACTCAGTCACAACAAAGGTAAATGCTATTTTCCTCTAATGTTTGGGTAATTTGTTCCCTGGTAGATTGGCTTAGTATTAGGACTACAGTAGTATTAGGTCATTAGGCCATCACAAATAAGAAGCCACTTTTTCAGAGAGCATGGGCTCCTACAAAATCCAGTTGCCATAGATGAGGCAAGATCAGTCTCTAGGCTAGAAGGAGGCCATGAGGTAAGTAAAACAGGAAGTGTATGTACAGTTGTCCACACATCTGCAAAATGCACAATATTTCTGAAGGGGAACAATGCAGTTAAGATTTGGGATGAAAAGTGTATCTTTCCTGAGTTTTTAGGTCTCCACCTTCACTAATAAAGACTCATATCATCACTTTTCCTTTACTGTCCACAGTGGGAATCTGGTGACGGACACTGAGTACCAGAATAAACAAGACACGTGCCTTTGAATTTTTAAATATTACTCGACTTTAACCGGAAGGTGCAGATTTTTGCAATTTCAGATTAATCTCTGTGGTATCTCAATTTCTTGTTGTAGCTTTAATTTTGTTACCTAAAAACAAGCAAATGTACTAAATACATAAACATTAAAGTATATCCCTTTTCTAGAGGAGTGTACTATCGGGTCGTATCTCTCCATCACTGTGAAGTTCTACCTCCTCCTTAGCAGACTGTATAAGTAGAATGCCTAAGCAGCATCTCTTGATGTTCTAATGTGAGGTAAAGTAGTCAGACTTGCTAAGCATGTTGTCAGAGAGTGACATTATGTTGCATGTTGACTAGCACATGTAAGTAAGGATTTCAGTGCACAATGTGCACATAATGATTAACTTTTTAAATATGACATGACATTCCTGTTAGAATTGTGTTAGGGTTTTCAGTTTAGGTAGAGCTGTAGTCAGGTATGCTCCAGGCTTCTCCCCTCTCCTGCACAGTCCTCTAAACTTAGATATATGAAGGATTCAGCCAACTGTACCATCTTGAATCTTAGACTGTCTGTTCAAGTCAGACAAAGCAGTGAATCCAATCAGATAGATTATTAGACACAAGTGCCATAGATAAGTTAACACATTTTTGGGGCAATACAAGTGAATAGTCAAACTAGTAGTGAAAGTCTTTTTAAAAAAAAAAAAGCCTTTTATGTTTTAACTAAAACAGAAACACAAACCAAAATCTATTAAAACAAAATGAAGTAAAAACTAGAATTATTCCTGGGAAAGCCTTTGAATATATCTGAACATAAAACTCATGTGAGGTCCTTTTTTAAGATGTTTTAAAGTTAAGGTGCTTAACTTAACTATCAGTGGTGTCACAGGTCACATGGCATTTGATTTTGTGCCAAGGAACCAGTCAGCTTCACAGCGACATAACACATTCGTACAAAGGTCCTGCTCATGCAAACAATTACACAAATCACAAAAGGCAATGTGATGACATTACCATAATAACAGTAAAAAACAGCTCACCAAATCCTAATTCTAACACCGAGTGTTACAAACTCAAATCAAATGTATGTTTTTATTATATTACAGTAATAATAATAGCAGCTCACTACTAAAAACGCAGAGCAGCCAGTCTCGGATCAGCAATTTGACACACAAAAGGAAGCCTTTGAATGTAATATTAAGTTTAGATCTGGCATACTGTTGGATCAGAAGTAATAATTTGTGGCATAGCACAATCAAATTAGCTCCATTGCATTGTGATATTGACTCTGTAATAGAATAAATTCACGCAGAAAACTTCAAAAAGAGTTGGGGAATTGCCACATATAATATCCGTTGGAAGATTTGGAAAAGTGGTCAATATTTGCTGAAAAAAAAAATTGACAAAATACAGAGGTGAAATGATCGTTTATATACAAAATGACTGCAGGAAATGAGTTGTGAGAAAATGACGATGGAAGCGGAAGTGACGTCATCACTGATGGACCAGAATTTGACATCATCCTGGGTAGCCGGGAGTGACGTCATCATTGATGGGTCGGAAGTGACATTATCCATGGGAGTTGTCTTGAGGAAGCCATTGTCAGAGACTGGAAGTGTTATCGATTACTATGTGTGTTTATCATTTGTCTTCTTTTGTTTTGTAGAGACAGAGAAAGTGGCATCAGTACCCCAAATCAACCCCTTATCTTGCGTTATATCACTCACTTCGGGGCTTGTTGACTGCCTCCAAAGCGCACGTGTGTGACAACTCATAAAGGCATTCATGTTTCTGTTATAATATTCAATGTCTTTTGAATCACCTAGTAGGAGCATTGAATTCCAAGCAAAATAATAATCTGGAATTTAATTTGTACATGTATTGCTAAAGGTTATAGGTTTACAGGGTCATCAGTGTCACAGTACAGAGTTCAGTGAAAATTCTTTCTTGCATTTGCTAATCAACATGCATCTTCAGGACTTAACTGCCATTTGACAGTGACCTACTACTTTCAGCAGGTCTTTATTAGAATTACACCACAATTTGTTTAAGGTCAAAATTAGAAATCCATTTCTCTATCCATTATCCATCCATCCATTATCCAACCCACTATATCCTAACTACAGGGTCATGGGGGTCTGCTGGAGCCAATCCCAGTCAACACAGGGCGCAAGGCAGAAATCAAACCCCGGGCTGAGCAACAGCCCAGCACAGGGCACACAGACACACACACACCCACATACTAAGCACACACTAGGGACAATTTAGGATCTCCAATGCACCTAACCTGCATGCCCAGTGTTTTTCAGTTGTTCAAACTGACATGGTCCTGTGATGAGATCAGAAACGGCAGTCGGTAAGTCTGATATCCCCCACAAACTGAAGTCACATAGGGTGATATCGGCTTTAGACTCACCTTACATTGCTGTTGGTGTGTTCTTTGGTCAGTAGAAGAAATTAAAAGAAACATGCTCAGTTTGTCTCATATCCATTACCGTATATACTTGTGTTAAAGTTCCCCCACAGATAAGTCGGGGCTTGATTTTACCATATAACTATTCTGAAGTGACGTTTGCACTGTTTTGTGTTTTTTTGTATCTCACACCCTCATACACCTTTATCATAACAGCATCCCTTATCTACGATGGAGCAGAAGAAAATATGAAGCTGGTTTTAAATTAAAACTCGTTGAAGTGGCTGCAACACAATTTGCTGTGTCTGAGAAACTGGTGCGAGATTGGAGGAAGCAAGAAGATGTAAAAAAAAAAAATAATTATCATATTTTTGAAAGGGCATATTAGTCGGGGTCTGATTTTATGATAGATTTTTCGGGTTTCAAGACCTGACTTATACGCGAGTATATACGGTAATTGCTTTTTAATTGCAATCCAGAATAAGCACAGCTACAACGTAGTAACTCCACATGTCACATTATTTGATAAAGGACCAAAAATTGAGAAATTAGTGAATCTCTGCCTGTGAGGTTCTACAGTATGGTACAAACTTTCAAATTAAAGGATCCAAATAAAGACAAAGGAAAAGTTAAATAAGTCATATCCCTGATCCTAGAGAAGCACATGTCTGAGTAGAGCTTCAAAATTACCGCTAATGCTGTGATCTGGCTGTTTCTTCTAACTTAGCCAAAAGACAACAACGCAAATTGTGAGTTATGTAAGTCAGCAGCTGAAGTTAGAGATGACATTCATGGATCAACAATCCCTAAAGCAACATGCAAGAATAGCTGTTATAGGAAAATGGAAGAAAATCCAAATTTTTGCGTACAGTTCTTGTGAAATATCACCCTAAGGGACACAGTTGATATGGGGTGGAAAATCTTATGGTTTGGTATACTTAAGACATTTTTTTCAGTTAATTTTAAGTGTCATGTGTGATACTAGTAAAACACTGCATGCCACACATGTCTCACCTTTAAACCATAAAGGGGGCTGGTCGCGGGGATGCATTATAGAAGTAGGACAGACAGTTTTGTAAGGACAGTTGAAAAGGTTAATGGGGTACAGGCCTGTGAAATATTAGACTACAATTCTGCAATCATTTGCCAGAAAACTGAAACTTGGAAAACCTGTGTGTTTCAGCTGAACAATGATGCAAAGTACACTGCGAGAGCAAAGAAGAAATATGTTCTTGAGGCCCATCATGAGTCCTATGCCCATATTTATAAGGTATGTCAGGGTAGAAAAACAGTTCTAATTGGCTCAAAAATATCATACTGATGCAAATATGATCTTATTCTTAGGAGGTCATTATTATTATGTGTACAGAGCAAAGTGAAATTTTATTTGCATGTGCTAATCAGTGAATAACATGTCACCAATCATTGCTCCATCATGACATTGCAAGTTAAACACTTCAAAGAAGGTTACTACATGTTGTAGGCTCCAGAGGTAGTTCAACAAAGCACACCAAGATTTCAAAAGAGAGGGCACACATTCCCATGGATGATGTCTATGTGCCCATGCTGTCCCTCTGATAGTACGGGCAACTGGTGAACTGGAATGAAGATCTGTCACTGTCCCTTCACACCTTAAGCTGCCTGTAGTCTAGGTCTTTCCCAGGGTCCCTGTTACTGTGTATTAGTTCACATTACTCCACAGAACATGTTTTAAATAAACACTTATTCCTATGTCATTAACACTTATAATTGCATTACACTTACATATCCTGTGGATAGATAAAGAGGAGGACCACTTAACATCATATGCTGTCCTTGTAGATGTTTGTAGTGTGGAGTATCATGCTAAATGAAACAGTTCCTCAAGGACAATGATTTATTTTAAAACACAAGCTGCCTTTAACCCCTTGGAAGCCCTCATCATGAAATTCCCCTCACACTTAGAGTTAAATCAAGTGCATATAGTGATACACAGTGCTACATGTTTACTTGTGGACACAAAGAGCCTCTGCCTTCTCTTTGTATACATGACCAAATCATTTTACAGTCACCATTTCTGAATATTGAGTACACTGCTGCACTTCACATTGCTCTTGTGATCAAAATGTCTTCGATGATATCCAGGCCTTCAGGCTCTAAACCTCATGGCGCTGCACTTTTATTCATAAACTGAACTGCCACCATGTCACAGTGTCTACTTGTTGTAAGCTCTCTTTCTTTCACTGGCATTTATTCCTTAGAAGTCAAAAGTTACATTTTGTACAATGATCTGCTTATCCATCCCTGTCTGCTAGAAACGCTCCATCAAACGGGAAAGAGAAAAAAAAATCTAAGTCTGCAGCACAAATATATTCTGTGGCCCGAGAATGAACTTCCAGCCCATGTGATATGTGATTTACTGGCAAAAGGCCACTGACTATACACTTTGATAGATCTCCGCAACACACTGCCCTAGGTCATTCGGTGACATCTAATTCTTCTTTTTTAAGCAATTAGATAAAGATAGATGATAAAATATGGCATTGATTTTCTGGCTTGTGTTATTAGTGGAGCATAATATCAGTCGCTTATTTCCTGTTCGACGCCTCTGAGGTTCTCGGCTCCCTTAAACTAGAGTGTCTTGTTTTGTGTAATTGTTAAAGAGATTTTTATTTGAATACAGTAGAAAAATAGCCAAATTAAACTTAAGAAAAGGCCTGTCTTACACTTTTGAGGGTGCACCCAGTTAAACTTGAACTTTGTTGCCAGACAACATATTTACTAGGAATTTTTCCTGGTGTTACCTTAATACACATTACAAGGTATATAAAATTAAACAGTACAATATTATACAATACATGACTACATCACAATGTTATATACAGTAATACAGAAAAATAAACTGTATTGCACAAAACACAAATATATAAAACACCTGAGTAAAGCAGAATTGTATTCCTGCCTGGTATTATATCAAGTAAGTCTGTAAAAAAATAAACAAAAAGTAAACATACAGTAACTTATTTTGGATGGAGGATTTTATAAATCAGCAAAAGACAGAGAAGAATAAAAAACTGTGTTTAACTAGAGTGACTGCAGCAGGAAAAAAACTGTTTCTGTGTCTAGTAGGTCTTGCCTTTAGTAACTGGTAATGTTTCATTGATGGTAATAACTCAAAGAGATGGCTGCCTGAGTGAGTGTAGTCTTTGGTTATATTCCTGGCATGTTTCCTGACCCGTGATGTATACATGACTTCAATGGATTCCAGTTTCAGGCTTACAATCTTTTCTCCCCTCTGAATAAGTTGCAGTTTACGTTTTGAGTGAGCTGATGCATTTTCATATCAGGCTGTTATGGACAAATTGAGGATGCTTTCAATAACCACTTTAAAACTGTCCCAGAACTGATTGGGACAAATTAAATGTTTTAAGTTATCAGATGAAAAATACCTGCTTCTGTGCATTTTTATAAGAGCAGTCATGTTTTCATTCAAAATCAGATGGATGATAATAGTGCAAGAAATTGAAAGGATTCCACCTTGTTCAAAGTGACATCATTTACAACTTATGGCGTAAGAAGACAGGAGTGTCTCCTAAAGTCTATGATCATTTTTACTTTTTCCAAGGAATTCAAGTTAAGATTGTTGAAGGTGAACCAGATAGCCAGCCTCCCTCCGATATGGCTCCATCTGTGATCAAGTCAATCAGAGTGGTGTTATCAATGGAGGTGCAGTCACTGGGATAGAGACAGAAAACGAGAGGAGACACAACATAGCCCTGAGAGGACCCTGTGCTCAGTGTCAGGAGCCCTAAATGATATTCACCCATCTTCACTGTCTGACGTTTTTTCCTTAAAAACTCAGCGATCCAAAGACGTGGCACTGAGAAAGTTTGCTATGGAATATCTCTGGTATGATTGTATTAAGTGCAGAACTGAAACCCACAAATAATATCCTGGCATAAGTAGCTAAGGTGTCCAAATACTACAAAATGCACTGGAGAACCATGTTAACTGCATCCTCAACTAACCCAGCACAGTAAGCAAACTGTAGTGGGTGAAGGAGAAATATTGTGACAGATCTGAGCTGGTGACGAAAATGACTTCATTATTACAGAGGTCAGCACCACTGGCTGACCCTTTTACTTGATAGATTCTTTCAAGGTGTATTTCAGGATGAAACAAAAATAGTTAATAAAACTGCTTTAAGTCTATCAAAGAGGACAACTTGCAGCATCTGTTCTTCATCAGATCAGTTGGCAAAGGCAATTAGTTACATGACATACACAAGTTTAATCACAGAAAACTTTGGATTTTGCTGATTTTGTCTTTGTTATGGTTTTATTTGAAGGTCACAAATGACACTTAGTTAACCAAATAAAGTGATTTATGCAGAATTAATAAATAAGTAGCTAACTCAGAAATTCAAAGTTCTGTGGAACATAATAGAAAATGGAGGGGATCATTTTATTTAATGTTCATCCTCCCCTACTATAAACCACTAATGTTCACTATGAATTGATTTATGATCATTGTGGGTTTAGTGAAAGTGCTGATTAACACTTGCAATTTCATTGTATGTGCCGGGATAAAAATAAATGCACTGAGCTGGAAAGCTTTGTCCTGTGGATTCTTCTTGGAACTAACATAAGTGTGTCAAGGTAGGCTATCCAGACAACATACAGTATCTCTAGCACTGCCTGTCATGCTAAAATGCTGTTGCATCAGCTAGATGAAGTTTTAAATTACGTAATTTCAAATACATTAAAATGTCAAATCTTTTATATGTCATTTGCCAGACGCAGTTAGATTTATGTAATATTTAAGACTTGGTGAATTATAAAAGAATTGTAAAACCATGAATTAGAAAGAGTATGTGCTTTCTTTTTCACAACAAAATTACATATCTTTATTGCAATTTTCATTTGCTAAACCAGTTTACAGTAAGTCATAACCTCTCAGAAGCTGACAAGCACACTTGTGAGCTGTGCCATCGAGTGAGGAGTGGCATTCTAAGATTTTTTAATTTTTGAATGCAGCAAGCATTCTTTATACACTTTGCCAATGGCATCTGGAAATAAGGACAATGGGTCCATGGCTGACATGATCAACATGATACTGTAATTTGCAGCATCACTGCTGGTCAGACAAGTTTGAAAACAAGGTCTTCAAGATGCTGTGATAAGCTAGCACTACACAAACAATAATCACATAAATGTTATCAACTCTGGTGTGGCAACTGTAACCATTTGTTTTCTAGATACTGTATGGAGATCATTAAATTATGTTTCCTATTAGTTCAGACTAATCAAGTTATAATCATAACCATGACTCAAATGTATCAATTTAAATGAATTCACTGAAGCAAACAACATCTAATTTAAAGGTCATCACATTTAAAATGATTGGTTGTTATGAAATAAAACATCATGATAATGACTAAAATTTGCTAAAATACCAAAACGAAAAATAATTCTATAAATAACAGCCAGTCAGTGTACCAGGTGCCTGGGAGTTCAGTTTGACCACTATCAAACTATCACTAGCATCCCATGTCTTAAGTAAAATTTGTATTACTATGTTATGGGGGTGTCTTGGGCAGGAGACGGGATGGCTATAAGTAAGTTTCCTGTTTTAAAATATGCAGACATCATTGCTAGTGGTGGATGAGCATGTTTTATATGTTTTTTATGAGAGGACAAGTTGGTATGAGGAATGCTGCTGGGAGATAGTGGCAGTGTCATACATGCCAAAAAATCCCAAATGTGACAGGCAACAGGCCTTGGAGAAGGATCCGGTTTAAAGCTAAATGATCAGAAGAAGACAGGAACTAAAACAAAAGGGTTCGTCATTAAATCGGGAGTGAAGAGCAAAGCAAGTCAAACCCAGAGAAATAAACCTTGCAGTATACCCGATTTGAATTTACAAATGAACTATGATCGGGAATTGTTGACAATATGGTTTATCCACAGAATAATAAATGAAGTGACAGTATATTCACAAAGTTCAATGCAAAGACACTTCCAAAAAAGAAAAATCAGTGTAAGTGTTACTTATATTTACAGTTGTTTCGAAATCAAAAGTGAAGAAAAGGACAAAACAAAAAAAACAAAACTTTCCCACTCCTTCATCCAGCTACAAAATGGATCAAGAAGGACAGGTTGAAAAAAAAATAATAATCAAAACAAAATGAAAATTTAAGCACCTACTATATAGATGCTTCACTACTCAGTTGCCCAAATCAGTAGCACATATCTACATTAATGCCTGAGGATCTGGTCAAAAGACGACCTCTGGCGTTCGGACCCTGGTTTTATTTCGCGAGCCCTTTTGACCATCCAATCCGCCTTTACGTTTCCCGCGGTCTTCTAATAAACAGTCACGTCGGGACGCGCACCTTTTTTCAGCACCTGCGCAGGTACAGTCCAGATTATTTAAATGATCTCCATCCCGCGCGTGCGTACCCGTCTGCCTTGGTGACTTGCGGGCTACCAGTTCAGCCTCTGGAAAGTGAGTATTGTTTTTACTTTCTTCCGCTTTCACTTCTGTGCTTTGCCGGCTTCTTTAAAACTGAGCTTTCTAACTTAAAATATTTCACTTTCGCCCTCTCTCCTCCAGCGGTCACGGAAGCGCGCCTCCGCATTCGGCCGTCAGAAACCGTGAGCACACTCGAAAAACGGCCTCAGTCGCGTGCCTCGGCATCGGCAAGTTTGAGCCCCACGATTTGCTCTCTGAGCACCTGTAGGCCTCCAGGCAGCCCTTCGACCATCCCGGCCCGCAGACCGCCTGTAAACTTTGTATCGCTGGCATGTTAATTTGTGTAGGGTCGCTAAAACAGGTAAATGAAAACCTTATTTCTTTAACATTCCCCCCAATGTCAGTGATAACGCCGACCGGCTGCCTCTTTATTTGCACTTGGCTTCTCACAGTGGGCTGTGTGATGTTAAAGGAGGAGATAAGAGTGAGAAAGTCGGCAGCAGGAGGGCTCTCCAGGTGGATATTCAAGTCCCCGAGAATTAGAAGTGGGCTGCCATCAACTGGGAGGGAAGAGAGCTGTCCATCCAGCTCATCAAAAAAGATCCTGAGCAAATCGGGAGGCTGATCAACAACAACAATGGGCATGTTAATGGGAAAGGAGACAGTGTTAGCATGGTATTCAAAAGTAGTGAAGTTGCATCCATTACCCAGGGGGGTGAATTTCTAGCTCTTAGAATGTAAGAATACCTGTCACCGCGACCAGTGGTGTGGCAGTAGTGAGAGAAGTTGTAAGTCGAGGAAAGTGCTGTTTGCATTACTCTATTTTTTGGTCGAATCCAAGTCTCTGTCAGAGCCACCACTTGTAAACCCCTATGGGGTGGTAAAGGTGGGCAGGACACAAGGTTAAAGTTTTAGGATAGGGGTGCCCGACTCCAGTTCTGGAGGGTCGCAGTGTCTGCAGGTTGTCATTCTAACCCTATTCTTAATTAGTGACCTGTTTTTGCTGCTAATTAACTTCTTTTGAATTCATTTTGTTTGACTTGCTCTTGAAGACTCAGACCCCTCAAATTGTTTTTTCCTTAATTGGCAGCCAAACAATGAGATACAAAATGAGCCAAAACAAGACCAGCAAACTGTAACCATCATATAATATCTAAAAATAAAGAAAGGTGAAGGTCTCAGGAAGGCTGATCTGCTCTTAGAAAAGAAAAAATCCACAATTTCAGAAAAGTCTGCTATTGCACAATGAGTGCAGTAACAAGCCATGGAATTAAAGAATGGGTTTAATTAATGACAAGACTCGGCGCTTCATTAAGCAACTGGTTGAAGTGAAATTGGTTGGAGTTTGAGGCCCTGAGTTAGTTGGTCTTCTGTTGGCTCACTCACTTCACTTCACATTTCACTTCTGTTTGGGTGCCATTTAAGGAAAGAAATGAAGCAATTCAGAGGAACGATGAAGAAATTCAGGGAAACATTTCTTAAAAACTAAGTCAATTAAAATTAATTCAAAAGAAGTTAATTAGCAGCAAAAACAGATCACTAATTAAGAAAAGGGTTAGAATGAAAACCTGCAGCCACTGCGGCCCTCCAGGACTGGAGTTGGGCACCCCTGTTTTAGGATCAAATTGGGCAGGACAGAACAAGGTATTATGCAGTGTTTAATCAAATAGGAGCGTCATTGTTGGGTTAGTTTTTAAATTCACTGTTAGTTTATTTTGGGAGACTAATTTCAGGCTTCTTACAGTGTACTCATTTTGGTGAGTATAAGGAGTTTTGGTACAGGTGAGGACATGTCTCGCATCATTATCCCATACCTGAAAATAGTGCTGTATCAGTGCTTTAACAGATACTGAAAATAGTTAACGTGATAGTGTTTATTTACTCTGTACTTACACAGGCAGCTATTACAACATTATAATCAGTGCATTCATTAACATTGTCATGGCAGAGTGGTGGATCTATGGCTAAGGATCTACGCTGGTATCTTGAACGGTTTAAATCCCATTAATTGTCAGAAGGGATCCTACTCCATTGAGTCATTGAACCAGGCCCTTAACCTGACAATTAATTGCTCTAGGGCCATCTGTACAATGGCTGACCCTGTGCTCTGACTTCCAAAGGTCATGTAAAAAGACAATTTCCCCACAGGGATTAACAAAGTAAAAAAAAAAAAAAAAAAAAAAAAGATGCCACAGAACCGTGCCATAACTTCTCAGAGAAATATAAAATTATACATGTTTGAGTATGCAAATAGGAAGTTCACTTAACATAAAATAAACTGAATTATTTACATTAAGTAGTTTTTTCTATAAGGGCTCAACGATGAATCTCCACACAGGGTACTGAAGACCATCAGTACTTAGTTTTTTAGCTCACACTTCATTAGAACTTCCATTGCTCCATGAAAGGTATGGACAGCATGTTTGGATTGACAGACTGGAATGTTGGTCACAGGTTAGATGAAGAATTATCAAATAGTATATTTTAATTACCCATTTTCCCCAGTAAAACCTATTAGGAGATTCCAGCCAGTATCATTACATCTGATTCCAGAGAGAATGTGTGTCCCCCCCCCCCCCCAATAGTGAACCAACTCATTATTGTTGCACAGATATTTAAATAGTTATTAACTTGTGTGCTTTTAGAACTGAAGATGCTATAGAAGTGCAGCAACTGAATCGGACTTGGCAGATAAAATTGTCATTATGTTCTTGCCATTAAATGTTAGATTCTATAAAGGATTCCTTATTTTAAAGTCATGGGAGAAATTATGTAAGACCTTGCCAGTATTCACTTTTAAACATATGAGTGTGGTGCACCTGTTTTGTTTCCAATCTGATAATGTATTAAAATACTTACAAACACATTCTCTTGGCTATCTCATTAGCTCCTGAGTTGTCTTGGACTTATGAGGAAAGAAAAACTCCAACTGAGGTCTTCATGTAAAGTAAGTCCCATATTATTTCAGTCATACTTAAGTGTCCATTACCGAAGAAGCATGTATACAATTTGCAAAAAGTATTTAAACATTCCTTTTAATCCAACAAAGACATCTTTGTCGTGAATGTGCTACCACGCAGTGGGGGTCTTTCATGTCAAAAGATTTTTGACAGTCAAGGTAAATGGTTAATTATACTTTCTATTGAAATAAAATGCTTTATTTACATCCTCATAAAACTTCAGTATATTATTAATGAAACATACTTGATTTAAATACAAGTTTTCTTGTACACCTTTACTGGATATATCAATTTCCATGTTATTACTTATAATTCCACCCATCCATATTCTTAACTCACTTAATCTGATTGTAGGGTTATGGGGCAGAGCCTATCCTGGTATCTTTAAGAATAAAATAAGAACAAACCATGGACTGGTCTCCAGTCTATTTCAGGTACACCAACACTAAGTAGACCACACCATTTTCTCAGCTTTGTACTATTCCACTGAGGAGCAATTTTCTATATTTACTATAGTTCTTTTAATTTTTGTGTTAAATGTATCCTGCAGTGTATGGAGTATAATAATTTCACCACAGCATCTCTGCTTTAGAAAATCATTTATTTGAGGCTTTTCAACACCTTTTGAAGTTGGTTCTTTCTTTTTGTTGCTTTTACACATTTTAAAAAGTATTATAACAAGTTCACCAAAATTAACCTGCAAAATGCAGAAGAGAATCCTCCCCCAACTGTACTATAAATATTCTGTGTTTTTTGTGCCCACTGTGGCAGAGAACAGTTTTTGGTGCTTAAAATTTACTGTGGAATGATCTGACTGCTGATATGAGACATCCCTTCAGTCTCAGCTTTTAAATCCAATCTGAAGACTCAATACTTTAGTCTAGAATACCCTAAGTACAGCTCCTAATTAGCTGTGCATACTGCAAACCATTACTAACCCTTCTCTATTCTTTTTCTCTTCTCAGTATCTGGATGTGACACTTGGCACCACTGCTCTACTGCCACATTGCTCTCCTGCATATACAAAGTCATCTTTGATCAAGAAGCATTGAAATCATCAAATGGAAAGACTCTGTCATCAGACTGGACGACCAGCACAGATTCCATTCCCAGGCGTTGGTAGGTAGCCAGTTTGTTTTTGACTTTTTCTTTTGCAATTTTAATCTCCACCATAGTCCAACTGGCTGTAGTTTATCAAATAATTAAAGAACAGTTCTACCTATTTCTTTGTGTGTTTTAACAAATCTGTATTTTTATGTACACTAGGTCTGTATTTAGTAATCAGTATAATCTATAGTTGTATTTTAACTGAAAACTGTTCAGAGCTCTGTATCTGCACTTAGTGAACAGTGCTATGCAAAAATAAATAGAAGCCTTAACAGCATATTGTATTTGGACCTACCCAGAATAATGTTGTGAAATGTGGGAAATATCACACTCAGAGGGCTCTTTGAAACAATTAACATTGAGCTGACCTTATGTCTAGGAACAATGAACGGGTCCACCTCCATGCTCCCTCTTCTCATTTGGAGAGCCTCTTGACCCCAACACTGTCGATAGTCATGACCGGGATGAGGTGTACAAATGAGGACACCACATGAAGCAAGGGAAAGGTGCTAAAATATTTAGTGCTTTTATTAAAAACAAGCCAACAAAAGCAACTGTTCAAAAAGTGCAGTGCTTCAAAATTCATAGTTCAATAAATAACCCATAAAAACAGGCGAAAAGGTGGAGGTTAAAATATTCCCAATAAATAAATCCATTAAAAACAACTGGCAGAAACTTTTTTTTTAAAAAAAAACAAAAAAACAAAAAAAAACCCTGTGCCTTTTTCTTTTAACACTGGTCGCTCCCTTGCTTATCCTGTGTGGGCCTTACAGCAGAGGAGTCACCCTAACAGCTGACCTTCAGGTTTCCTTGCCAGACCAAGACTTGGGTCCCCAATGGCCAGGGCGCTCACACTGGTGCTCTCCTCCCAAGCCTCCTTGACCCCCGCTACCTTCTCGGTCTTATACAGTGAGTCACTCCTTTTACACACACTGCTCTGGCTTCCAGAGTTGCTCAGCCAGAGTGATCACTCCTTCAGCCCCCAGGTGTCAATCTCTTGTGCCGCTCAAGGGGCTGTCCTTCCTAGCTGCCTGACATCTAGCCCTCAAGCCTGCTCTCCTCAGCTTGCTCACTTCCACACCGGCTCCTTCCACCTCCTGCCCTCATCTCATTCGTTTTCCTTTCCCAATCCTTGTTTTTTTTTTTTCTCCTCGCATTTACCCTTTTGAAATTGGGATGTGGCACAGTTGTCGAGTAGCAGGTCCCAGCATCAATTAGGGTCACGGATGATCCCGCAAGCACCTGGGAGCTACTTTCGCTACGCTACCATGCCCACTCCTACCAAGATGCGAGTGCAGTGATTATTTAAAAAGATGCTGAGCAGCCGTGTACTTTACTTTACCAAATGCCATAAAACTTATTTAATTTAAAACTTTATGAAGAACATGTTGTGATAAAAAGCACAGACAATTATAAAGGTTTGGGGGTGTTTAGGCCCCATATACTGTAAAGCAAACAAAACTGAGTCAGTGTTTTCTACGCAAAGTACAACAGACATCAAAACAAAGGAGGATGGACAATTTATTACAGTGCAACAGGAAATGATGGGGAAAGTCATGATGGTTGATGGGGAAAGTGATGTCATCTTTGGGGAACCGGAGGTTAGAAAGGACCCTGGAAGTGGGTGGTAGCAGAAGACTTCTGAGTTCGTTTTTGGCAGCGGCGCTTCAGTTTTTCTAAGGGAACAAGAACAGAGAGGTTAGTACCCCACCATTGTCCCTCGGTATGGCTTGTCACGGCGCATGTCGGGCCCTTAAGCCGCTCCTCATACGCTTGTGCATGACATGATCCCCCTCCTCCAGCCCAGACCCACCAGGTCGGGTGGCCTGAACTGAGAGGTCGTCGTCGACCCGGGATAGAGCATCAGCATTGGCCTGAAGGTTACCTCGGCGATTAAGCAACGGTGAACTTGTAGGGCTGCAAGTCCAAAAACCACCTGGTGACCCGAGGATTCGAATCCCTTTGGAGGGCCATCCACTGGAGTGCTGCATGGTCTGTCATCAGGGTGAATTCACAGCCCACCAGGTAGTACCGCAAGTACGTTACCGCCCACTTGATGCCCAAGGCTTCCCGTTCCACTGCTGCATTCTTGGTCTCCTGGTCCAACGGTTTCTGGCTAAGGTAAATCACAGGGTGTTCGACACCATCGACACTTTGCTTCAGCACGGTACCTAAACCTGTGTCCGAAGCATCGGTCTGGAGGAGAAAGGGAAGAGAGAAATCTGGAGTTCTCAACACAAGTGTCATTGTCAGGGCCATCAAGTCACTGAATGCCTGTTCCGTAGCATCGGTCCACACCACATGTAAAGGGGCCTGTTTCTTTGTTAGGTCCATCAAAGGTGCTGCTCTCGGAAAACGAGGTACAAACCGGTGGTAGTAGCTCGCTAGTCCCAAGAAGGCTTGCACCTTTCTTTTGACTATCGAACGGGGCCATTCCATGATGTCTTTGATTTTTGACCTCTGATTTCACCAGCCCTCCTCCCACCTAGTAGCCCAAATACTGAGCTTCATTCAACCCAAAATAACACTTCCGCGGGTTCATCCGAAGCCCAGCCTTCGCTAGCGTCAGGAGGATGGCATAAACCTGCAAAACGTGTTCCTCCCAGGTGCCGGAATAAATGACAACGTTATCCAAGTAGGCGGCACAGTAGGACTGGAGGGGCCGTAGCACTCTATCTACCAGACACTGAAAGGTCGCTGGTGCCCTGTGCAGTCTGAATGGGAGGACCTTATATTGCCAGTGTCCACTAGGGGTGCTAAATGCTGTTTTTTCTCTTGTGGATGCCGTTAATGGAATTTACCAGTATCCCTTTGCCATGTCAAGAGTAGTCAAATAATGGGCCGTCCCCAGCCATTCAAGGAGCTTCACTGACCACTTCCAGGATAGACAGGATTGCTCATTCGAGCTCCCGTCATTGGAGGGGTATCAGATTGCGACAGAGGTTAAGGTCGGCTGTTTTTGGAAAAAAGGGAGAGGGTGTGGCCGGCAAGTGGAGGGTCTTCCCTGTCCTTCCATGGCTTTAGGAGGTTGATGTCATACACCCTCTCACACGGTCGACGATTTGGTTGGCTTACCAAATAGTCCACAAGCCCTTTTCTTTCCTTCACCTCGTAATGGCCAAGCCAATGGGCCAGGAGTTTGGAGTGGGAAGTGGGCACAAGCACCATTACTCGATCCCCTGCATGAAACTCCCATAAGGAGGTGTTTCTATTATAAAACCGCACCTGCGCTGCTTGAGCTTTCAACATGTGATCTTTTAATAAAGGCTTGATTTTTCCAAATCTATCGCATAATTGCACAATATATTCTAATATATTGGTGGAGGGAAGTGCCTCACCTTCCCATCCCTCTTTTAGGACATCCAAAATGCCCCAGGGAATAGGGGACAAAAAGGGAAAACCCGTAGAGGCTTGGGGCACCTCCCGATAGGCAAAAAGCACCAGGGTAACAGCTGGTCCCAGTTCCTACTGTCCGCGCTGACTACCTTGCGGGGCATCTGTTTAAGGGTCTGGTTAAATCTTTCTACTAACCCATCCATTTGAGGATGATAAATGGATGTCTTAAGATGCTGTATACATAGTAACTTGGCAACCTCCCTGCACGTATCTGAAGTGAAGGGCGCACCTTGGTCCATCAGGACTTTTTAGGTATGCCCACTCAGAGAGCCCTACTAATTCCCGTGTGATATTCTTCGTGTTAGCGGCTCACAGGGAAACCACTTCTGGGTACTGGGTCGCGTAATTGACCATAACTAAAATATATCTATGGCCTCGCGCCAATGGTTCCAGGGGTCCTACTAGATCGACACCGATCCTTTCAAATGGAATGTCTGAGTGGAATCTGAAAGAGGAGCACGACCCCTTCGGGGTATCTGATGTAGCTGGCAGGTTGGGCAAGTCTGGCAGAAATGTCGGACCTCCTAATTTACTCTGGGCCAATAAAATTGGAGCTTTACTCACTCAGTTTTTTCGGCCCCAAAGTGGGTGCCTAAGAGGTGGGTGTGAGCCAGTTTGCAAACCTCCCGCCATTAGGTTCGCGGCACTAGCAACAGTTTCCGCCTCTCACCTTCGTGTTCCGCCACCCGGTACAGCAGATCATTGCCTAAAACAAAGTAGGGCACCAGTGGTGTGGAGTCCATGGACAGTATGTTTATGGAAATGATAGCATTCCTGGTGAACTTCAGGGAATCATCATTCCACTATTCTCTTTTAAATGATGCTGGCGTAAAGCGAAACTGATGCTCTATGCCGGCGAGCGGGTTAGGTGGGCAGTCCGCGGAAACTCCTGTTTGACTCGGAGCCCCTCCTGGTTGCACTTCTGGGTTAGGGTCCGTCGTCGAAGAGGAGTCCACGCGGCCATTCACGTCATCAACAGTGGCCGAAGTGCACGGCATGGGAGCGGTCGGGAGAGCCCCTTGACCCTCCATAATCAGACACAGGCTAGGTGTGGAAGTGGCTTTTGTTCTATCACTGTTATTCTCTGACCAGTCTTGTCCAAGTACAGTGGAACCTCGGGTCACGAATGTCTCGGACTACCTACAAATCAGGTTACGACCCAAAAGTTCACCAAACTTTTGCATCTGTTCATGACCACATACTAGGTTGACGATCAAGCCAGTATCCCTTCCGGTTCGTATGTGCCAATGATATTTGCACGTGTTCAGTCTCTCCCTGTGCAGAGAGAGAGAGAGAGAGAGAGACTGGGCTGGCTGCGCAAGGCCGAGAAGGCAGTTAAAGAATGTGCCGGGATTGTTTTTTTAAAGAGACTGATTCAACAACAACAACATCATTTATTTATATAGCACATTTTCATACAAAAAAGTAGCTCAAAGTGCTTTACATAATGAAGAAAAATAAAAGACAAAATAAATTCAAATAAGACATTAGTTAGCATAGGGTGGCACAGTGGTAGCGCTGCTGCCTCGCAGTTAGGAGACCCGGGTTTGCTTCCCGGGTCCTCCCTGCCTGGAGTTTGCATGTTCTCCACGTGTCTGCGTGGGTTTCCTCTGGACACTCCGGTTTCCTCCCACAGTCCAAAGACATGCAGATTAGATGTATTGGCAATTCTAAATTGGCCCTAATGTGTTCTTGGTGTGTGGGTGTGTTTGTGTGGGTGTGTCCTGCGGTGGGTTGGCACCCTGCCCGGGATTGGTTCCTGCCTTGTGACCTGTGTTGGCTGGGATTGGCTCCAGCAGACCCCCGTGACCCTGTGTTCGGTTTCAGCGGGTTGGATAATGGATGGATGGATGGATAGTTAACATAGAAAAAGAGTAAGGTCCGATGGCCAGGGAGGACAGAAAAAACAAAACTCCAGACGGCTGTAGAAAAAAATAAAATCTGCAGGGGTTCTAGGCCACAAGACTGCCCAGTCCCCTCTGGGCATTCTACCTAACATAAATGAAATAGACCTCTTTGTATTTAGGGTTCTCATGGATAGACTTGATGATGATGGTCATGCAGACTCCTGGCTTTTAATCCATCACTGTTGGAACATCATGGTGCTTTGAGTAGATGGACCGGAAAAAGAAACAGAAGAGAGAGCAGGGGTTAGTACAGATTTTAGAGCCACCATGAATAGTTATTATAATGAATTGGATATACAGAGTATCAGGATTAAGTTACAGTGAAGTTATGAGAAGGCCATGTTAAAATGTGTGTTCAGTAGTTTTTTTGAAGTGCTCCACTGTATTAGCCTGGCAAATTCCTATTGGCAGGCTATTCCAGATTTTGGGTGCATAACAGCAGAAGGCCGCCTCACCACTTCTTTTAAGTTTTGCTCTTGGAATTCTAAGGAATATAAGATGGCGCAAGATTATTTAAGGCTTTATAAACCATAAGCAGAATTTTAAAGTCAATCCTGAATGACGCAGGTAACCAGTGTAGTGACATCAAAACTGGAGAAATGTGCTCGGATTTTCTTTTCCTGATTAGGATTCTAGCAGCCGCATTCTGCACTAGTTGCAAACAATTCGAGCATTGTATTTAATGAAGACTTTTTTCTATTGGATTTTAACCTCCACTTCACTTCTGTTTACAGCGATCGGTTCATAGCGTGCATTGTTGCGAAGTTACTTTTCTTGGTTGTTTATTAAATTACAGATTTTTCAAATGTTCATGTTTTTCCCTGTGCTTAAAACTCATTAAAAAGTGTTTACAGTGAGCGGTTCATAAGGCTATAGCGTGAATTCTTGCAATGTTACTTTTCTCTGTTTAAGGTTTTCTCAGTGTTATTCAATGTTTTTACATTTAGTTTACTATTATGCTGTGCATTCTATCGTATAAGTAACTATTTGTGCTTAAAAATCTTTAAAAAAAAATATATATATTTACATACAGTTTGCACAGTCTGGAACGGATTAATTGTATTTACATACAATCCTATGGGGGGAAATTACTTTGGGTCATGACCAAATCAGGTTACGACCAGAGTTTTGGAATGAATTACGGTCGTGACCCAAGGTTCCACTGTATAAGCTGAAAGGGGGGCTCAGGCAAAACAATGACGAGCTGTTGTTTCAGCGTCCCCTTCCAGGAGATGTAACATTTCGCGGACCTATACAATCTGGTCTCCCTGTGTACACACACCACGTTGCTGCCCATTGTCACAGTAGAACATAATGGGGAACAACAATGAAAATGTTACTCCCAGAGTCAAACAGTGCCCCCACCGAGTGTCCATTCACCAACACCACTCCCGTATTAGGAACTGCCAGGGGATGGGACAGAGCACAATATCTCTCTCCTTTGGCCCAGCTGCAGTCCATCGGCTCCTTGGCATTGAGAGGACAGTTGGGAAGGAGGTGTCCCACCTCACCGCACTTGTAACAGCGCGGTGCAGAGGCCCCCCCCCCCCTCGGACTCGGTGGAGGCTCTGCCACCTGACGGGTGAGCTCCAGGGTGGCGACGCATCCCTGTCGGGTCCTGCGTGTAGGCTTCTCCGACCCTCCTGAGTTGGAGAACCGCCAGTTGGCGCTCCATGACCTCCAAAAGACCATGTCTTTATAAGAGTGCCATCGGACCTGCTGGGCGAGATCGTCCGGCATGGCGTTTACCAACCTCTCAAGGCCATCTGTTCTACTACCTGGAGGGCCTGGTTCACGTCTGGTCTTAGCCCACGCTGAGCTTGCCCCAGAACTCGAACCCCTGGGCTCAGGCCGGGCCGTGGGGGTCAAATTTTCTCGCCTGCTGGCCAGAGGTTAAGCCATAGCCTTTGAATATTTCAGTCTTAAGGAGGTCGTATTGGGCGGCCTCCTCCTCGGGGAGATCGTGATAGGCGCGCTGTGTGGGTCCCTTCAAATACGGTGCCAGAATGGAGGCCCACTCCGCCCGTGGCCATTGATTCCGAGAGACGGTCCTCTCAAACACAGACATGTAGGACTTTATCATCCGCCTCTGAGAGTGGCATGATGGGAGGAGGTGGAGGCTGAGCCGCCGCGGGTTTTGCCACTTCCGCTGCAGCCAGCCGTCTCTTGATCTCTGCCAATTCTATTTTGGTGGCAGCCTGATCCACTTTAAGAGCCTGCAGCTCGTTAGCCATGGTGGTCAGGACCACGTTTAAATCCTGCCCTTCCGACATTTCGGGCGTTCAATCCTGCTGACTACGCCACTGTAATAAAGTACAACAGACATCAAAACAAAGGAGGTTGGACAATTTATAATGGTGCAACAGGAAATGATAGGGAAAGTCGTGATGGTTGATGGGAAAGTGATGTCATCTTTGGGGGACCGGAGGTTAAAAAAGACACCGGAAGTGGGTGGTAGCAGAAGACTTCCGGGTTTGTTTATGGTGGCGGCACTTCAGTTTTTCTAAGGGAGCAAGAAAAGAGAGGTTAGTACCCTGCCATTCTTTGTGGGCACTGCCATTTTGTGATATGATTGCTATGGTGCAATGATGGTATCAGTCGAAGGAGTGATACCAAAGGTCATATCATGTGCAGTCTTTGGCATGACAATATATTAATGAGGACTGCATATAGAATACTGTTGAAGATTGTGGATATTCTCAAATCCTTAGTTTAATTTCTTGGCAAGGAACACTGTCTTATTATTTTTATTCTGAAGTGTTATGTAAGGTTCTATTTATCTCTATTTTGTTGCTGATTTTCTTTTTCATGTTCTTTTTGTATTTCCATTTATAATCATAACTCCGTATTGTCCCTTTAACTGCATTTCTATCCAAGGTTTATGGTTCTCTTTCCCCTTATGGGCTTTTCCTATATTTTTGGAGTTAGCAAATTTGAGATTAGCTGCATTTTTGCCACTCTTCTATTGCTTTATAAATGGCAAAATTAAAGTGTGGGATGCGTACGATGGACTTACACAGTGATAATACTGTACTGGACTATTGCTCTATGCCCTGTAGGCCAGGAGTGAGAATGTATGTTGCTTTGTTTGTCATAAAATGGTTGCTTACTATTAATGTACACATCACCTGCTGGCATCTACCACATTTTTAATGCTTGTCAGTGTAATCTTGGCCACTGATTCAGGATGCCAAAGTGACTGGGATAACAGCAGCTTATCAGTGAGAAACCCCACTCTGGCACTCAACAAGGATTTCTAAAAACCTGTCAGAAGCCATGCTCTGTTTGTTAGCCCATTAAAAAGGACAGAGCTTGAAGGGACAAGGCAGTCTGTTCTTTGCTTTAGGTCCCTGAACTATGTCTCTGTTTACAGACTGAGAAAAATGGCTAAAATCTGCCTTAGTCACTGCTGATTCATGTCATCATGAGTGACAGGCAAGCAGGAGCAGCAGAGCTGACAGCAAAACAGATTAAAATGAGCAAACGCCACTGAGAGCCTGCTACAGGGCAATGAGCCGGCTGGGTTGTTCGGCTCCAGAGTGACCAGACAGCTAAGTATGAATAGGGCCAGCAGAACAGACTTTCTGCAAATGAATAGCATGGATTTGAGCTTTTGAATTAGGTAAGTCATTCCTGCTACTTCTAGGTCAGACAGCATGACAAAAGCCGAGAAAACCCACCTATAGGAAGTCCGTCTCATTTACAAATGCCATAAAATGCCACTCTTAGATTCCAGTTGTGTCTTGTTAGTTCTATGTTTAGCTACAAATAAGGTCACTTCAGTATGGATAGATAACTATGGTAGCTGCATAGACCAGCTATGTATGTAGTTGGAGAAATAAAAAAAAAAAAAGCGCAATATATGAAAAGGTTGATACAACAGACATTGCACCCCAAAGTCTTTAAAAAATGTGAAATATCTCTCTACTAATGGTTAAAAAATAAGAGATGTGAAGCATTGTTAATGGCACAGTTTTGTTTTAACTCTCTCCTGTGTGTCCAGACTGCATCCCATAACTGAGCTTGCTCCAGCCCAGCACACTACAGCATGGACAACTGCAATGGCTATCACAGAATTATAGAAGATGTGAAGGAATGCAGTCTACTAAGGAAAAAGCCAAAACGCCTGCTTTGGACTTTCTTATGTGGATCCTTTGTGTTCCAAGACCATTCAAACCTGTCATTGATGTGGACCCCCCAAGTACTTGTAGGAGTGGACCACCTCTACATCCACTCCTTGAATGGTGGCCATGCACAGAGGTTCTTTGGTGGGGTGAAAGTAAAATAACCAGTTCCTTGGTTTTGCTGATAAGATGCGGACAATTCTGTTGGAACCAAGAAATAAACCTCTCCACCTGACTCCTATACTCTGTCTCATCCCTTTTATCAATACAACTGGTACATGTAGAATCATCTGAGAATTTCTGCAAGTGACATGTCCTGGGGCCTCATGTATAAACGGTGCGTGCGCACAGAAATGTTGCGTAAGAACGTTTCCATGTTCAAATCAAACCTAAAGTTGGTGTAAAGCCACGCACATTTCCACGGTACCTCATACCCTGTCGTACGCAAGTTCTGCGCTTGGTTTTGCAGACTGGTGGCACCCAGCGTCAAAGCAGTGCTACTGTTCCTTTGTGCTTTCCCTTTCTTTCTTAGATCCACATTCCTGACGCGGCTTTATAAATACACTGAAACTAACTGCATCTTGTTTATTAGTGTAATGCATCCGATTGTAATTAACCTGTAACAATATAATGGTCCAGGGAATAGCCATAGTATTCCAAATACTATAACTGCTTTAGCGTTGTTACTCTCACTGCACTTTCTTTTTCTTCTTTCAGCTGCTCCCGTTAAGGGTTGCCACAGCGTATCATCTTTTTCCATATTACTCTCATTGCACCACTTGGAGTATTTATATCACTGTATCTGAGTGGGGAATCGCAGCAGCAGCTGATCTGAAAGAGAATTATCGGAATACAGCATCAAGCACACTGCCTCAGCCACAGCAAAACGCTTCAGAGACTTTCCTGTATGGACCTCACGGTTCAGAAACAGTTTCATCCCAAGAACTTTAAACACAGTCAATCAGTCCATCAAATACTCCTTGTAGAACTGTTTGTACTTATTAGTACAATCACCTCACTGTAAACTTGCACTACAGTTATAATATTGCGACTTTATAAATCACGTATTTACATATAATGACGATATAATTTTTAAGACGAAATGCAGCAAAATATGTTGATTACACAGATAACTTTTAACTTCATTTAAATAATCTGTATTGTTAATAATTAAACATGTGAGGACACGGTGCAGCAGCGCTAACAGTTCACGGATTGATCCTACCTTGTGCTGTATTCTTGCTGGGCTGGCACGACCCTAGAATAATTAAACTTGTACTACAAAGATATTTCAATGTTCCCTAAAAGTTTTTGATGAATTGTCGTTGTAAGCTTACAGATGGCTTAACGTCTATTACCCAATTGCCACACAATCAGCTCTGTATTTGGAGAAAGAATAGTAAGGACAGGAATTGGAGGTTAGTACGTTTTGAAAAAGACAGTATTGCTACAATAATTTCATCAAAGGTCGCGCACAATCACTGCACCACAGTGTTCCCATGTTCAATAACATGCTTTCATTTCTATCATCAATAAAAAGACATCACGTATACATCTCAGTATTTTAATTATTCAGAGAGCTCTAATAGTGTGAATGTAATGGATTCTGTGTCCTGTCAGAGGAAGATAAAGCCGGTAAGCATGTAGTGATTCACACACACACAGCACATAGAAGATCAAATACAAAACAAAGCATTTAACATGCTACTTTAGTTACGATGGGATTTGAGAAACTAGTAAATTAAATGATTTTAAGAAGTTTATGATGCTGTGCTTTAATGACAAAATTAATCTCGAAATTTCCACTTTAATCATGTAGTTTTAAGTTGACATTTCGTGCTTTTTTTTTCCCCCACTGTGTGCCTTTTTTTTTTCTTTTTTTTTTTTCCCCCTCTCTGTACCCTAATAAGTTTTCATATGACACTCGGACGGTGGGCTCCGACTTGCCATTTCACGGCAACTTTGATATGTGACAGGTTCTTTTTTTTATTTCAGGCACTGTGTGACTTTGTGAACTGGAAAAACAGCACTCTGTCACTTCCTTTTGTTGATTATACCACTGTTTAAACCAACAAATAGTACGTTTTTCCTTGCCTCCACTTGGTATTCGCTGAAAATCTTATTTTCCCCTGTGCTTTTCCCATTGTCTTTTCACAGAAGGCTGAGCTTAAGGGCTATTTGTATTGATTTGCATATTCAAAGAGGCGTAATACTGGGAGGAGTTGGGGCGGGACAGCAGGCGCGTGCATGAGCATTACTTTTCACATTGATCGGGATTTATGTAGCGCACAGATTCCTGCGTCTGGATTTTTCTGTGCATAAGTACATTTCCGCTTTTGTGCTTGCGTCATGTTATAGTGCGAATTCTACGCACGGCGTTATGCATGAGGCCCCTGGTCTTAGCTGTACAAAATTTTATTTCAAAAGCAATGGGGCGTGGTGGTGGTCAAACATAAAGAATGCTGGCGGTCACCTCCAGTTTGCCCTCTGGTGGTTGTTCCGAATGTCAACTGGATGATAACATGTATACAAGATCACCCCCCCCCCCCCCACTTTTCCCAGAAGGGGGTGGGTTAGGGTTTATTTCACCCTACAGTATTTTTAGTCAACCAATGAGAAACAGGTGTACCAAGTTTCATGAAAATCACTCCAGCCGTTCGAAAGTGATGTTGGTGTGTGTATATATATATATATATATATATATATATATATATAAATATGATATGAATGAATGTGTACCCAGGCCAAGACCACAGATGTGACCAATGTCATCAGGTACCTGCCTAACTCATCTACATGTGTTGGGATTGTCCTACAATCATAACATTTTGGCAACAAAATGTTTACCCACTTGACACTGGATCTTCTGTTAGGTTAAATCCTCTTCCAATCGCATTCAGTTTTCCAAGATGGGACAGAAATTTATAGTGAAAAATCTTATCTCAACACTACTGTGCTCCCTTGTCTCCCTATCTTAAACAAAGACAGTGGGATAAGACTGTCCGATTCTATTTAAATTAGAGAAAAGCAAATTTTCCATTTGAAGTGCTTGACATGGCTTCTTTAAAAATTGGGTGGAATATATTAATGTTCTTAAGTAAGCATGCTGGGCTCTGTTATCTATCTACATGTTTCAGTCTCGTTGAGTGACAACTCAGTGGGTTGTCCGATTTCATTTCCTCCCTCTTCAGATGGATTGAAGATGGTGTGGAATGCGAATTTTCATATGTTACACTTTTTTGCTTTCATGGTTGTCCTGTACCACACTTTTATTTCATTCTATTCTAGTAAAACTAATTAAGAGGATGAAAAAATGAAAGTCTGAGGTGCATTCTGGAGTGAGGCAGACTGGGCTCAGTTGTTCCAGGCTGGCAACTTCCAGGTATGGGCAAAACACTTATCACATCAGCCACCTAACTCTTTTCCCATTAATTTAGTGACTGTAAACAAGCCTGTATGATTATAATCCTGGCAGAGGTATTACGATAAAATGTGTATTTCTGGGTGGAGCAGGTGTGAAGAATGTCCATGTAGAATTAACAGGTTTTTTTTTTTTTCCCTCTGGGGTATGTGATCTGTGGTGCTGTGGAGATTTTAAATAGTCAAGAGCCTACACACTCTGATCCAGTGCAGATATGGACATGACAGTACTACTTTGGTGTTGATTACGGTGCTTGGCTAATCGCACTAATGTGCAAATGCAGGTGGACTAGTAAGGTGGAGCATTCACACTTCGGAATGGGAGGACTGTCTTGTCTGCACCTGATTGAGCAGTATTAAAGAGCCTGCATGGCAGAGGGCAAAGGAAGATTGATAAAAGAATAAATAGAAAAACAAGTGTTGAACGTTTAAAGGGGATGGAAAGAAGGATGGAGAGAGTGACTAAGGCAGCAGGTTCATGAAAGGCCAGTGTGCATTAGAACAGTGGCAGGCAGCCGGGATTAGAGCCCCGAGGGAGAGTGCATGACAGGTTCTCAAAGGGGCTGAAGAGGATCATTTTGGCTAAACATCTTTGGATAGCTGGAGTGATCCATTGCTCAAGCAACTCCCCACGTAAGGCTGAGTGGGAAGCTGGAGTTGGATAAGAAAACATCAGTGCATCACTCTGCCAGGAGCATCAGATGGCAACAGGGATCCGAGCCTGGAATTTGAAGGCTGGTTGTGCCTGTCAGAAGGACGTCTCCTTGTGCTTCTGGATCCAAAGAGGGTAAGCTAGGGTAACATTAGCTTTTTGAAAGAGCCACCAAGGCTTGTGCATTTTAAAAGTGCCATGATTTTTAAACCTCAATTTATTCTGGGTTTTTTAACCTTCACATTATATACCCATTTCATGGATTATTTATTTTTTTATTTATTGAGGATTGAGTCATTTTCAACACTGATATTTGATTATATTTAATAAAAGCACTTAACACTTCTGCACCTACCCCTTGCTGTAAGTGTGTGTTCATTTTCCCAACTCCTCTTGGTACATGACTATGGAGCGTCATGTCCAAAAAGCTCCAGGAATGGACCCAACCTGTACCATCACAGGGTGTCTTAGTAACATATAGGGAGGAAAACTATCTTTTGTATAAGGCTGATTGGCAACTAGTATAAATGATTGAGTGTGTGATTGTATGTACCTAGGTGCCCCAAAATTTTTTAGCTCCTACCCTGTGCAGGTGGTACTAGGATAGGGTGTGGCTCCTTGGGACCCTGACATTAATTAGGCAGGTGCTGCTGGGATATGTTCTGGCTCTTTGTGACTTTGTAATTAGTTTAAATGGTTGTGGTATTTCCAATGTCTTCAGAATGATGTATCAACATCCGTGTGTAAATTCATCAACAGACACGGGAATTCAAAAAAGCACGACATACCAAATGTCAAAGGAAATAAATGCAACATTAGCAAGTTAAACAACAAACTGCAGACTGATATGCAGCAGTTCTCCTTTCACATGCCAGTAAACTGTGTCTTGGGATAGCTGGTGATTCTTAGTTGGCCCCGTGTGAGTGTGTCTCTTGTAATGGACTGGCGCCCTCTTCAATGTTGATTCCTGCCTTGTGTTCAATTTTGCTAATATAGGCTCCAGGCCTGTAATTCTGAAATAGATTTAGATGGTGTGATAAAAGATAGAGGGGTATCTCTGTGTAATCAGATTGTGCTAAAGCTGTTAACAAAGGGTTTTGCAGATTCAGCCCCCCTCTACGCCTCACAACTGGTTTTGTTCCAGTTACTTACCAAGTCCAATTTCAGCCCTTGCCCTTATGTTATTTCCTTTTATTGTATTTGCATTTGTTTTTATTAATCTAAGGAAATTGCCAATATGTTTGTTTTTTATTACTTTCAATAGATTCAAATAAATGGAGTATATGCAGGGTTGGCATTTCAGCAGAGTGAGTGGACATCCTAAACTAGGGAGACCAGCTTAAGGGAGCAAAACTGAGGCTTACAATCAAAATTCGCAGAGTGTGTCTAAGTGTCCTCTCCCCACAGAAGCTGAAGCAGCATCAGCTGGGATTGCCCTTTAGAGCTCAGTGACTTGGTGGAAGAGAGCATGAATAAACTGCAGTTCTTGCTACCTTTCACATTTATACTATACTACTGGAGTTGTGCACCAGGAGGAACCCAGGACCCTCTGCACCAGCATAGGGTCTGACAATGGGTCTAAGGATTTCATCCCAATACCTAATGGCAGTCAAGCCGTTGTCTAGCCTGTAGAGGTCTGTACGTCCCTGCATGGATATGCCTCACCAAATCATCACTAACCCATCAACAAACCAGTTATGCTGAACGATATTACAGGCAGCATAACATTCTACACAGCTTCTCCAGACCATTTCACATCTGTCACATGTGCTCAGGGTGAACCTGCTCTCATCTGTGTAAAGCACAGGGTGCCAGTGGTGGAGCTGCCAATTCTGGTATTCTATGGCAAATGCCAATCGAGCTCCATGGTGCTGGGCAGTGAGCACAGGGCCCACTAGAGGACGTCAGGCCACCCTCATGAAGCCTGTTTCTGATTTTGTTCAGAGCCGTTCACACCAGTGGCCTGCTGGAGGTCATTTTGTAGGGCTCTGGCAGCATTCATCGTGTTCCTCCTTGCCAAAAGGAGCAGATGCTGGTCCTACTGATGGGTTAAGGACCTTCTATGTCTCTGTCCAGCTCTCCTAGAGTACCTGCCTGTCTCCTAGAATCTCCTCCATGCCCTTGAGACTGTGCTGGGAGACACAGCAAACCTTATGGCAATGGCACGTATTGATTCCTGGAGAAGTTGGACTAACTGTATAACCTCTGTAGGGTCCAGGTATTGCCTCATGCTACCAGTAGTGACACTGACCATAGCCAAATGCTAGTGAACTAACATAAACTAGTAAAGAAACAGTCAAAGATGAGGAGGGAAAAATGTCAGTGGCTTCCACCTGTTAAACCATTCCTATTTTGGGGGTCGTATCATTGTTGCCCCTCTAGTGCACCTGTTAATTTCATTAACACCAAAGCAGCTGAAACTGATTAACAACCCCCTCTGCTAAATTGATCCGGCTACTTAACTGACTGATCAATATCCCAGAAGTTTCATTGACTTGATGCTATACTTGGATTAAAAAGTGTTCCTTTAATTTTTTTGAGAGATATAACTATTTTCCTTACTCTGACCTGTATCAACATAATGTCCAACCAAGTATCCTGCATGGAAATGTAATTTCTGTTGCAAGTAATTTTTTTGTTACTAAGGTTATTGCTCTTTTATTTTCATTTCATTTTAACCTATTTAAATAACTGTTGTGTTAAATAGGAAAAGAGAATTTTAATTTGCTTACAGTAAATTGACAAAGAGCAATTTAATTCTGTGTAGGATTTTTTAGGCTTTAAAAATGTTCATAATATTTGGAAAAAAGAGACATTGTTAATTTATAGTCGGCAGCATGCAACAGATCGACTAAGCCTGTGTAATTGTATGCAGCTAGAGTCCTTCAACATCTGCAGTAAGATGCTGCAGATGTTCTATCAGCTGGTTGTGGCGAGCGCCCTTTTCTACGCGATGGTGTGCTGGCGAGGCAGCATAAAGAGGGACGCCTTGCACCTGGACAAACTGGTGAGGAAGGCAGGCTCTGTTGTAGGCACGGAGCTGGACAGTTTGACATTTGTGGCAGAGCGACGGGTGCTGAGCAGGCTCCTGTCAATCATGGAGAATCCACTGCATCCATTGAACAGTATCATCTCCAGACAGAGGAGCAGCTTCAGCGACAGACTGCTGTCCCTGTCCTGCTCCCCTGACAGACTGAGGAGATCGTTCCTCCCCCACACTATGCGACTCTTCAATTCCATCTGGAGGGGTAAACGTCAACATTATACAAAGTTATTGTCTGTTACACCTGCATTTTTATCACTCTTTAATATTATTTTTTTATCATCAGTATGCTGCCGCTGGAGTATGTGAATTTCTCCTTAGGAATTAAAGTATCTATCTGTCTATCTATCTTAAAATCAGGGACCCATTGGTATTTCACCTGTTGTCATCTATACATGGTGTCAAGCACGCCTGCTCAGGGGTCACCTTCTGGGTTCTGAGAAAGATAAGCATCACCACCCTGGTCCTGGAGAGATTGCCATCATTAACTCGGTCTTCTCTGTTCACAGTCCAGAAATTCATTGGCCAGTGCAACAGTGACCTCACATCTGCTTCCTGCTCTGAACCCAGCCTCTTCCAGACACCAGCACATTTACAGAACTCCCTGACTGAAGGCTTGGCTTTATTTGAACCAGCAGATCGTCCTGTACACTAGGCACTCTTCTTTTTTGTGGATATTCCACCCTATATTGTGGCTTTCTTTGCATCTTTAAGTGCATGTACTTAATTCTTTGATATTATTTTCTCAGTTATAAAGAGGTTTTGTCAGTTGAAATTCTTTTTGAACCTGTGTCTGTTTCTTCACAATGCTTATTTATGGATCTAAATAAATAAATGCTCTCTCTGGAATCCTTCATGTGGCTTCAATGGTTTTCCTATGGCACTGTTCTGAAGTAGTACTTTGGCACCTTTTTTTTTTTTTTTTTAAATGAGTGCATGACTGATGCTCATTTGATGTCTAACCATTTAATTTATATGGAAACATTAACAAGTTAGTAATGTTTTTGTTATACTATGATGCATTTTTTTGTATTTTACAGTGCCCATAAAACGTATTTACACTCTTAGAAGTTTTCACATTTTATTGTGGATTTAATTTGGCTTGATTGATAAACAGAAAAAAGACTCTTTAATGTCAAAGTGAAAACAGATTTCTGTAAAGATTCCTAAATTCTAAATATAAAACACAAAATTGCAGCAGTCGTCACCCTTTTCAAGTCAGTATCTAGTACACGCACCTCAGTCAGCTTTGTATATCTGGACACTGCAACGTTTTCCACATTCTGCTTTGCAAAAATCGGCCATCCTCGGTCAGGCTGCATGGAGCTGTCCTTTTCAAATCCAGCTAAAAAGTTGTCCTATCCAGGTCATTAACATTGTTGTTTTTAGGACATTCTTGCATAGCTTTGGCTTTGTTTGCAGTTGTTGTCTCGCTGGGACACAAACCTTCACCCAAGCTGCAGTTTTCAAGCAGACTGCATCAGGTTTTCCTCCAGTATTTCCTTGAATTCTGCTGGTTTCATTTTATCATCCACCCTCATTGATCTTTCAGGGCTTGCCACAAAGAAGCATCCCCACAGCATCATGATGCCACCACTACCACCATGCTTCACAATGGGTATGGTGCATTTTTGACAATCTGCAGTGCTTGGATTATGTCAAGCATGGTGTTTAGTTTGTTTGCGGAAAAGCTCAATTTTGGTCTTGGCAGGCCACAGAACCTTCTTGTAGATGACTTCAAAGTTTTCCATGTGCCTTCTGCCAAACTCTCAATTTAGCATCACCAATTATCCTAATCTGTATATCTTTGGACAGTGTGAGGAAACAGGAGCACCAAAAGGAAACCTAGAAATACATGAGAAGAACGTGTAAACTCCATGCAGGGAGGACCTGGAACACAAACCCTGGTCTCCTTACTGCAAGGCATTAAAGCTACCGCTGTACCATTTTTCATGATTGAAATATTCTTGCATTAGTCAATTCATGCCTTTTCCTTGTGACATGGATTTTGTTGATGATCATTGCAAACCACAATCTTGCAGCAAAGTGTATTCTTTGGAAGTGAAATGAGTCATCAGTTTTGTTCCCTCTAAGTTACACACCCTTTTTCTGGGTGCCTCATAGCACTTTTGAACTGCTGTGCTGCTGTTAATTCACTACTCAATTACTCAAATAGCTGAAGAGCTATGCAGCTGTTATCTTGCGTTTCAACCTTTGGTAATGCCCTGTGCTACTCATGAGACTCTCCTACTGGTCATCATTTGTGTTGGTGCTGTACAGCACTTAATACCTATACAAAATTCCAGCCTTGCAGGTCGTTTATGTGTTGATGATTCAAAGCACACAATTACCCCCACCCCACCCTTCGTTTGCTATTCGAGTAAAAACATGCCAGTTTGTGAATGGAGTGACACAGATAACCAAGAGGAGAGCCGGTACGCACTTAAGAGTGCAGGTGGTCAAGCAAAAAACAGCTCTTGCTAACAACTGAGGTTTGTATCTTCATAGATTTTGACAAACTTACTTTTTCAATTTCATAATGTGATGATGTCTCTTTTTTCTTGTCCAGAACACCGTCCCACCATTCCAATGATATGGCATTGTGTACTAATGTTTTTTTCTCTTTCTCCTCTGCAGACCGGAATATTGACTGCTTTAATGTCAATGAAGTCACTTCTGGTGTCTGTCCATCTGGACCCTTCTTTCACCCAGAAGTACTTAAAAACAAAGACATCGCCATCTTTAGCCACTCTCTGTTAAGATTCACAAGTCAACATTCTGCACACTGATAGTGTAAAAGGAAAATTAAAAACAGCTGTTCTGTTTTAATTAAACCATATTTTTTTTTAATTTCTTGTTATTTTTTTGAACTTTTCCAATACTTTTTCACTTATTAATTAACAGTTAACAGAATTAAAAATATGCAGTGTACAGCACAGATTACCCAAAGTAATGGAGATTAGGGAGAGTTCACATAAGAACTCAAACAGCCAAGAGAGAATAGTATTCTTACACACCAAGGCTGGTCCTGAGAATGCAGGTTTCTAAAACTGTGTAAGGTAGTCCAGTTCAAAAACATTGCTACTTATATTGATGATGTTTAAATTTGTTATCTTTATTGGACACTATTTAAAAACAATTAATGGAATCTCTCTTAGCGAAAAAGTTTGAAAAGAACGAAGACGAACAACATCTGATGCTAGATGCAGCTTTCCATTTTAAGGAAATCAAATGTTTCACTTTGTATAAAATCCATTATATGAACTGTATTCCAGTTCAGTGTGAAAATTTGCTTCTGATTAAGAAATTGTTTGGAATGATGGGAAGCAGTCAATAGAATTCCCAGGGCTGAGTCTTTGGCCTACTGAGAGCTCAGTATCTTCTCTGAGTGTGTTTTGCCACGGATGTGCTGGGGATGCAGGACACAAAATAATCAGACACAGGGAGAAGATGCAAACTCCACACTAATAGCAACCAAGTCTACAGAATGCACACCACATTGAAACATATGATAATATTACTGTAAGTTATCCACGGGTTGAATTTCTTTTCATGCTAGGTTACTGACCATGGGTCTAATATAGGCTTACAACCTCAGAGTCTCATTCAAAGTCTGTTCCTTCCCTGTACCATCGGCATCTGGCACTTCCAGCACACTACAAAATATAAAAGGATGGAAAGGGGCTTCCAGTTCAATATTGCCTGGGTTATCGTGTGAGTATCAAAGGCATTCCAAGTGACAGTTCAGACATACTGTTTATGTACCCCTTGCTTTGTTACATACCATATGCGCCTGTTTGGCATAGTTGTTTGCATTATCACACCCAATAAACTGTGCGATGTGCAACATGTCGAGTTAAATTTAAAACAGCAAGTAGCTGAGGGCGCCCTGTGTAACACTTTCTAGGGATACACTAATTAACTGTTAGCAATCAAATATTACTTCTCTAATCACATTATACAGCCTACAGTGATTCAAAAACTTTTACACTGAGCTTTAAAAAGGCTGAGGCACATGCAATTGTCTTACACTGATAACTACATTTTGCACGCCATAATTTGTCTGAAAACCCCATTCGTCACAGCTGCTCAACCGACACTGGCTGACTCTGGTTAGGATGAGATGAGATATGGCGAGAGCAAAGAGAGAAACTCCTTTGCAGGACAATAAATTCTTTACCAAGCCAGGCTGTCGATATCCTCTTACAGGGCGCCTTACTATAGGTTGTCCTTTCCAGCTGCTGCAGAACATTTCATACGACCAAGGCACATCTTCAATTTATATGGGCGCAGTGCTACTTTCATGATCTCATTAATGTTTTCTTAGACAAGCAGTCCTGTTGTCTTTTCAATTTAATATTTTTTTTTTGATGGACAAGGGGTTAGCACTGCTTACTCAAAGCTCCAGAGCTGGGTTTGAATTATATGCCTGGTCAATATCTGTGTGGAGGTTTTGTTGGCTGTTTCCACATACTCCAGTTTTCCTGCCACATCGCAAAGTACACACATTAGGGTTATTGGTGTCCCTAATTTGGTCATTGTGGGTGAGTTCAATGTACAGGTATGCCACCCAAGGGTGGTTATGTGGCAGGATAGGTTCATACTTCAACCTTTAATTGGACTGCAATCAATGTGAAAATGTTTTTTTATTTTTCTTATTTAACATATGTGGGCATATCAAGATTTGATCTTCTATAGTATAACAGTATCTATAGATAAAGATCATGAAATTACCAAATCAAGATGAAAATTTTACTTTGCACCAATTTTTGTTCAACAATTAATGAACAGATATGTCATTTTGTCTATGGAAAAAGTAAGTATGCCCTTCTGAAAGCTGGCATTGCCCCTCAAGTGGGTGTTTCCTATAAGTGTTTAGCAGTATCTGAAATTCACTGGCTGAATCCTTTCAGCTGTGCAATGTTGGAGGGGAGCCTTGCATGCACATTCCATTTTAAAAAATCTCTTCTAGACAGAAAAGATTTCCTACTGGCATAACCACCATGGAGATCTAATTTCTTGAGCCTTTTTCTAAAGGTTGATGCATGAACTTTAAAATCAACAATGGCTGGAGCTACCTGTAGGTCCCATGATTAAATTCAGGGCCTTTCAGATACTTCTTTGAGCACCTTGCATTCTGCTCTCTAGCTGAACTTACTGGGCAGCTTGGCTGGTTGTCAGTTGTTTGAAATGTTTGTTTTTTTTTTTTTGTTTTTGTTTTTAACTTTATTTATTGCAAAACTTCAGAAATAACTTCAAAATCAATCTTGAGAAAGAAACAAAAAGCAAAGGAAACACAGAAAAAAAAACCCAAAAAACAAAACAAAGAGTTCAAACCCCTCAAAAAAAACGCCAACCCCCATTCATGGAAAAAGAGAATAAAGCCAAGATCAGGGAGATAAAAAAAAATACAAAAAAAAAATCTTTTTCCCCTTATATGAATTCTTATTCAAAAATGTTTTCAATTGAATCTTTCCATTTTTCAAAAAAGGTTTGAATAGATCCTCTAAGCAAAATCTGATTTTTTTCCAATTTCAAATACTATAGGAGGTCAGTTATCCACTGAGATATAAAAGGTTGGGGTAGTTAAGTCTACATGCCAGTAGTGAAGTAAAGGCAATTCCAGTTTGTTTATCCAAATCCACTTGAAGTCTATCTGGGAAGTCTACCTAACGCAGCTGTTAATGTATTAGGAGGAATTGTGACACCAAGGCTGTCTGATAGGATTTCAAAGAGTTTCTCCAAAATGATGTTAATTTGGCGCACTCCCAAAACATGTGGCCCAGTGAGGCCGGAGCTGAAAAGAAACGTTCAAAAGTTAGATCTTACTCTGCGTATATTTTGGACAATTTTAAACAAGATAGATGTGATTGATGAAATATTTTAAGTTGAATTACTGAGTGCTTTCTTTGATATGCTGTCTGAGTCTTCAAGACTGACCAGTATTGCTGGGTAGATTTCTTTTAGCAAAGTTGCTGGGAACTGAACTGTGAAGCATTATCTATCTATCTATCTATCTATATATATATATATATATATATATATATATATATATATATATATAATGTGAATGTGTGTATGTATGTATGTTCCAGCATCACATTTGAACGGCTGGAGCGATTTTCATAAAACTTGGTACACATGTTCCTCATTGGTCAATAAAAAATACTGTAGGGTGAAATCAGCCGTACCTCACCCCCTTCTGGGTAGGGTGGGGGTGTCTTGCGGTCTTGTATGCATGTTATCATCCAGTTGACACTAGGAACAACCACCAGAGGGTGAACTTGAGGTGACTGCCAGCATTCTTTATGTTTGAGCACCACCGCACCCCTGTTGCTTTTGAAATTAAATAGAGTTGGCTGGTTAAGAGCATCAACTGGATAATAACATACACACAAGACTGTAAGACAAGCATATTAGTGAGTCTTCATTGTTAATTTATTTTTATTTTTAAAGTTGTGCTTTTTTTTAAAATTACATTTTTCTCAATTAAAAAAAAAATACACACACTTTATTTTCCTCCCGGGCAACTCTGGGTATTTCAGCTAGTTGTTCATAAGATACAAAAACATTATCAATGTATGGTACAGTTCTCTAAGTGATTTAAAAATTAAATACTGCATAGGACTGAGAAGGTTGAAAAAAGTGATTATAGTCTAGAGGAGCTACAGATAAAAGCTTTTCTGCCTTGAAGTGTGTCCCACATTGGTTCCATATTCACAATGATTGGTGGAAAAGCAAGCTAAGTATCTGAGGTTTAAATAACACAGGTTCAGAGAAGATCCTCACAGATGATGCTGTAATCATTTTTTACCCTCTGTGGTGCCCCCTACTAATTTTAGACATTTGAGTTAGTGTTAAACATGCTTACTTTTTCCACATGCAAATATTGCATGTTTGTTCATTTAAATGATAAAATTAACTGCATTGTTTGTTATATTACATCTTTACTTTTTAAATAAAGATCAAATCTTGATATGTCCACATAATGTAAAAAAAGAAAAAACATTTATTGGAGTATACTTAATGTTATTTTGACTGTAAGTTTGGGAAGAAAATGGGTGAATGAGTTGATAGCTTTGGTCCCTTTGATTACAAAAATATTGGCATCTTACTACAAATGAAATACAAGCATTGTTGAAGACTGACTTTAAGAATTTCCAAGGGATGCTGACAAAAAAGTCAGCAATATGCCAACATGCACCCATTCACAACCAGGCAAGCCTGACTGGCAGGGCCGGGACAAGGGTGAGGCAAACGAGGCACTTGCCTCAGGTGAACAATGGGAAAGTGCACCAAATTGATGAAAAATGAAAATTAATAAATTGCAAAATAAAAAAAAAGAAAAAAGCCAAATGTATGTTGCAATGTTCATCAAATACCTTAAGCAAACTGGTGATTTGCATCAGACACTTTCACTCGATACACTCATTTCCTCGTATGATATAAGGAATAACAGATATTTTAATATCACAACTTAGATCGAGATATGAAAAACTATATGGGATTTCATCTGATTTCGGAGAAAAATTAAAGTCGATGGATACAGAAAATTAAAAAAATAAGCAGCTTGTGATTTATCTCTTAAATATCCAAACAATATAAATTCTGTAGAATTCTTATCAGAAATAATCAGTTTCAAAAATCATGCAATGAAATTAATTCCAGACCTTAAAGCAGTTACAAGTTTAGATCTTTTAAAACCGATTTATGAATATAGTTTAGTTTAGTCCTATTCAGATTTAGAAGTTGCATTGAGAATATTCCTAACACTACCTGTTACTGTAGCTTCTGGTAAAAGATGCTTCAGTAAACTAAAACTTATCAAAACATATTTAAGATCATCATTTGCTCAGGAAAAATGGTCAAATATGGCAATTTTATCAATCAAACAGGAATTGACAAAACAAATTAATTTTGATAAAATAACTGATGAATTTGCTTCACTACAAGCAGGAAAAGTAGAACTTTAAAAAATTATTTTATATTGGACATTTATTTAATTATGTATTCATTGTAATTATTTAAAATTTTGTTTTGTCTAAAGTATTATAGATATTATTTTCTCTCTATTATTAAATTAAATTATTGAAAAATTTCTAATAATCTAATTCATCTCTTGTGTAATACTTATTTTGTTTTTCTTTTGTTAAGGTTTGTGTGATTTTATATTTAACTAGCTGAAATACCCAGCGTTGCCCGGGAGGAAAATAAAGTGTGAGTATTTTTTTTAATTGTTTGAGAAAAAAATATAATTAAAAAAAAAACTTTAATAATAAAAATAAATTAACAATGAAGACTCACTAATCTGCTTGTCTTACATTCTTGTGTGTATGTTATCATCCAGTTGATGCTCTGGCCAACTCTATTTAATTTCAAAAGCAACAGGGGGGCAGTGCTACTCAAACATAAAGAATGCTGGCAGTCGCCTTCAGTTTGCCCTCTGGTGGTCGTTCCGAGTGCCAACTGGATGATAACATGCACACAAGACCGCAAGATCACCCCCACCTTACCCAGAAGGAGGTGGGTTACGGCCAGAGGTGGGTAGAGTAGCCAAAAATTGTACTCAAGTAAGAGTAGGGTTACTTCAAAATAATATTACTCAAGTAGAAGTAAAAAGTAGTCATCCAAAAAATGACTCAGGTAAGAGTAAAAAAGTATTTGATGAAAAGACTACTCAAGTACTGAGAAACTGTTTGATCATAATAAATGATTTATTTTTTAGAAATGTAATAGGACAGACAAAAATTTAAAATAATGTGCAAATTCTGCTATTTCCAAATACCTACAGTAGGTAACATATATGTTTGATCAGTGCAAACTACTTACAATGACAAGATATACTGTACACTGACAGTATAATACTGCATGTTCACTTTCCCTCCAAATAGCACAGCTGATAGAAAATAACATTAGAACAGGGCAGCTTGTGCACGTACAAGAAGCCTCACTTTACCATGACTGTCTGTGCATGTTTGGTTAAAACCTGATTGTTCTTCATTCAGTGAAGTGATGTTTAAGCTTCAGCAGGAGTTTGCTCTCAAGGTTCCTGCAGTGAAGTTGTGACCATTTAGCAGTGATCAGGAGCCCTGTATGATTAAAAGGTCTCTCACAGGCTGCAGACGCAGGAGGTTTGTGTGTGGTCATCTGACTGCATGGCTACGTCTGATTAGTGAAACAGAGTCGTGATTATTGTTGCTACGTCTGATTGGTGAAACGGAGTCATGTGGTTATTGTTGCTACATCTGATTCGTGAAATGGAGTCGTGATTATTGTTGCTACGTCTGATTGGTGAAACAGTCATTCAGTAGATCCACTGGCAACTTCTCGCCGACTAAAATATAGCGTATTTAAATGGGTAAATGGAAAAAAGTAACGAATCGAGTGTTGCCCAATGTAGCGGAGTAAGAGTAGTGTTTCTTCTTTACAAATGTACTCAAGTAAAAGTAAAAAGTATGGTGCAGTAAAATTACTCTTAAAAAGTTACTCAAGTAAATTTCACCCTACATTATTTTTAGTCGACCAATGAGGAACATGTGTACCAAGTTTCATGAAAATCGCTCCAGCCATTCGGACGTCATGCTAGAACATACATACACACATTGACTTTTATATACTGTATATAGATATGTGCAATTTTATGTTCCTATTACTAATGTACTATTACTGTGTTTTGTGATTTTTTTATTTAATAATTAGTACATTTAATTTGTTCTCAATATCATTTATTTATTTATTTTTATTTAATACTTATTAGTGATAAAAAACTATATACATAGGGGTGTAAATTTTTCCTCCTGCCTCAGGAGAAAATACCTCTAGGCTCGGCTCTGCTGATTGGTATAAGGCAGAGTTTCTCCTGCTTTCCAGTACAGTGCCAATGTGTTTAAGATGTCTTGTTTTACCTGACTCGTGTACCAAGATGGGAAAACTGAAGTCGTGTAAAGGGAGGATTCTGGGTAGCTGTAATGAACAACCAGGGACTAACGTGCTGCTCCTGTAGGAGCTCCCTTTACACACTTCAGTTTCTGGGCCCACTTATACAGTTCAGAGTTATAAAGGCTGGCAGTTCCTTCGCTTTCTTTAAAAATGTTATTTATTCCAGCTGAACTACCCACAGTAGCTCTGTAAGTGTGGGATATCAAAAAAGTTCTAGTCTTCCCATTTTAAACAAGTGCAAAGAGACTGAAAGCACAAACTCTTTGGAATCGATCGTGGGGCTAAAATTATTTGTCCCAAGGGAATGAAAAGCTGACGTATAGCAACATATATTTAACAAATAAATGTATATTTCAAATCCAAGGTTACCTGCCACATTTCCTTTTGAAAAATAATAAGTACATGTGCAATATTTCCATAAATATTTGATGTACTTGTGTTATGATTTGTATTCTCAAAGCCCCACATTCTTGAAAAAAAGTCAAGGTTTTATGACTCTTTTGGCCCACTCAAAAGAAGCCTAATAAATAAGTGAAATATTAATCACCCCCCGATGCAAACTGAATCACAGATAGCTATTGACAATTGAGCAGCAATCATGAATGGTTAAAAATTAATTGTAGGTTAAATTAAAAGATGATGGATGAAAATTTAAATAGGTTATATGACTTTCAGGGATCTCCTGTTTCATTATGGAATCCTCATGTTTAAAAACCATCCACCCCATTTAGCAATGCTTGCTTAAGTCACTACTGTCTGTCTGTTTTACTGAAATCCCAGGCCAGAAAGAAAAGCCCACTGGCAAAGGATTCAGTTAGAAATGGAGTAAAGCAAATCAATATTTAAAGAGGCACATCCAGACAAAAAAGAAGACAAAACTTAACTTCTAGCTGCATCAGGGCTTCTTTCCACCACACAACAAAAAGAAACACTTGGAAACGTGAAGGTGAGTTAGAAAGTTGAAACATCTCTGTTGAATGCACATCAAGAACTTCTGTATTTGCTTTCATTTTTGTAGCACACATAATAAATGCAGGCATGCTTCTTTTGTTTTAATTTCAGATTAAACCTGTCTACTTCATGGTGAGACAACAACACAGTTCAAATAAACTGCTAAAATGAAAATAAGTGGATATGGTTTCCACATTGATACATGTTTTCAGTTTATGTAGCGATTTTTTTACAGAGCCTGGTTATCCCAATATAAGGTTGCGATGAGCCTCTGCCTATGCTGACATGAGGACGCAGTCCATAGCAAGGCACAGGCTCACACACACACACACACCCTCATCATAAGGAGTCAGACTGAAGTCTCCATTTGACCAAAAACTTCTTTGTGATGTGGGAATATCTGATGAAAAATACACAGGGGCAGGCAGAGAATATGCTGACTCCAAACAAATAGTGAGCAGTCACCTCAAGTTGTGAGACAACACACTATCGATTTCTGTTCATTTATTTTAAGATAGGACCACATCTCCTTACAAATACAGGGCACTGTAAGCATACAGGTATAATTATTTTGGTAAATCCTCAACCCTGTTTTCAGATTTAAAGGACACCATTCTATGAATCATATGCCAGTATGAAATGTAAATACTTTCCTTCTTCCCCATGATAGTCAGGTTGAAATGTCCGTATGTATGTGCTTCATCAGCCGTACTGTAAACATACAGTATCAGCACATGGAAAATACCATCATAAGTTATTCTGTGATTGTATTCTTTTTAAACGTATGAATGCAACACGAATAAATAAGAAAAAGGAAAAACTTTTATGTATAGTAAAGGTTAGAACTAGAAATGACATTATCTGTTGCAGGTGATTGAGAGGAATATTGTGTTTAAGAAACAAGCTGTTTCAGATATTTGCAAAGCAAAAGATAGGCCAGAAATATCTCTCTATTATAAAAGAAAATCTTGATATGAGACAAGACTATTTCTGAGAGATTTTTTCAAGTCCCGTGAGACGAGACTATTGCCTAGAGACTTTTTTCAAGTCCTGCCCTCCTCACAACCATTTTCAAACACACCCACAGGCAACACACCTCTCATTCGTGTCAATGCTTTTGTCAGACACAGTTCCTGCGCTCTTATAAATTTTTACATTTTCCTCAAAACACGCCCACGGGCCACACACCTCACATTTGGACAGACTGTGCACACGATAACTGTTGCTCGGGTGCTTCACTGGTCATAACTTTATTTTGTTGTTGTTGAGTGGCAAAGAGAAAGTCACTTGAAAAAAACACACATGATGCCTTGGCCAGAGTGTGCCAGAAGGTAAATGGAAGAATTACCTGGAAGAAGAACCTATGGTCTGTTGATACCAAAATTGAGCCTTTTGACTATCAGAATAAACACCTTGTTTGAACATTGCACATTATCATAAACGCATCATTGTGAAGCATTGTGGTGGCAACATTATGTGATGAAAATGCTACTCTGCAGCAGGCCCCAGAAGGCTTATGAGGGTAGGATCAACAAATACAGTAAAATATAGAGAAATCCTGGTGTCAAACCTGATGAAATCACCAAGAAATGTTTGCCTTGAGAGAAGATTTGTATTTCAGCAAGGAAACGACCCTAGGCATAAAGCCAAAGCTACACAAGAATGGATTAAAAACAATAATGTTAAAGTCCAGATGTGACTGAGTCAGAGTCCAGGGGCTATATGTATGCCATGCATAGAATTCACACTAAAACAAGATGTATGGGCAGAAACAAAAAAGTCCGTATGCAGAAAAAATTCAGATGCATAAAACTGTGTAAGAAAAATCTTATGCACTATCCCTATATAAATCCTAATCAATGTGAATTTTATCATACATGCACATGCCTACATGCACGATGCTTGCTGGGACGATCGCGACACTGGATGGAATAATATATTGCAGAAGTACTGTGTCAAACCAACCAAACCCCAATTCCTGTCCTATCATTTAATTTCTCCACATAACCAATTGCCACACAATAAGCGTCTGTAATAAATGTAAAACCAGCTGTAAACTTGTAAAGAATGCAGATTCTTCAAAACTTTTAAGGAACATTGAAAAATATTTGTTATACATGTTTAATTACTCCATCCATCCATTCAGGGTCGCGCCAATCACAGCAAGCATCGAGTGCAAAGCAGGGACAATCCCTGGGCAGGGCACCAGCTCATTGCAGGGTGAATACAAGAACACGCATACACTAGTAGTGTCAAGTTAGCATCACCAAATCCCCTAACTACCAATGCTTTTTGACGGAAACCAAAGCATGCAGAGGAAACCCACCAGGAAACATACAAACTTTAGGCAGGGGACACTAAGGATGGAACTCCTTACTGCGAAATGTCAGTAGTAGCACTTTCGCCACACAACCGTGACCCCACATGTTAAATTATTAACAGTATACATTATTTAAATAAAGTTAACTATTTATCTCTAAAATGTAATATACATACTTTAATGCATTTCATCATGAAAATGATATCAAGTATACTTCCTAGTATTCTAACAGCACACAGTTGTAAATCTAAATTGACTTAAAAACCAGTGATCATCATCTGTAAATATGCGTTTTCTTCTGATTCTTCCATTTGTGATGTCTTCTAACAACGCTAAAGCAGCCATGGTAGTTGGAATAGTTTTGTCATTCCTTGTACCATTATATTGTTACAGAATAATTACAATCAAGTGCATTAAATTTGTAAATGATATGCAATTAATTTTGTTGTATTTGATAAAGCCCAACCCATGAATGCAAATCTAAAAAAGAAAAGGAGACCGCATGGAAACAGTGGCACTGTTTTGACACTGAGTGCTGTGTGTTTGCAAAACCAAGCAAAAATGTGCGTACACAAGATCTGAGGCTGCCGTGAAAATATGAGTGGCTTTACACCGAAGACTAGTTTTTATACATCTCAAAATGAGCATGGAAATGGGCATACACTACATTTTTGTGCATACACACCATTTATACATGAGGCCCCACATCTCTATCCAAATGAAAATTTGAAAAGGCTGTTCACCCATGACCCACATGCAACCTGACAGAGCTTGAGCAGTTTTGTGACCAAGAACAGAGAAAAGTGGCAGTTTCCAGATGTGCAAAGCTGATTACCTGTCCACATAGACTCAAGACTGTTAAGGTTTCCACAGGTGTACCTTCTGCATCATGAATACTTGTGCAGTAAATTATTTTGTGTTTAATATTTGTCATTAACCTGTTTTGAGTTTTGATTAGTCAAAAAAAACTAAATTCAATTCTTTCCGATTCAATGTGAGTGTAAATGTAAAATCTGAAAACATCTAAGGGGCACTATACACAGACATAAATAAATTGTGTATGCATGTATATCTGTATATTTGCATATGCTGTGCACTATAACAACAGAGGACACCCTAACAGCATAATGAGATTACTCCACACTAAAAATAATGCTAATGTAGCAATCAATATTTTAGAGAATCTGTTTGTTTTAAGTCTAAAACATAAAAGAATAGACTCGGCAAAGGGAAAACACAAAATACATCAGAATGACAAAAATAAAAAATTGTGCCCCTTTGGGTCTCACTAAATAGGATGTGTAATCGTGACCTGCCCACCTCTCAAGTAATCATACCACTCCACTTTCTTATCAACCCTGGTGTCTTCCTCTCTGACAGTGGGCCTTTGCCTAAACTGTCCTATCAACTTCATACGCTAGCCATATGTCTCGGGCACTTTCTGTCTGTCTTTCTTAAATGTGCAAGATAGTCTAAAATTGCAAAGCTTGGGATCATGTGTTACTATATTATGAGCCAGAGGGTAAAAATGATAAGGACTTACCAGATTTTAGGCCTTCTGCTTGTCAAAAGGACAAGGTGGTCCTGAGTTTCCAGAACTGGAACCATGTGCTTCATTTTACCAGCCAGGATGTCTTGAGGCCTCTTGTCTGTCCCCTATTCTCTCTCTTTCTTTTTAAAGTAGAAGACAACATTCTCTTAGTATCAGCTGGGTGGAGAGCTGTCTCTTGCATCATGAGAAATTTCAGATGCCTTCCCCCACTCTCTACCTGATTTCTTGCGTCATTATTTGGCATTTGGAATGATACCTATGATGGGAATCACTGCACCCTAGTTGCTACTGACTTTGCACACTGGTGTACTTAATTGTCCCTGTTTTTTCTGAGCTTGGTGGGAAGCCAAGTTTTGCAAGAGAACAAACACACCGGGCATGCAGAGAGTTCCTTCACATGTCTATGTGTGACATCATCAGGTACAAGAGATGTAAACTGTGGTAGCATAGCACTGATACAAAGAAGAGAAACATATGCTTTTCACCCAGAACCTTTGAGGATAGGCAACCCAGAGGAAGTCAAGGATTCCAGACCCTCTACTTAAAAGAAGAGTGAGGCCACAAATGGATGCCATAGCAGTACATTGTTCTTAGGTTTATGGGATCAGGTTTCCCATATAAGATTTAGGTTGAAAGACTAATAGGATGCCACTGCTTTTCACCCTTTCACTGTTTATTCACATTTCACCAATCCTTTGGTCACTTCATTGGCTAACTATTCACTTCTGTATCGAATACAAACTCTGTTTGTTTACTCACCAGTGTATCCATGGAAATGCTCCACAATATCTGAAGGAACTCCTTATACTACAATCCACTGCAAGAAACCTCTGTTTTGCAAATACCTACTGCCTTCACCCCTGATGACCAAACTTCATACAATGGGTGACCGAGCCTTTGCAGCCACTGCTCCACGGCTCTGGAATGCCCTACCAGAGAGCATAAAAACACAGCAGATTGTGGGCTGTTTTAAAAAAACAGCTAAAGACTTTTCTATTTAGGAAAGCTTATTAACAAGAATGCTATAATTATTATTGTTTTATCTCTGCTTTTATCTTGCCTTGCCTTTGTTTAAACTTTTTATATAGCACTTTGAGATCTAAAGCTAATGTAAAGTGCCCTATAAATAAAATGCAGCTTTATTATTATTATTATTATTATTATTATTATTATTATTATTATTCATCATAGAGTAACCTCTTGTATGTGTGAGGTGTGTTTGGGAAAGAACTCACTGGCTGAAAATACAGTTAAGGGAAACACAAAGAGAAAGTGAGGAGAGATGTGAAAAACAGAATGATTCTACAATGCTTAAGCAAATGGGTGAGCCTCCCAAACTGGTTCACTGCCCAGAGTGACAGGAGGGTCTTTCCAGATTTGTCTACTTGAGGACTTTAAGTTCTACTTTATTTATCAATACATCACGTTGTAGCAGTGCTACCATGGGAAGAACTCCTTTTCCCAGCAGCCAAAGGGTGATTACCCACATTGTATGACTGAAACAGAAGTAGAGGCTGCTGGGGATGAAAGAGGCCAGCGGGAAAGTTGAAAACGGGGGACCTGATGAAGCAACGAAAGATGAGTGTTTTTGTGTGTCCTGTCCAATGTGTCATCTAAAAAGTCAATTGTGCCCTGGATCGTTTCCCATTAGGATGAATGGACTGTCTTGTGCCTGCCTCTTGTGTGTATAGTGGTGGATTTATCATCGAACATCTTCAAAAGGAGCGTTCCTGGAAATCTCACCCCTCGCCACTCAGGACTACCGGTAGGACTGTTTCACTCATTTTTTATGGAAGCTGTTCTTAGGATTCTCATCTTCACACCATACCATTTCACCTGCTTTTGCTGTATTGGACTGTATAAGGATGGTGTGAGTTTTTATTGTTATTGGTCATTGTTATGTTACAATTGTATTGCCGTAGGGGAAAGGGGAGGTTTGTCCTTTGATTATTGTTGTTTTGTATTGGGTTTTCATTTAATATATATATTTTTTTTCATTCGTTGGTTTTGTGTCTCTGCTTGTGAGTGTGTGAGTCCCTGGAATCTCCACCAAAAAAATAAAATAAATCCCCGTCTCTTCGACGGTGTGAATCTTAGTGGCACCGGACTGCTACAACATGTTTCACTAATAAATTAACCAATTTTGCATTTGTTTGAACTGCTTGGCATTATTGTAAACCTGGAGAAACAGCATGAAGACATCCTCTGTGTATTCATTCATTCATTTGTTCATTCATTCATTCATTATCTTCCTAACCCAGTTTAGCGGAATATGAAAGTCTGACTGCATGTTTGCCACAGCTATTAATTCTGTGGTCTTTTTCAAACATCAGAAAAGCTTTTTATGATCAAAGTAAAACCAACGTCAAGCACAAGAAAGGGAAAGACCGTAAAAGCTGTCGATGATTGCCACAGCTATTAAAATGTTTACTTCTGATCACTGAATTTTTTTAATGTCTGATTTGAAAATGTGAGGTTTTCAAAAGAATTAATGTTTTATTTTATTTAAATATAGGTAAGATTTCCTCTACGTTTAGTCACATGTTGATGATGTAATCAAGTGTTGTCATTTTAGAATTTGTTGATCTGTGTTACAAGGTTGTGGTCACGGTGGCCATCTTAATTAATGCTGAGATGTATGTCATCTAATTGTCCAAACTTTAATTGATAAAGGAAAGACTTTTTTTCTTACAAGAGAAAACCACTTTCTGTAGGATTATTTCTTTTCTTCTGCTTGAGGTTTTGCTTCTGACTTTCTGCTTGGTTAGTAATTATGAGTTTGTTTTGCCCTTTCATTTAGATTGCCAAATGTTTGTCTTTTTAGTGTTAGAACCCTGCTGTGCTTGACAGTTCTCTTTCAAATCACCTTGAAATGATCTCTTCACTGAAACCTTAAATGCATATGGATTGTTTCAAATCCTCATAGATCATCTCAACATTTGGAAACCCAAAATTATATACTAATATCTATGTTAAATATGAAGAAGTGAACTTTGTATATTTTTTAATAAACTATGTTTAAATTAGAAACCTTCTAGACAAGACCCACAATTGCTACCTTATAGGTTAAATGATAATGCACATGTTTCTTACTGATGGAAGCACCACTGTGTCTATCTTTTTCTATAAGTATTTTAATCCTTAATACTTCAAATAATTGTCCTGTTTCGGCAGTTACTGACAGTGAAAGTTAATTTATTTATGTGCTGAATTTTGTGATTGCAAAAAATATTGTGTTATTTTGCAAAAGTATTGTTTTATTTCATAAAGATATTGCCTAGTGTGATTGGTATCATCATACATGTGTGCAGTCTGGTCTAGTGAGGGAGAGATTAAGGATGTGCATAGTATGCAATCAAGAAGTTAACAAAAGTCATAGGTATATATTTAATTCTGTATGTTCTGAAGTGTAGATTTAATCTATTAAGTTTCGTGTCATAGGGAGTCAATGATTATTGCGGCAGCATTGGGTGTAAGGAAAAATGAAAATGTGGTGTATTGTTACACCGGTCCTTTGCACAACACCATCACACAGGGGATCAAATAAAGAGTGTGCTGCATGCAATCCACCACAAACAACCTACACAAAAATATATATTTAATTTTAACTCAGTTGTTGACTGTAAGTATTTTGAAACAATAGGATCTGCTAACCCAGCAGCTAGTTTTCACACTAGCACAAGCTGGGGGTGGAAAAAGGGGACGAATGTTATCTACTTCACAGCAAATGACAGACTCAACATATTTTACTAATTGAGAAGTGTTACTGATACATTTCCAGATTCAGTAATCATACATGGCAAACTCACTGATACTAGTCAATCCACAAATGCACAGGGACAATATAACACTCCATGCAGAATGTGGAAATGTGAGGCAGGAGTTACAGCTCTCTGAGGAGAGATTTAATCAATTATCAGCAATGCCTGTAATTAACTAAATAATTTGGTAAATGTCCTACTTATCTTTCCTTACCATTTTTTGTTGTATGAGACAGTCTCTGACCTTTTAGATTTATATCAAGATAATTGAAGGACACTCATTTTTAGAATCAGAACAATATAATTTATTGATAAGCACAGGGATTATGGAAATATGATAACCACATATACATATTGGTATAGGATACAGACAGACTAGGCAGACAAACATATCATAGAGAGTCTTACTGTTTACTTGCTGTTTACAGTTCTAATTTATTTTGGCACAGATACATTGTTTTACGATACCAAGTCTTTAAAGATGATGTCTGTTGCTGTATGGAGCTTTTCCTTTGTTGCTGCTCCGAGTTCATTGGAGCGCACTCTTTCTCTTTGCATGATCATGCGTCTGTGGCGTGCAGTGCTTTCTACAGTCAGGCCCTTTGCAGTGTCGTCTGCCACCTCTTAGGGAAAAGCATTACTTTTCCTAATACAAGTGTTTAGATGCTGATGTTCCCTTCTGAAGTAATGGCTGCTTCTCAACCTTTTCAGCCCACTGGCCTACAGCTTGGCTTGGCTTGGCAGAAAAATGGTCAATTTCAGATCCACAAAGAGAAACAGGCTGTCTGTACTCAGCTCTCCAAAGAACGAACAGACCAGCGTCATAGTTAGTTTTCGAGAGAAGTTTCAGAAGGTTATTTTGCAGAGTGAGAGCACAGACTTCCTCTGAGGCAGAGTGGCCCAGTAAGGATCATGAAGGGAGCAGTGCATTAGTTAAGCAGGTTAAAGACCTCACCCCACCACTTATAAGCAATCTTCAATTATTGCAACACTTTTTTATTTGCTGACAAAGTACATGTGTATTGAAGTGACTTTAGCTGCAGATGGAAGGTCTTGTTGCACTTTACGCAACTGTTGTTACAGTTCTGCCATTGTCCAGAAACACCTCCACAAGCTTTATGACCACAGTCTCAGAAAGTCTTTATCCTGTGGGACAACTGGGATCTTTTCCTAAATAAGGAGTGGCATTGCACATGTACTTTTTAGCATGCCCGTGTCGATCAAACACAGGAAGCTCTACAGTCTACTTGTGACTTTACGCTGTAGGAGGATAAGTAAATAAATCAAGGTAAATAGGTAAATAACATTTGATTTGGCTTTTATATAAGTAAAATATACAGTGCATCCGGAAAGTATTCACAGAGCATCACTTTTTCCACATTTAGTTATGTTACAGCCTTATTCCAAAATGGATTAAATTCATTTTTTTCCTCAGAATTCTTCACACAACACCCGATAATGACAGCGTGAAAAAAGTTTACTTGAGGTTTTTGCAAATTTATTAAAAATAAAAAGCCTGAGAAATCACATGTACATAAGTATTCACAGCCTTTGCTCAATACTTTGTCGATGCACCTTTGGCAGCAATTACAGCCTTGAGTCTTTTTGAGTATGACGCCACAAGCTTGGCACACCTATCCTTGGCCAGTTTCGCCCATTCCTCTTTGCAGCACCTCTCAAGCTCCATCAGGTTGGATGGGAAGCGTCGGTGGACAGCCATTTTAAGATCTCTCCAGAGACGTTCAATCGGATTCAAGTCTTGGCTCTGGCTGGGCCACTCAAGGACATTCACAGAGTTGTCCTGAAGCCACTCCTTTGATATCTTGGCTGTGTGCTTAGGGTCGTTGTTCTGCTGAAAGATGAACCGTCGCCCCAGTATGAGGTCAAGAGCGCTCTGGAGCAGGTTTTCATCCAGGATGTCTCTGTACATTGCTGCAGTCATCTTTCCCTTTATCCTGAAAACTAGTCTCCCAGTTCCTGCCGCTGAAAAACATCCCCACAGCATGATGCTGCCACCACCATGCTTCACTTTAGGGATGGTATTGGCCTGGTGATGAGCGGTGCCTGGTTTCCTCCAAACGTGACGCCAGGCATTCACACCAAAGAGTTCAATCTTTGTCTCATCAGACCAGAGAATTTTGTTTGTCATAGTCTGAGGTCCTTCAGGTGCCTTTTGGCAAACTCCAGGCGGGCTGCCATGTGCCTTTTACTAAGGAGTGGCTTCCGTCTGGCCACTCTACCATACAGACCTGATTGGTGGATTGCTGCAGAGATGGTTGTCCTTCTGGAAGGGTCTCCTCTCTCCACAGAGGACCTCTTGAGCTCTGACAGAGTGACCATCTGGTTCTTGGTCACCTCCCTGACTAAGGCCCTTCTCCCCTGATCGCTCAGTTTAGATGGCCGGCCAGCTCTAGGAAGAGTCCTAGTGGTTTCGAACTTCTTCGACTTACGGATGATGGAGGCCACTGTGCTCATTGGGACCTTCAAAGCAGCAGAAATTTTTCTGTAACCTTCCCCAGATTTGTGCCTCAAGACAATCCTGTCTCGGAGGTCTACAGACAATTCCTTTGACTTCATGTTTGGTTTGTGCTCTGATATGAACTGTCAACTGTGGGACCTTATATAGACAGGTGTGTGCCTTTCCAAATCATGTCCAATCAACTGAATTTACCACAGGTAGACTCCAATTAAGCTGCAGAAACATCTCAAGGATGATCAGGGGAAACAGGATGCACCTGAGCTCAATTTTGAGCTTCATGGCAAAGGATGTGAACACTTAAGTACATGTGCTTTCTCATTTTTTTTATTTTTAATAAATTTGCAAAAAAGTAAACTTTTTTCACATTCTCATTATGGGGTGTTGTGTGCAGAATTCTGAGGAAAAAAATGAATTTAATCCATTTTGGAATAAGGCTGTAACATAACAAAATGTGGAAAAAGTGATGCGCTGTGAATACTTTCCGGATGCACTGTAAATGTTTTTCATATAAAGGCTACCTGGTGCAGCTGCGTTGTTCTTATGTGTGAGTGGGGAGGCTGCTTGCTGCTTGTGCTGATCGACACATTTACAAAACAAAAGATGCTGATGGAGAGGTGCAGAGGAATTTAAGGTGGGCCAGGATTACGAGTTTTTCAGGCTTCGGGGATTCTAGTGTTAATTAGAAAGTTTTATGTAGGGCTCATGGATCAGGAGACCTCTACTAATCTCTTAACATGCATGTATTAACGTTTAATCAAGATGCTATTCAGTTTTGTAGAAACCATCACATGGCATTTGGAAGTGTTATAGATCTGTTTAAATGACTGTGGTATCAAAACTGGCACCTTGAGCCCCTAATCGTCAGAACAGATTTGAGATAAAAGACCCTTCATGTTTGATGTACTTCTTTATATTGGGGTTTCTTTATATTGGATGAACATGATTATAATCTCGAGCTGCCAGTGGTTTTTAAGTAATCCATTTCAAGGTCGTAAACTAAAATCTTTATTATAACAAGAGACACCTTTTAGTTATTTATTTTTTTTAATAAAAAGCTTTTCCATGTCAAATAACTGTTATTCCAGCTTGCTATAAAACAAATACAGAGGATAAAATAAAGGTTCAGTGTGTGAAGAGGAAACATGTTTTGTTATTTCATCTATTGGTGACAATCTCCTTTAATTCACATAAAAGCACTGCAGGCAGCCACCACAGCCCATTGGCTGGTTTTTCTTCTTTATATTGAAACGTCTGTCTCTTCTCCATCCTGTGTTATAGATGTTGAGGAAACATTTTAAGTACACGGTGGCTTGGAGAGTCACAGCATGGTTAGTGTTTTTCTGGGTCCATGCCTTCTAAACTATGGAGGTCACAAATATGTTATGCTTTTTGACTTTGATACTAACACTTCATGTACTCTTTTGATTTTCACCATATTGTGAAAAATGTTTAGTAAATGGAAAATGTCTAGAGTCATCATTACAATTAATTTCCATGAACGTACTTTATTTACACCAACTGGTGGGGACTCACCATGTGAGCAGTAAGGCTCTCCATAGTAAGTCTGATTAGTCTCAATAGAACAGCTTCTGTTTTCACTTAGGTTCACTCACATATTGTAGCCAGTAAACATTTCAGTCCCACCAATGAGCACTCAGATAAAAGTTACATTCTAGCAATACCCCTCTGCCACTGAATAACACCCAAAGGTCCCAAACAGTTAATTGTTGTTAAAACATTTAGTTTACAGAATAAGACGACTTATATGTAAACTATTATTACAGAATAAAGCACAACATTAAATGTTATATATTTGATCTCATTTCCTTATATAAAATGTGCTGGTACAATTGACGTCAGGATGTCCTAGTTTAGGAGGCAGGCAGTTCTAAGCACCTAGAATGGTTAGACCTTGGACAATATTTCAAAAACATAACAGTCAAACAAGACAAAATATCACCCATGATCTTATTTATTGCTAGCAGAAAAATGGCAATAACAAAAAAAATGTGCAAAAATATAGCAAATATTAGCTGTTGGAGCACTGCTGTTATGTATTGTTATCTCCATTTTCCATGAGGGATTGAATTTTCAGATTATAATTCTCTTTTATTTAACACTACAACTGCAACATGCAGCAAAATGTGAGTTTTGGGTAAGAAAATGTGATCCGATTATTATTATTATTATTTTTTTGTTTAAGAAAAAAAAAACTTCACCAAAGCTTTAATGCAGCAATTAAATCTGACATTGTGACAGCTTGTGCACTGAACTGCCGAGAAAGTTTAAATTTTATTTTTATGAAAATAAAAAAATGAAACAAGATATGTAAAGCTAGAAAAAAGGGCTGCTCAGCCAATCAGATGTCATCCTTTGGTCCTTAATTAAATCTATTCAAGTTCTTTGCTGTGCTGACAAGAAAGGGTCTCAACAGCTTTCAAATGTTTGTGCTACTTATTGCCAGTGCTTTTGGAGGGAAGCTGTGTAATGTCTTAAACTGGCGCTTTTTGACTTTTCATTACCATTTTAAGTTTGATCAGTCAACCCCACTGGCCAAGTAAAAGGTTAAAGGGAACTGCGGAGTCCCATCCTTTTGAGGGTTTTCCTCATTGCTGTTTGGGGTACTCTATTCGTTTATTTTGGATGTCTATAAGGTTTTGTCATATTTAAATATTTTTACACCTAAGGGGGTTCTTATTTATTTTTCATTACCTTATGTACTTTGATATTGATGTTTTGTATTTTGACTGCCATTTTGTGTTTAAAACACTGCCATTTTGTGATACAGTTACTAGGAGAAAATGGATATTGCTAGAAAGCTGTTCTGGATGTCTAACTTTGATTTTCATGTGGTTTAAAATTTGGCATGAATGGTTACCTGATATTGAAGATTGTGGATTTGTCTAAACAAATCTCTCTCACAGTTCTTTTCAATACTTTTGACTCTTGGTTTTGAGAGTTTGATATTCTTTTCTCTGGTTAGTTTTTGATTTTTGTTTAGGACTTGGTTACTTTGTGTGGTTTGTTTTATGGCTTAAAACTTTGTTTTGTTTACTGATTTCGTTTTGATATTTCATATTTCATATTTCATTCGTCTTTTACCACGGCTGTTGTGGGCAGTCAGTTTTTATTTGCTTCCAGTCATTTTTTGTTTACCATGCAACACCATTTGACATTTGATCTTTGCCCAGTATCCTTTGAGTTGCAATACCTGTGGGTGGAATTCTCTTCTCTTCTCTTCTCTATTATCTGACCTCATCTCTTCTACTTACTCATTTGATCCTTTTCTAATGAGTCTCATTGTCATTTTCCCACTCTCATTACTCCATTGCGGTGTCCTTTACACCAAGCACATTTTCCACTTAACGCCCTCATTTCTTATTTGTCTCTTGTTGTTCTGTCTCTTCACACACAGACACATTCATTATGTCAGCATTTTTCCATCTCTTTGAAGCAGCTTGTGCTCACCTGCTGCGTGTGTGAATATACACACTCCCAAACACATAGCCTTATATGTTTATTCAGTGCCAGATATCTTTCAAACACAAGAAGATGAAAGAAAATGACAGTGTTAATTTACATGTGTCCTTTTCTTTTGTTTGTTGCCTTTGGCTCTCTTTCTTATTGATTTTTCTTTTTTTTCCACTTCTCTCCAAGTGGTTGCTGTAGTGCTCCCTGCTCTCATTTGTACTTATTTCCTCACATTAGTCAAACCGTAAACACAAGACCATAGCATTAGTATAACAAAATGAAGAAAGGTCAAATTGACAAACATTTCAGCTGTTGCCACTTCCAATGCTTCAGTCTGATCTGTTTTCATTTGTTTCTGCTGTAACTCAATAAAGCATTCAAATATTTGATTTGCATCTGAGGAATACAAAGTGCCAGCTGTCTGCATAAGCTGAGTGCCATTTATTATGTCTTGCCTTCTCCCTGTGTGTGTGGTTGTGTGACTGTGTGTACTAGGGTATAAAGAAAACATATAGTGCCCTAGGAGAAAATCGACTTCAATATGAAACTAGATGATAACTATTACAAAACGTGCATAGTAACAGACCTTGCAAGATGTGTCAATGATGAACCATGATGGTCTTGTGCAACAAACACTGTAACATGCAACCACTCCCTTAAATTTGCTGTTTTTATAAAAGGACATTCTTTGTATTTATTTTTAGTAGAACTAAATTCACAGGCTGTGTTCAAATCAATTTGTTTGTGGCTTTCAGTTAATTCAAGCTGCAATTGTTGAACTAAGAAATATGGCCACATAACTCCTGTTCATAAGTCCTTGCACTATTTTTCAGTTAGGGCTGAATTTAAAACTCATTCTTACATATAAAGCCTTATATGGCCTAGGCCAGGGGTCCCCATCTCCAGTTCTGGAGGGCCTCCATGGCTGCAGGTTTTCATTCTGACCCTTTTCTTAATTAGTTCAATGCTTCTGCTAATTAACTTCTGTTGAATTAATTTTAATTGACTTGTTTTTAAAGATTTTTTCTCCTGAATTTCATCATCTTTCCTCTGCATTGCTTTATTTCTTTCCTTAAATTCTCACTACTCAAATTATATTACATAGTGAGTTGGGAGCCACCTCAACCACCACTAGTTTGTGGCACCCACTGGGATCAAGAGATGGCAGCCATTTTGCACGAATATACTCACCAGATATTAGCAATTTAGGTGGCAAAGAGAGAAGAGAGATAACTAGCCAATTATGTCCAGGGGATGATTAGGGGGCCAGAATGACTAGGCCATGGTGGGCAGTTTAGCCTGTATGTTTGGTACATCATAAACGTTACAAAGGATACTGAGAGATCTTTTATGTCCACAGAGATTCAGGATTTCAGTTTTACATCTTATTGAAAGGACTGTGCCATTTTTACAGCACAGTGACCCATCACTGCACTGGGGCACTGGGATCCACATTCAGACCACAGGGTAAGCACCCCCTGTTGGCCTCTCCAACACCTTCTCCAGTTGCAATCCAAGCCTTTTCCTAGATGGTCTCCTATCCAAGTACTGGCTGGGCTCGAAAATGCTAAGCTTAAAATGGATGACCTGGTCTAAAGCTCAGGTGGTATGGCTGCTTTCAATATATCAGAGATTCCCCTTCAATCTCAGTTTTTAAATCCAGGCTGAAGATTCATTACTTTAGTCTAGCTTACACTGATTAACTGTACATATTACTTTTCATTTTGTTAGTCATTTACACAAAAATAACCATAACTATAATTATCAAATGTTACTGACCCTTCTCTGTTCTCTTTTAATGTGTGAACATCATGTAATTTACACAATTTTCAATCTGTGTTTTAGCTGTAAACTTTTTAAATAAAGTGAATTAAAATTAAATCTGTAACCCCATTGTAACAGAGGCAAAGTTCACAATTTTACCCATTATTGATCTTCTCCTGCCTGAAACTGACAACCTTAGTGAAGATTGTGCAAAAACCATAGCCTGCCCAACTAAGAGGGAATGCTTCGTAATCAGACTGGCTAGCATTCTCATAACCTGCTGAGGTAAAAAAAAGACTTGCACATAGGATGTTGTTGTATTATCCACTATTTTAATTCTTTGCTGGCAAAGGACAGAATTATAAACAACACTTAACTGTCTGTAGCAGCACACCACAGTCTTCACACTTGTGGCATCACCGCAGACCATAAACCCAAACAACTTCAAAGTGAACTCTCTTCACAGTGTGATTAGCGTCACACTAAAGTGATGGTAGCAGTAAAACACAAAAGGTTGATTACATTGATTGCTGTTACTTTTTACTCTACTTGCATTCAATGTCCACAGTGAAAAAATTCACCTCTTGTATGTATATAACTAAGATCAAATTAGCCCATAATGCAATCAGCAGCACCCAGTCCTCCTCCTTACAGTTTTTGTAGGAATTGCTCTAATTTAGTTTTGAGTACATTTAAACTGTTTTTCTTCTTGTAATTGTCTTTTTTTATTGTTTTGTTTCTGACGCTATTGTGATGTCATTTTTAGTTTTCAAATAATGGCTGCAGGCAAGTTATTGGTGGCGGCATTCATTGGTGGTCATGTGTGTTGATGATGCTGTTTTGTTTGACATCATCATTATACAAGCATTATTAAAGATGACAATGAAGTAAGATTAGCATCCAAACTTTATATTAAAAATCCTAAAAATAAGATAGCATTTTCTCTGGTTATAAAGGGAAAGGTTTTGAGATAGCCAGGAATTTTGCTTCTACATTTGAACTGTGATTTTTTTTTTTTTTCCTGGTTGAATTCAGTTTTTCATTTTTCTGTTTGTATTTACCGGATTTGATCCATTCACTTTGCCCATGACTATTTTTTTGTTCATCCCCTTGGCTTTGTCTTCATTTCCAATTGCATTAAGATAATGCTCCTTTTGTATGCATTATTAACCTATTGACATTACCAGTCTTATGCTGGGTTGTTCAGAAAACAAATGTAATTAGCTGAGCAAATTAAAATGTTCTGAAGCCCCAGTGGTCTTCTTCATGATTCCTTGACTTTGTTTTGTTGGGAATGGGCTCGGACTCTTCCGATCCCCTCCGGTCACCTGCATTTTGCTCTGGCTCTACTTCTGCCAGTATCTGTTGATAAGCAATGTTAATATATTAGTGGTCATGTGAAAGAAAGGTCAAGTTTGATAAAATTGGGAGTCTGGTAAAGCTTTTTCAATTCAGCATTGTGTATATCCTGCCTCTTGTTAAGCTTTCTTCTATCTATCTATCTATCTATCTATCTATCTATCTATCTATCATGCTCACAGCCTCTCCAAAAATGTATTTTGTTTAAAATATAGTTAAGTAAAGCATTTCTGAGAAATCCTGTCATGCATAATGGTGACACACTGAGAGTAAGCGCAAGACCTGCTGATCCCCTCATTCACTCATTGGTCAGGAGTCCTGCCCAGTCACAGCTCATTCAATGGCTACCATGGTACTTCATTTTATATCAACAATGTTGAGTGTGGTTTGAGAAAGAAAAGTGAGTGAAAACATCACGAAGTTTGCTGTTATGATTTAGCCAAGGTATTTTCCTTGGGACAAGGATGTTTTTTGTTTACTTATTTTATTGTTGTTTTTCAAATATTATTTTTCTCATTATGTTATTGAATCTGTTTTTGGTGTTGTTTTGCCTTTAGTATATTTATTTAATATTTTTGATTTGACTGACCCTCACCAGGAAAAGTGGTTTGATAAGATACAATGAGATTGTAATAACTGCACAGGGCAGTTTTAAATTGGAAGGAATCAGAAGACAGAGCATAACAGAAATAATGAGCCAAGACTGAAACCAGGAGGATTTAAATAAGCAATGGCCAGGACGTGAAACAAAATCACATATTGAGAGATGAAGCAAGAGAGCCAAAAAACACATTATTTCATGCAGCCTAAGCCAAGGCATAACATGTAAATTAAAGACAAAGAATACAAAATGCATCATAGCCAGGGAAATCTTTAACAATGATGACGCTAGAGTTTTAAATTTTGAATTAGTCACAAACTCGTACAGTAAAGGAGTGTACTGTATAACATTGAGGTACTCAATGAAGTACCGTATAAGTCACTGCGGTAATCACACATGTGTCACACATTGCACACTCTCAGGTGTCTTGCCTATCAACAGCCTGACAATCCTGCATTTTAAATATTAATACGATACTAAAAATAAAATAAAAATTAAAAAAAAAGATGAATTTCCAAATTAAAATCCTCAAAAACATACTACTGTAAATTAGAAGCAGACCAGACCATTACATTTCTTCACTTTCCCCTAGCATTTAGAGCCCCCTACATGCTTCCACCATTATTCAGTGGCCTCCATTTATAGGCCAAGGAAAAGGTTGCAAAAAAAATGAATAAAAATACATGAACTAAGTCTAGATCATCATGACATGTGATGAGATTATTTATTTATATTTTATTGAATTATTGTTGTTTATTTATGATAGTGTAATTTTGCATTATGTTCACATTATATGTACTTGTTTTCTGTCTTATTTACTCTGTCTTTTGTATGTGGAGTCCAAGGAAGCAGGGCCACCTGATGATGCAGGATTAACCCTTTTTTGAAATTAGATGTGGCAGGATTACAACATATGCCTACTATATGTGAATATCTGAGGTGCTTCAACAAGCAGAAGCTCAGTTCAATAGTTCAATTCACATGCTTCCACCAAATAACACTAAAGTCCCACATAAATGTAATGACTTATTAAGGAGGCAGGTCTTTTATTTCTGCATAACACAAATTTTCCAGAATTGCCTTATTTAGTAATACCTTAGCAAAACTACTTGTCTTTAGGATGTTGTGAACATATGATTGGATACCTGACAATTGACATTTTCTAATTAACATTTTTGGTATTGTTTGCTGTTGCTATATTTGGGTGTACTTTGAATTGTATATTATCTTCTTGTTATCTCTGTTCTCCATAAAATATGAAATTAAAATGTTTTCTCAGTCATCACTACAAACAATTCAGTTTGAACAAAAAATTAAAAAATTATCATTTTCAAAAGTATTTCTTTAAGAAGGTAAGAAGAAGTCTCAGATGATTACTAAAATATTTCAGGTTAAAAGGGGAATGTTGAGACAATCTGCATGCATATTTTCCACTATAAAAGATTTGAAAAACACAGATAAGCAGATAAATAAAAACCTTGGTGACCCTTTAAAATTGAATGTCAAAAAACCACTAAAAAACATGCAGCAATAGTCGAATTATCTTTGCAGACTGGAGTTCAGCCTTGAACTGGGAGCAAGAGGCCTCACCAGTGCGATATAAAGCTTGAGCATAACCTCCTTGGACTTGTACTCCACACATCGTGCTATATAACCTAACATTCTGTTTGCCTTCTTAATGGCTTCTGAACACTGGGGGGAAGTCGATAGGTTAGAGTCCACTATGACTCCTAAATCTTTCTCTTAAGGTGTACTCCTGATTTTCAGAGCTCTCATCATGTATTCAAACCTAACATTTTTGCTTCCTATGTGTAATACTTTACATTTATGATTTAATAATATCATATGCTTCACTTTAATCATACGTTTTTGTCGCTTCCCCATAGAATTCCAGCATGTTAGTAAAACACAACCTCCCTCTTCTGAACATATGCTGAAAAACTCCTGTACTTGCCATGTGTTGCTCAATCTTATCCTTAATAATTCCTTCCATAAATTTTCCTGTGATGCATGTTAAGCTTACTGGCCTATAGTTGCTTGGATTTGCCCTGTCACCCTTTTTATACAACGGGGATGATATTTGCCATTTTCCAGTCCTTCGGAATCTCTCCAGTGTGCAGTGATTTCCTAAAATAAGCGTCAAGGGTTTATATATGTACTCACTAGCCTCCTTAAGAACTCGAGAGTAAATATTATCTGGCCCTGGTGATTTGCTTGAAGCAGTACTTCTCACTCTATAATTTCTAAATCACTCAGAACCTCCTTAGTAGTCCTGTTTACCACTGGGACTTTATCCATTTCCTCACTTGTGAAGACCAAAGAAAAATGCAAGTTCAGAGCGTTCACTATTTCACTGTCTGTATCTTTTAATTCCCCTTTACTATTCCTTATTCACTTCACCTCCTCCTTGATTGTTCTCCTCCTCACGTTCTCATAATCCCTACAATTCACTTTGGAGTTAATAGTCTTGTATGCCTTATACAGCTATTTTTTCCTTTGCAGCTTCTTCTTTAACTCTTTATTAATCCAATGCAGAGTTTTTAAAACATTTCTAAACCTTTTCCACTGCTCCTTAACTGTCTCCATACTTAAAAGGTTATTCTAGTCTATCCTCCTAAGACTTTGCCGCATCTGCACAAAATTTGCCCTACTTGACCCTAATGGTTCAATCACCTCTACACCCTCAATTCTATCCTGATTATTACAAAATACTAATTTCATATAAGCTTTACCCTGCATTGGTGCTTTACCTTACTGTGTTAAAAAAACAGTCACTGACCACTTCTAAAAAATCCTGCTCTTGTGCTTTCATAAAGCAGTCTGGGATACTCGTGGATTTGCCCAGTTGACTGCCACAATAAATGTCAGACAAAAAAAGTTTAACATTAACTGGTTATGTGGGCCTTTTGGGTCTTGTTCCCATATGGACTACACCCTCAGTGTCATAAGAAATTGTTCTCATGATCCTGACGACCCTGTGTTGGGACTTGAATACCTTTGATTTTGTGAAATCACCACAATTCCATTGTTTGATAGTTGTTTTTTTCTTTTTCAAATTCATTAGTTCAGGCTTCTCCTTAAAACATTGCATGTAGCGATTCTTCATTCCAGTAACTAGCATTCTTGGGCTCAGACTTTGCTTATTTTCAATTGCAAATAAAATATAGATTTAACTGACCAATAAATAATTCTTATAGTATCTACTAATTCTCACACACAATTATTCTTAAATCTGCCATTACAATTCTCACTATAGTGGCAATATTTTGTTTTGTTATTATTGCAGAAGGCAAACTAGATCTTAGATCATCTTCAAGAGATCTCCTATCAAAATGGTATTCTACAACTCTTGACTGTGGCATATAAAGTGGACTGGTGCTGGTAAAAATTGACTGGGCAGACTGAATCTCTAAAAATGTATTGTTGCATTGGGTTACAAATTAAATGATTGGATAATTAATATTGTGGTGTTCAGCATCTATGACGATGTGGTTTTATAAGCATGAAACATAAGTAATAAACTGAAAACCTGTCACTTTCTACTGCACAGTGTTTTTTATTATGGAGTCACAAACATAGTGAAAAGAGCTGCTGGGACTCTAGAACAAGATACAAAAGCAGGCTAGCACCTTAACTGAAAATCACAACAGAGAACAAGTAAATCAATAAAAACAGTACATTTAAAGAAACAACAACACTCACAAGAAAACTCTTTCACACTCTCAGTGATCCACTACTGGAACTTTCCATCTAATGGTGAGAGACCTCCCAGAGTTCACCCCAAAAGTACAGAGTGGGCACAGCATTAAAGAACCAATGCATAATTAAATAATAAACAAACTACAAATAATAATTCAAGCATTACAAAAAAAAAAAAACAACCACAAAACAGATAATACTTACGTCAGGAAAAAATTGGCTGTAGTACGACACATGGGAGCCAATCCTTGTCCATTTAAAAAATAAGTATTGGATGCTCCTTTTAGTTCTTAGTTCAAGCCTTTTCGATCACCCCGTCCACCCATGAACCTCAATAATGAGGTGAACGCCACAGAAGCAGCATTATTAGCATTGAACCCTCACCGTTCTGGTTTTGAATTTCAATTTCTTAAATCATCCATACATATTTTTTAACGTGCCTATATCTTCAATCATCTCACCTCTTAATTTTCTTTTGCTTAAACTGAAATTCAACCCCTGCATACCTGGAGTGAGCCTAGTTGCTCTTCTCCGGACGTTTTCTAGTGCTGCTATGTCCTTTTTGTAGCCTGGGTACCAAAACTGCACACAGTACTCCAGATGAGGCCTCACCAGTGCATTATAAAGCCTGAGCATAACCTCCTTGGACTTGTACTACACAGATCGTGCTTTATAATCTAACATTCTGTTAGCCCTTCTTAATGGCTTCTGAACACTGTCTGGCAGCTGATAGTGTTGAGTCCACTATGACTCCTAAATCTTTCTTGAAAGGTGTACTTTCAATTTTCAGACCTCCCATTATGTATTCAAACTTAACATTTTTGAATCCTACACATTATACCTTTTGAATTAGTGTGCCAGATCGTGGCCTTGTGTCTCTTCCAGGCTTGTTTTCTGTTTTGTGATTGATGCTTCTAAGAGTAGTTTCTGGTTTCATGTGACCCAGTAGAGCAACAACTAGGATTAGAAAATGGGTGGAAGAAGTACAAATGTTTTTATTTGTTCAATAGGCTGGTTAACCTAAAAACCTATTAGTATAAATAAATAAATAAATAAAATTGAACAAAATCTATAGTATGTTATCAGCATGAAGATTTAAATAAAAAATAATGAGTTGTGTTGGAAGGATATGGTCTTCCACAGGTCAATGGGGTATATTGTCTTTACACATTACATTTTAAATATTAAACATTTGATTAAAAGAGCCGACCCTTAGAAAAAAGCAGAAAGACCAAGTTTTAATAACAAATGGGACATAATGTCAGTGTTTACAGCAGTTCAAGCCATAAGCCACCTCTGTACTTATGTACACAGCAACATTCATTCTTAGATCCCAGCTAAAACCTCACAAAGAAAAATCTCTTCCTGGCCATAAATATCTGCAGCACAGTTTGCAGGTGCTCTTAGAGGAATCGAGCAGAGAAAAATCTTGAAATGAGAGGAGCCTGTTTATTGAAAGTAATGAGTTTTTTCCTTAGTTTTCAGCAACTTGACAACACAGAATGCTTTCCAGTGGGGCCACGGGGGAAACCAAGTAAGACAGATAGAAAATGTTTTGTGTGCGTTCAAGCAGGCAAATTTTAATGCACATTTACCCCATTACTGCACATCAACATCAGAAATAAGCACGCCAATGCAAGCAAGAAGCGTACACTTATCATTATTTGATAACATGTTTAATGACAGATTGACAGCGGATTTGCAAATGCGAGCTGGCATCAATGTTGCTAACTTCAGTTTTTACTGCCGCCTCTGCCATGCAAGCATATCTTATGTGCATAATTTGATTTTGCTACTAAGCTATTAGTACATTTTAAAAAGAAACTCAGCGCTAGGCCTGGGTGCGGAATGTAAGCTGTTCTGATGTTTTGAAGCCATCAGACTATGAATAATGAGAATTATGACATTTATGAAGCCGAAAATGGTTTAAATGTTTCAAAACAATTTTACAGACAGAAATAATGTATATAACATTATAGACAGGCTGCTACTGTGGATCAGTTGTACAGAGGTGCAGAAATAATTTTTAAACAAATATGAGATGATAAATGTTAATGCTTACATTTTTCTTCATGGGTTAGAATTTCACATCAGCTGTTGAGAATGTGGAAAAAAAATTAAACTTAATTTAGTCTGGCACATTGGCTACAGATTGTCCCTCATGATTGTTGCAGCTGGGTTGGGGTGTTTTTGCTTCCATTAATTGCGCTCCTTTTGAAACTGCAGCATCTCCCCATTTCTTTTTTAAGAGGACTGCTTGTGTGGCAGCTCACCACAATGCAAAACTGGAAGAAGTGAGAAGTCAAATCTGAAGTATTCCTATAATTAAGTTTCATCCAAATTTTATCCATTCATCCAAGCACTTGGTGTGTGCCAGCAATAATTGATTTTTTATTACCAGACTACTATTTATTCCCCCACTACTATTTTCAGTTTGTCTGACTGCAGAAAAAATAGGTGTTGGACCAGCAATAAAAGATAAATTTGGAATGATAATGCCTGCTCCCCAAGGGCAGTCCAATCATTTGCACATAAATAGAGCAAATGTTGCTGTAAAGAAGAATATTATTAATAATAAACAAAGCAAAAATAAGAAAGCAGAGGGATAAACCAAAGTTGGTCTGTAAGGAGGATCCACAGTTATGGCAATGTGAGATAATGACTGTTAGAGTTGCCCACTGAGATTTAATGAAAGAAACTGGCCATTAGGAAGGTGCCGGCGCTTCAAAATTTATAAAGTTCCCTGAAAATAATACTTCCCAGGATGTTATTCTTTCAGAAAAGTAAAGGGGAACATTCCTCCAAACATCCAGAGAGGTTCATACTGAAAACATAGCGCTAAGAATGTTAAGGGTATTGGGTCTTTGAGTATGTATTGGGGTTCAAGAATACATTGAGACCAAGGACCAAGTGAGGACTTCCAGGGGGGTCCACTAGATTGTTCAAGCAATCCACCACTGGATCCTGCTTTCGATTTCTAATAATATCTCCCATCTCTGTATTCTTTCAGGCGTTTTTAACATTTTATTTAAAACTGTTTCTGCTGCTATCCAGTCCCTTGTATGACAATGATGGGTTTATTATACCACCCTGAGAGGCAGGTCCTTCAGTGCCCCTCAACTCTGGAACTCTCTTCCTCAGTCTGTCCGAGATTGCTCCTCTTTCTGCACCTTTAAATCTCAAATGAAAACTTTCCTTTTCTATGAACTTTTGTCTTCTAAGTAATTTGTTTTTTTATTTACTCTGTATGTCAAACGACCTTGGGTTTGTGAAAGGCGCTGTATAAATGTAACTTATTATTATTATTATTATTATTAAAATGTGCTACCATGCCTTAGCATTTTAAGAACTTCACCACCACCGGACCCCAAACACATTGCAGCATGTGGTACTTCTGCCCTTCAGACTTTTCTGAACTCTCTAACTGCACCTGGACAAGACAAAATCCCACGCATCAAGAGTGCCTCAGCTAAAAGATGGACCAACAGAGGGACATTCAGCCCGCTATAACTAAGATGGTGTTTTGTTGGCAAACTCTCACCTGGATTGTATGCTGAAAAAAACCTTTTCATACATGCGAAGTATAAAACAGGATATGTATGGATCAAATCCAAAGGTTTTAAATCTTCTAAGTAAGCCTTTTACATTTGTGCCTAATCAACAATGAAGTATATTGTCTTTTTCAGATCTGTAGATGAGAGTACTTCAGATGCAGCAGGCTACACATCTTTACAGAGGGCAGCAGCAGACAGTAACACTCAAACAAATCACTGGATTGGAAAGCTCACCAAACACTACAGAAATAAGAAGCTTTCTCTTCTTTTTATGTTGTCTAATATTGTTGTGCAAGAGGCCAGTGCGGCTAAATGTATATCATAATGATAATAAAACAAGCTTTTTTCTTAAAATGATAATTACAGGGTGATTATCATAATCATTAGAACCATAATAACAATGAATCTGATCCCTGGCTGCATACCTAAAGTGATAATATTCCAGTATTTACTCATCAACATCATCATCATAATCGTCATCAGCAAAATGCAACATTAGTCTGCTAATAGGCTGAACTGAGACAATGTAACAACATTAAAACATTAGTACTTTTTTGCAATAAAATCTGATTAAATATTATACAATAGTCAGATTTTAGTTCATTTTATACATACACAAAGTTGTTTCCTTTAGATTAGCTTTTCTAATGGTTTTTGCTTTTAAAATTATTTTACTGATTTTTAAATTAATTTCTGCTTCTAGCAGCATTGATGCTTACAAAATACAAATGTGAACAGATTTTTGTGTGCAACTGCAGAATTTTCTCACAAGCAGATTGTGTTTGTTGCCTTTAAGTGGGATTCTCTGAGGTTAAGACAGGGAGAGAAGGTCACATGATTTGTGTTTGATGGTAACCATTCTCATGCTAAACATTACGTATGTCATCTAAAGTATAAACAGATTGACTTGTGGGGGTCATTGCCTTTACCTTTTCTTATTACTTTCTTCCATTGTTCTAATTGTGTGTTCCTTGACATACCTATCCCCTTAACCAGACACTTGCTGATCCTCTACAGCAATGTACTCCCTGCTTTTGAGATCGATAAAAGTCCATTCTCTTCTTGGTCTAGATTTAGATGACACCTAGCATCCTAGGATAGTACTGCATGCTTTGGCCAAGGTTACCTTTGTCCCTCTCCTGATCATGCTGGCAACCTTGCCAAATGCCACTATGGGGCATATACAAGACCTACAGGGCATGACATCCCAAAATGACCTTTATTTGCCCACACTGGCATGAGCAAGCTCACTTTTGGAACTGGCTGTATGCTTTCGTTAAGAGACTATGCATGGTATAATCTAATGTCTTGTGCCATTCTTATATTCCCTTTGTACCCAAAACATTTACCAGCCTGGGACCACCTCCTTCTACATAGATAACACTCTAAATATGTTAAAGTAAGAAAATGCACCTGAAACAGTATCATTTTACAGATGATTATAAATCTTGAATATGAATTCACTGTTTTGCTTTCTTGGTGGTTTCTTGTATAATTCCACAACATACTATTACAAATAAATTTCATGTTATAATGTTTGATCCTACAATAATTCACTCCATTTTCTTAGACCTAAGTAAATAAGCTCTGTTAAACCTATTTAGTGCAATGACTGCACAGAGCAGCAAGGGTTTTGAATGGAGATGGAATCAGAAGATGGACTGTAAACAATAACTAGCCAAGATCAAAACCGGTAAGACTTACAATCGTAAGTAGAGAATTGTAGGGGGAATGTCACAAAGCAAAAATAATAAACCCAAAACATTAGAAGTAAATCTTAGTCGAGGGGGCCCTAAAACTGTGGAAGGTTATTCTGTCCAAAAGTACCGTATATACAGTACTTGCGTTTAAGTTTTCCTGCGGATAAGTCGGGGCTTAATTTTATCATATAATTTCTGGTATTTTATAATGTAGGTTGTATAAGTCGAATGCAGAAAACTCACGCTATTGATCCAAGAGATTGATATGCTAATACCCACCTGAGAGAGTAACCACGGAGCGCACTGCCTTTTTTTCTATGTATTGTGCCTACGTGACCATGCGGTAATACCTTAACCATTCTAAAGTGACGATTGCACTGTTGTGTGTTTTTTGTATCTCATACCCTCATATACCTTTATCGTAAGAGCATTCCTCATCCCTACGATGGAGCATTTGATCAGAAGAAAATATGAAGCTGGTTTTAAATTAAAAGTCGTTGAAGTGGCGAAAGAAATTGATAACTTTACTGCTGCAACAAAATTTGACATGTCTGAGAAACTGGTGTGAGATTGGAGGAGGCAAGAAGATGTTTAAAAAAATGAAATGTTGCATTTTTGAACAGTCGTATAAGTCGGATTCTGAATTTTTCGGGTTTCAAGACCTGATTTATACGTGAGTATATACGGTAAATGAAATCCAATGTGCTAACTGTATTAAAATGCAATACATATGCAAGTGAGATATTTGATTTTGGCATAGTTTTTTCATGCCATAATTAAAAACATATCAACCAAACAATCGATTGCTTTTCAATAAGGCATGCAATTTTATTGTCAGTTTAAAATGCAAAACAAAAGCATATTACATTTTAATTCATGTCCATAGATTGCATTCATTTACTATAAACATATTTGTAGTTTGCTTAGCAGCAGCTGAGTGTGTGTTGCATTTTGATTTGCTTTAATTGTGCCAAGACTCAAATATAATCAAATGACCAATCAGTGTCAAAACATAGGCAGGGGGTGTCAACTGCTGGTGAAAGAGGCCTTCCACTTCTAAACATTTCTAGATTCTGGATGAGAGCATAGGTTTAGCCATTACTGACTGTGGAGTGATTTACTGAAATTGCAAAAAGTATGTTTTAGCTGTTGTTGAAAAAGTTTACTCTTATGTTAAGTTGTCTAAAGTTGTTTTCTTTTTATAAATGTTAAATTTAATTGTGGGGTTACATTTTCAAAACATAGGATGTTAATGATTTTAATTAAATATTGAATATAATGAAACATTGGTTAGCATCACCTAGCTTGGTTTCCTCACAGTGTCTTATTTATACCCTCTGTGATAAATACAGGTGCCGGTCATAAAATTAGAATATCATGACAAAGTTGATTTATTTCAGTAATTCCATTCAAAAAGTGAAACTTGTATATTAGATTCATTCATTACACACAGACTGATGTATTTCAAATGTTTATTTCTTTTAATTTTGATGATTATAACTGACAACTAATGAAAGTCCCAAATTCTGTATCTCAGAAAATTATAATATCAATTAAGACCAATGAAAAAAAGGGATTTTTAGAAATGTTGGTCAACTGAAAGGTATGAACATGAAAAGTATGAGCATGTACAGCACTCAATATTTAGTTGGGGCTCCTTTGGCCTGGATTACTGCAGCAATGCGGCGTGGCATGGAGTCGATCAGTCTGTGGCACTGCTCAGGTGTTATGAGAGCCCATGTTGCTCTGATAGTGGCCTTCAGCTCTTCTGAGTTGTTGGGTCTGGCGTATTGCATCTTCCTCTTCACAATACCCCATAGATTTTTTATGGGGTTAAGGTCAGGCGAGTTTGCTGGCCAATCAAGAACAGGGATACCATGGTCCTTAAACCAGGTACTGGTAGCTTTGGCACTTTGTGCAGGTGCCAGGTCCTGTTGGAAAATGAAATCTGCATCTCCATAAAGTTCGTCAGCAGCAGGAAGCATGAAGTGCTCTAAAACTTCCTGGTAGACGGCTGCGTTGACCTTGGACCTCAGAAAACACAATGGACCAACACCAGCAGATGACATGGCACCCCAAACCATCACTGACTGTGGAAACTTTACACCGGACCTCAAGCAACGTGGATCCTGTGCCTCTCCTCTCTTCCTCCAGACTCTGGGACCTTGATTTCCAAAGGAAATGCAAAATTTACTTCCATCAGAGAACATAACTTTGGACCATTCAGCAGCAGATTTGTCTTTAGCCCAGGCGAGATGCTTCTGACGCTGTGTCTTGTTCAAGAGTGGCTTGACACAAGGAATGCGACAGCTGAAACCCATGTCTTGCATACGTCTTTGCGTGGTGGTTCTTGAAGCACTGACTCCAGCTGCAGTCCACTCTTTGTGAATCTCCCCCACAGTTTTGAATGGGTTTTGTGTCACAATCCTCTCCAGGGTGTGGTTATCCCTATTGCTTGTACACTTTTTTTCTACCACATCTTGTCCTTCCCTTCGCCTCTCTATTAATGTGCTTGGACACAGAGCTCTGTGAACAGCCAGCCTCTTTAGCAATGACCTTTTGTGTCTTGCCCTCCATGTGCAAGGTGTCAATGGTCGTCTTTTGGACAACTGTCAAGTCAGCAGTCTTCTCCATGATTGTGTAGCCTACAGAACTAGACTGAGAGACCATTTAAAGGCTTTTGCAGGTGTTTTGAGTTCATTAGCTGATTAGAGTGTGGCACCAGGTGTCTTCCATATTGAACCTTTTCACAATATTCTAATTTTCCGAGATACTGAATTTGGGACTTTTCATTAGTTGTCAGTTATAATCATCAAAATTAAAAGAAATAAACATTTGAAATACATCAGTCTGCGTGTAATGAATGAACCTAATATACAAGTTTCACTTTTTGAATGGAATTGCTGAAATAAATCAACTTTGTCATGATATTCTAATTTTATGACCGGCACCTGTACAGTAGATATTACATAGTTTTTCCCTTCGCTTGACAGGCAAGAGAAATGAAATCACCATTTAGATTCTCAGCTTCCACCCGCCCAATGAGACGGCAGACCCCCTATGTGTTTTCGTAACATTTCCTATTACTTACCCCTTACCTAGGGGTAAGTGTCCTCATCAGGTTTGTTGGCCTACTGTCACACCTTAACATTAACACACACATACATACAGTAGATATACACAGAACCTCAACAGTGCCCTATGACCAAAATTTACAGATTTTGCACACCACAACACCCTGCTTTATCCACTCCCTGTTCACCTTCTTTCCAAGTACAGCACACTCATGATAGGAATGCCTCTTAAGAGAAGTTATGTACTTTTAAAAGCCATTAAAATATATCAGATAAAAACAAACAAAAAAAAAAACCAAACAATGTCACCACCTATATTTCTTGACCTCTAACACACCCAAAATTTTTTTATGAGAGCAAGGAGAAATTATAAAACATTAAAAATAAATTCCAGGTCATGAAAATCAGATGAACAGAGTTCATTTGTATATTGTTAAGGCATTTCCATTTTACATTAAATGCACCAGTCAGAGGGGAAATAATGCATTTAGTAAGTGAAACAATTAAATCCATATCATGAAATAAGGAACATTGAAAGCTAATCTTGGAAAATGATTTTCCCTCTAAAATCCCAGTGAATATGATTGTGTATACATGATTGTGTATGATTGTGAAAATCATGTATTCAAGGACACGGTGGAATTAAAGAGGTAGTGCATTTAAGACTGAATCCAAGAAGCACTTTTTCTCACAAAGAGTTATGGGAATTTGAAACAATCTGCTGAGTCATATAGTTGAAAACGAAAACATTGAAAAAGTGTAAAAGTCACGTGGATGAGATATCGGGACAGCTTTGCTATTACCAAACAAACGAACTTGATATACAGAATGGTCTCCTCTTGTTCAGGAAATGTATTATATTCTTACTATATGGGCTTTGATAGAGATTGCCAAATGACAAGTCATTATAAAAACTGAATTTGCCTAAAAGTATGCAGGAGATATTGGGACCAAATACAAGAGAAGTCTATGATCTAGTGATAGAAAAATTGAGTTTTTTTCTCATCCATAATGGCTGATACGGCTGGTATTTTAGACACAAACATAACACAACCATCTTAACTCACCCCAAACCCCATATACAGTAGAGTCTCGCTTATCCGACATTAACTTGGACTGGTGAGTTTAAATTTTGTTTATTTTATTTATTTTTTAAGAACTGTGTCCAGTGTTTATTTTGTGAGGAAACTAAGCTGTTTAATTTTCTAGTGCATGTAAATATGTGGTGTCACACACGTATACATGAGAGGCAGCTAAAGGGCCTGAATGAGCGGAGTGCACTAACGCTTTCTCTAACTCCTCTGCAGACCAGTTACGGGAAATTCCGCCTGGCCTTGATGACATCACTTCCGGTTCTGGCCTCAATGATTCAACTTCCGGTTCCGTCCCCAGAGATGATGTCACTTCCTCCGATGTACCCTAAAACCGCCATTTTGATGCCAGCAAGTCAGTTCAGTTCAGGACTCTGATCTGTACTCTGCGACTGTTATTATTTACTCCATTTGCAGCCAGGAAATAATATACAGTTGGCTGTCCCAAATCTTTCTATGGCATTCTGTCGATTTTTGTGATAGTGGTTATTTTTATTATTTACTAGCAAAATACCCGCGCTTCGCAGCGGCGAAGTACTGCATTAAAATTTTTATTAAGAAGAAAATTTAACCTTTTTAAACTGAGGGAAAATATGCCAATAATTATTTGTTAAGGATCTCTTTGTATACCACGTTGTCAGTTCGGCCCTCCGGTTGTAATATGACCAAGCTGTGCGCTGAACTTACTCTTGAGCATGTAACGTACAGTTGGCCATGTGAACAGTAATCTTGTTTCAAATCTCACAGCTTGGATTGCTGCTGTCATAATCAGTTTGAGGTTCATGGTTTGTTTCAATTACGACAGTATTTGTAGGACTTGTGTTGAAGTGACATTCGGCATCTGTCAAACGTTGTAAGCTTATAACCGGTTTCATCGATAACTTCACATCCAGCTTTTGAGAGTTTAAACATTCATAAACATCAAAGTGTCCACTACTGAAATCGTCACCTGTGAATCTAAGATGTCTAAGAGGCATTGGCGGTTGTCGAAA
>JANRMT010062856.1:30808747-30877123 GCA_026402145.1 Polypterus bichir lapradei
TCAGCAGGGAGACGTGAATCCCGTGGCGAAGCAAGGAAGGGAATGTAGAGACTGGAGCGACGGACGGTCTTATATAGGCAGGCAGCCAACAACGTGGGAGGCGTTGGGATGGGGGACCCAACGGCACCTCACACGGTGACCGAGCTGCAGGCTATGGACGTATATATGTACGTAAGTAGGATTCAGTTAGCGTTGGGAACCCGTGTACCAAATTTCTTGAAGATGGGCCCATAAGTAACAAAGACTGTTGAAAAGTTCAATATGGTGGCTGACAGTGGCGTCATACCACCGAAATAAGTACGTACATTGGTTTCGGTTAGCTCAGGGAAGCCGCCTACCAAATTTCGAGAAGATGAGGCCATAAATAAGAAAGTTCAACATGGCGGACGTTGTTGATTGTTACGCGTAGAATTTTGAAATGAAACCTGCTTAACTTTTGTAAGTAAGCTGTAAGGAATGAGCCTGCCAAATTTCAGCCTTCTACCTATACGGGAAGTTGGAGAATTAGTGATGTTGGAAAATTCAATATGGCGGCTGACAGTGGCGTCATACCACCGAAATAAGTACGTACATTGGTTTTGGTTAGCTCAGGGAAGTCACCTACCAAATTTCGTGAAGATGGGGCCGTAAATAAGAAAGTTCAACATGGCGGACGTTGTTGACCGTTATGACCGTTATGCGTAGAATTTCGAAATGCAACCTGCTTAACTTTCATAAGTAAGCTGTAAGGAATGGGCCTGCCAAATTTCAGCCTTCTACCTACATGGGAAGTTTGAGAATTAGTGACGTTTGGAAAATTCAATATGGCGGCCGACAGTGGCGTCATAACATCGAAATAAGTACGTACATCGGTTTTGGTTAGCGCAGGGAAGCCACCTACCAAATTTCGTGAAGATGGGGTCAGCCTTCTACCTACACGGGAAGTTTGAAAATTGGTCACGTTGGAAAGTTCAATATGGCGGCCGACAGTGGAGTCATACCATCGAAATAAGTACATACATCGTTTTCGGTTAGCGCAGGGAAGCCGCCTACCAAATTTTGTGAAGATGGGGCCATAAATAAGAAAGTTCAACATGGCGGACGTTGTCGACCGTTATCGACCGTTATGGCCGTTACGTGTAGAATTTCGAAATGAAACCTGCTTAACTTTTGTAAGTAAGCTGTAAGGAATGAGCCTGCCAAATTTCAGCTTTCTACCTACATGGGAAGTTGGAGAATTAGTGATGAGTGAGTGAGTGAGTGAGTGAGTGAGGGCTTTGCCTTTTATTATTATAGATTAGTTCACTGTATGTCTAGGGTACGTCTGTCTTTAAAATATATTCTTCTTTCCTTTTAGATTTTATTATTTACTGGCTTTGAAATATCGACTTGGGGAAAGAGATTGGGAAAGTTGTTGTAAGTGGAGTACGGTATTGACATGGCCTAGGCAGGGCTTTCTCCAGGTCTCAAAAAGTGTAGCAGCTACCCAAGGCATTTTGAGCTGGTGGCTGCAACACTAAAATGGGTTAGTGTGAGTGAAGGTCTGTACAGTACATGGTTGGTTGGATGGTTGTTGGTGTATCCAGAGCTGGCTCCATCCCATTATTTGTTCATATGTAATGAATGTATTCAAAAGTGAATTGCATAATATTGCAGTATTGCGTAAAGTACAGTTGGACAGTGAACATTGCTTTGATTGATTGTAACACTGATTTATTGAATTATTGAAGTGTAAATGTTTTATGTAATCTACTGAACAGAAGGAGCACTTGCATTGTGTGAACTGTAGACTTGAGTTTCTTTTGCCACGGGCTGCAGCACCTTGGACAGAGGCATCAAGCTAATCAATAACCTGAAAATGACTGTGCCCTACATCTTGAACAGAAAAATAATAACAGCACAAGGGTGGAAAGGACTGGGTCTATAAAATCTTTAACATCTGTAACATTTAGAAACCTAGTTTCTCTTTGATAGTGGAATTGTAAGGTTTCCTGTCTTGCATTGATTTTTTTGAACCACAAAACAGCATGTACTACAGTACATGTTCATTTTTGCAGATTGACTTTCATAGCAACTGTCAAACATCTCTCCCCACTCCAGATGGGGTAGACATGACAAAGCAGAACCTTCCTCTCCAGGAATGTTCAAACCTCTGAAAGAAATGCAAATAAATTATATAAAGCCAAAAAGATACCTAAACCTTCCTGCTCTGATTATTCAATACTACTTTATACAATTATATTGTATAGTAGGGGTACTGAACTCCACTCCTGGAGGTCTGCACTGGCTGGAGGTTTTTGTTTTAACCACATTTTTAATTTGAACCTAATTATAAAATACTAAAGCAATATGGTTTATTTTTGGCCTTAGTTTTAGTTTACTCTGTCACAATTCAGAACTCTTATTGCCTATTTTAGTTTTAAACAGCTGCATTAAGATTTTAATTGTTGCTTGTTTTCTTAACCAGCCATCAGTTAATAATGAGGTGCAAATGACAAAGGAACTGCTAGCTCTTCAGTTAACGTGCTTCCATTTAATCCTGTGTATATGCATCTTGAAGTACCTGTGTTAATACAACGTTTTGAAATAAATGAGAGAAAAGGGAAGAACAAAGAGCTACAAATCTGTTCCCGACCACAAAACAATGTGAAAGTTCTCAGAAAACAAAAAATCTACAATGTGAATAAAGCTTTATCTTAGAAGAATGAAAGCACTAACAAGCCACATAATTAAATATCAAGTTTCATTATCTACTAGGCCTGGCTTCTAATTACAAACCTTGTTGGAATGAAAACCTGCACCCTCTGTGGACATCTGGGTCCAGAATTGAGTTTCCCTATTCTATAGCAAATGCTTAACTAAATTTGCTGATACTCTACAAATTAAAAACCAGACTTAAAATGTATCCTAGTTAACATACAGGATTGTGGAATTGGCTCAGAAGATGTGATTTCTGTCAGTTCTGCAACTCACAATATGTGCATGTACAGTAAGTAAAATACTGATACACTCATGCTTCACTTTTTATTCATCCCCTATTAAGTTAAATCAATATGGTGGTGTGGATATCAGTATGGTGTGGGATAGGTGTCGGGGTCAGGGGTGTCACAATGATTTGCAGGTATAAGAATATTTTTGTCCATATTTTTAAATTATGTTCTAAAGTGCTGGTAATGAAATGTGCACTTATATCTTTCACAATAACACTGGTGAACAAAATAGGACTAGGCCTTCAGATAGTCTTTCTAATCATATAGGATATGTTATTAGTGTACTTTAGACAACATACTATGCTCACAAAACAAAAAACCAGCCAGGCAGTGTCAATAAGATCTGCACTAGAATTTACAAAAGCAGAATTTGAAAATGTTCTCTTTTGGCTGAAGGAACTGGGATGCTAGAGCTCGAAGTGGTTTGATGATTGTAATTTTTTATTGTTTGCAGAATGCACACACCATTAAAGTAAGCAGTCTTGTCAGAGTGTACATTAATGTAGGTGTGAGCTTTAATCACGGGACATCTGATTGGCTGGACATTGTGCCTATTATGAATAGAACTGTAGTGATTGGTAATTAAATGTAGCTCACTGATGAACAGCTAGTGAGAATCTGCATGCAGCCATGTGCAAAGTTATAAACTCTGCATATATTAATTGAATAACAAACTAGGCCAGGACTTTTTAAGCAGAAATCTGGACACCTAAATTGATGTTGAAAGACAGGACTATGCAAGGAAATCTAGTCATCCTGTGTAGATACCACCCTCTATGAAAAATGTCAGACTGTCTGGGGTATTTTTTTACTTTTATTTGCTTAACTGAACTCAGCTTCAGGGCAGCATGGTGGCGCAGTGGCACAGTGGTAGTGCTGCTGCCTCGCAGTAAGGAGACCTGGGTTCACTTCCCGGGTCCTCCCTGCGTGGAGTTTGCATGTTCTCCCCAGGTCTGCCTGGGTTTCCTCCCACAGCTCAAAGACATGCAGGTTAGGTGCACTGGCGATTCTAAATTGGCCCTAGTGTGTGTTTGGGCTGGTGCCCTGCCTGGGGTTTGTTTCTTGCCTCGCGCCCTGTGTTGGCTGGGATTGGGTCCAACAGACACCCGTGACTCTGTGTTCGGATTCAGCAGGTTGGAAAATGGATGGATGGATGGAACTCAGCTTCTCAATGTCAAGTAAATGCATTGTTTTTCTTTTTCTTTTTTTGAGAGAATGCTGGACAAATAATCAAGTTTGTACTGAATTAAGTCGCGTAATTGGACTGCAATAAAGTCAAAATGTTAAACTCTGTTCTGCATCAGCAAGCTTTTGCATTTTCTCTGCCCATATACAAATGGTACTTTTCTTTCAGGTGTTTTAATTGAATTGTCTGGCAACAATCTACTTCTGCTGGAATGTTTGAAATCATCATGCATGTGGTATTTATTTATTTTCTGTTCTTTTTTAACGTCATAATGATACAAATGTGCAGTGAGTGTACTGTATGTTTTCTATTCAAAACTCCAATTCTGTCTTTGGATTTGAGATGAAATTAAAATGCTACCTCTATTGAAAAGATTTTGGGCATGGTTTTTTTAATCTTAAACTTAATCAATAATTTTTGTTAAATTTATCTAAAATGTCACTCTCTTTTAGCATTCTAAGAGATGCAGTTGTGCTTTTGAAATTGCATGACCATCTTAGGACTGGATGAAATCCTAGAGTCTGGACTCAAGATAAAGATTCAAGTGGCTTGAGAGTACTCTATAGCATAGGTTCTTCAAGTTGTGAATCACAATAGTACTCAAATGGAAAGGGTCACGAACAGTTAGACAAGTGTCTAGGGATGAGTTGTCACAGGCAGCTTAAGCAAACACCATTGCTCTACTAGGACTTGTGTCAGCTATTCTTCAAGAGGGATGTCCTCCTCCTCTCTGGGATTATGAACGGTGGTGATTCTCCACCAGGGAAACCCCCACCCTGGAATGTTGGTTGGTGGCGAGTCTGGGTCTCAAAGACAAAAACAAAATGGCAAAAATTGAGTCGGGAGAAAAAAAAGTTTAAGAACCACTGTTCTATAGAATATACCAATCAACATTTCTTAACCAGTACAGGGGTTCTTTACTTCAGTGTTCCTTCTAGAAAATTACTCCCTGTTACTACACCTTCATGAGACCTATGGGAAACATATTGATCAAACAAAACAGACAACCAAATTCTCCTCAAACCTGTATTTTCACAGATAGCACAAACACTTTTCTACTGATTAGATGGTCACTGAAGCCTGAGATAATGCACTGTATCCTAATAAAACAGAAGACGATTATAGGAAGATTATTAAAATTAGCAATGTAAGAATTTCAGTTTTATAGTGCTACTAGGGGGCTCTGCCCCCTGCTCGCTTCGCTCACCTACCCCAGCTTTGGTTAACCGGATATACAACTTTAACAGATTTTTATTTTCATAGGAATTGTTACATATGCATTATTTTCACTTTTATTTTAAACCTTTAGTTAAAACAATATTTGAAATTAACTTTTCTTCAAGATCGCATTGAATTTTGATTCCGTGTTTGGACTTACATCGTGATAACGCAACGTATAACTGCCACTGAGTGAATATCGTTTCTTTCTCTCTAATAAATAAAATTACTTTTCGAATGTTTGTCCATGCTCTTTCTTCTTAGCTTAGTCGTTGACGTGTCATCTATAACATATAAAAGTATTGTCCTGATAAAATGTGTAAGAGCTGAGAGTGCAGGAAGTGTGTCTGCCAAAAGCATTCACACAACAAAGAGCTGAGAGCACAGGAACTGTGTCTGACAAAAGCATTCACATGACTGAGGTTAGATGACCATGGTCTTTTTTGAAAATAGTTATAAGTAGGGCGTGACTTGAAAGAATCTCATGTTAAAAGTCTCCGTCTCATGGTACTTCATACCGCGCCAATGGTTTTGGATTCTTTTAATTCTCGCTGGCAACACGAATTAGACGATCTACAAGTCTCTAACTTAAAGTTTAACTCTGAAAAATATATTCAATCTCTTTTTTACTGTTCCGTTATTTCACCGAGTAATAATTTCCGTTTTGTTTGCAGTAATGCAATCTTTCCTATCCTTTTTTTGAGACTTTCGAATTTTCATACTTCCATTTTCTCAAACCTGTTCTGCATGTGTACCACGCCAACATTTCTGAATTTTTTGCGACATTCTAATTTGTCATCTACTCTTTGTCCTTTATTTCCGGCCCTGGGCGTGGACTCGTCTCACAGGATGTATAAGTGTCTTTCTGAGAAAATCACGTTTTGTCTCCGTCCAAGATTTTTTTTTTTATTAATAGAGAGATATGGCAAATAAAGTAGCAGACTGACTCAGACTGTTTAGGTTGTATTTTTAAAATAAATGTTTTAAAGTTGAGAGATCTAAAGAAATTTATAAAACGAATATGGCATAAATCTGTGCAGAGTCCTTCAGTAAAGGAATTCTTCTGTTAGGAATGGGCATTCAATGTGTTTGATCCTTAAGAGGGTTTATGCGTGCATGCTTTGAAAGAGGCAGTGAAAATGCTTAAAATGTCTTTACTCCATCGTTTAACTTTCCTTCATAAAGAGACACTGTACAGATCTGATTCTTTCCTATTATCTGTATCTAAGAGGATACTTCGCGCATCTCTTTCATTTGTTTGATGGATTACTTAAGTACCCATTTTTCTTATCAGGTTAGTTTTTGCCAAAACATTACAGCAAGCGGCAATAAAGGACTGTGAGGAAATGGCTCACAATGTGATATTTTACAAACACTTTACTCCATTTGTATTTAATTCTTTGCAGTCACCAACCTTATTATAAAAGAGAAAAGGCACTTGTTCACTTACTGGTTTGTTCCCTGGGTACACACGTGGAGTGTCACTGTGTTGTCAAGATTAGAGTGGACAGGGTGGTGCATGTTTCCCATTCCATGATCCTTGGAACAAAACGCATACCTGCTACCCATTGTGTTTTGTGTTATTGTGGTGTGTCCCTGGTGTTTGGAAGTTGCAGTGCTGCATAGTAAGAAACTGGTGTATGAAGAATGCCGGAATACGAGACAGATGTCTTCTGTTGTGCATTGCCATAAGAAATACAATTCATTCCGCCCCAAAATAAAGCTGAAACTAAATTACTCAAAAAAAGAAATCAGCTTCCTTGAAACCAAAATAATTTCAAGAAAGACTTCTCCCACTTTGAAGAGAGCATTAATATTTATGCTGTCTATATTGTATCCATAAGCCACACTACATGCGCTTCAGGATAGGTCACCCACCTGACGCTAAGCAAATTCAGGCCCGGCCAGTACTTGGATTGGAGACCATCTAGGAAAAGCTTGGGTTGTTGCTGGAAGAGGTGTTGGTGAGGCCAGCAGGGTGCGCTTACCCTGTTGTATGAATGTGGATCCCAATGCCCCAATGACTGTGTTTCACAACACCAGAAGTGTAACTGTTTATGGACGAATTTCACAAATAATGTTAGAGATGTTAGAAAGCATACTTCTTTTGTGAAGAATTACTTTTTATTTATTTTTCTATATTTACCTACAAACCGGATTCCAAAAAAGTTGGGACACTATACAAATCGTGAATAAAAACTGAATGCAATGATGTGGAGGTGCCAACTTCTAATATTTTATTCAGAATAAAACATAAATCACGGAACAAAAGTTTAAACTGAGAAAATGTATCATTTTAAGGGAAAAATACGTTGATTCAGAATTTCATGGTGTCAGCAAATCCCAAAAAAGTTGGGACAAGGCCATTTTCACCACTGTGTGGCATCTCCCCTTCTTCTTACAACACTCAACAGACGTCTGTGGACCGAGGAGACCACTTTCTCAAGTTTAGAAATAGGAATGCTCTCCCATTCTTGTCTAATACAGGCCTCTAACTGTTTAATCGACTTGGGCCTTCTTTGTCGCACCTTCCTCTTTATGATGCGCCAAATGTTCTCTATAGGTGAAAGATCTGGACTGCATACTGGCCATTTCAGTACCCGGATCCTTCTCCTACGCAGCCATGATGTTGTGATTGATGCAGAATGTGGTCTGGCATTATCTTGTTGAAAAATGCAGGGTCTTCCCTGAAAGAGATGACGTCTGGATGGGAGCATATGTTGTTCTAGAACCTGAATATATTTTTCTGCATTGTTGGTGCCTTTCCAGACATGCAAGCTGCCCATGCCACACGCACTCATGCAACCTCATACCATCAGAGATGCAGGCTTCTGAACTGAGCGTTGATAACAACTTGGGTTGTCCTTGTCCTCTTTGGTCCGGATGACATGGCGTCCCAGATTTCCAAAAAGAACTTCGAATCGTGACTCGTCTGACCACAGAACAGTCTTCCATTTTGCCACACTCCATTTTAAATGATCCCTGGCCCAGTGACAACGCCTGAGCTTGTGGATCTTGCTTAGAAATGGCTTCTTCTTTGCACTGTAGAGTTTCAGCTGGCAACGGCGGATGGCACGGTGGATTGTGTTCACTGACAATGGTTTCTGGAAGTATTCCTGAGCCCATTCTGTGATTTCCTTTACAGTAGCATTCCTGTTTGTGGTGCAGTGTCGTTTAAGGGCCCGGAGATCACGGGCATCCAGTATGGTTTTACGGCCTTGACCCTTACGCACAGAGATTGTTCCAGATTCTCTGAATCTTCGGATGATGTTATGCACAGTTGATGATGATAGATGCAAAGTCTTTGCAATTTTTCGCTGGGTAACACCTTTCTGATATTGCTCCACTATCTTTCTGCGCAACATTGTGGGAATTGGTGATCCTCTACCCATCTTGGCTTCTGAGAGACACTGCCACTCTGAGAAGCTTTTTTTATACCCAATCATGTTGCCAATTGACCTAATTAGTGTTTATTGGTCTTCCAGCTCTTCGTTATGCTCAAATTTACTTTTTCCAGCCTCTTATTGCTACTTGTCCCAACTTTTTTGGGATTTGTTGACACCGTGAAATTTTGAATCAACATATTTTTCCTTTAAAATGATACATTTACTCGGATTAAACGTTTGATCTGTCATCTACGTTCTATTACAAATAAAATATTGACATTTGCCATCTCCACATCATTGCATTCAGTTTTTATTCACAATTTGTTTAGTGTCCCAACTTTTTTGGAATCCGGTTTGTATATATTCTTATATCCATTATATAGTATATTGCTATTATTAAAACAAAGGATCTCCATCAATCTCTCCCAAAGATGGCAAAGCTGAAACATATGATAACTTTTTTTTTTTAATCTTTCTCGATCTTTCACACAAATGTTCATCACTCTCCCTTGTACCTGATGGTAAGGCAGATCCTTTTGGCTATCCATGGTAGTTGGAAAAAAAGGGTTTCTTGCTGCTGAAGGTTATAAATTGACTAGCAAAATACCTGCTCTTCGCAGCGGAGAATTAGTGTGTTAAAGAAGTTATGAAAAAGAAAAGGAAACACTTTAAAAATAACGTAACATGATTGTCAATGTAATTGTTTTGTCACTGATATGAGTGTTGCTGTCATCAAGGATTTGATTATCGTTATTTCTTTCAATCAGGTTCGTATTTGGAGGATGTGTTTGTTCAAGTTACATTCCGTGTTTGTCAACCGTTGTAAAGATAACAGGTTTCATTCATCTGTTCACTACCCAAATCGCTACTCGTGAATCTAAGAGGTTTAACAGGCATTCCCGGTATTAACTTGTGGATTTGCCTGCGAATATTTAGCGACAGCGTCTCTATGAACTTGTGGATTTGCCTGTGAATATTTAGCGGCATTGTCTCTATAAAGTTGTTGATTTGCCTGCGAGTATTTAGCAACAGTGTCTCTATGAACTTGTGGATTTGCCTGCGAATATTTAGCGGCATTGTCTCTATAAAGTTGTTGATTTGCCTGCGAGTATTTAGCAACAGTGTCTCTATTAACTTGTGGATTTGCCTGCGAGTATTTAGCGACAGCGTGTCTATTAACTTGTGGATTTTTCTGCGAGTATTTGGCGGCAGCGTCACAAAGTTGTTTTCGTCTAGCTGCATCAGAAAATGTACCACAACGTCTGACACGCCTCCTTTTTACTGTTTTCTCACAGCTTGGATTGCTGCTGTCATAATCGGTTTGAGTTTCATGGTTTGTTTCAATTACGTTAGTATTTGCAGGACTTGTGTTGAAGTGACATTCGGCATCTGTCAAGTGTTGTAAGCATACAACCGGCTTCATTGATAACTTCGCATCCAGCTTTTGAGAGTTGAAACATTCATAAACATCAAAGTGTCCACTACTCAAATCGTCACCTGTGAATCTAAGATGTTTAAGAGGCATTGGCGGTTCTCCAAAGGTGTAAAATATTTGGCCATTTTGGTACACTTGAAAGCGACAACTGAACAATTCAGCGGCAGCCATCAACTCACATGCAGAACCATAGGTGAAGGGCTTAAGGATTTCACTCTTATAGTGCTCCTGTGTAGACATTGGATTCAATAAAAAGGCTGCAGTTATCAGCAGGGAGACATGAATACCATGGCGATCCAAGTAAGGGAATGAAGAGACCGGAGCGAAGGACAGCCTTATATGGGCAGGCAGTCAATTATGTTGGAGACTTGAGGAAGGGGGAACGCAACACCGCCTCACACGCCGTCCTAGCTGCCAGCTATGGACGTATATATGTATGTAAGTAGGATTGAATTATGACCATTATGCATAGAATTTCAAAATGAAAGCTGCCCAACTTTTGTAAGTAACCTGTAAGGAATGAGCCTGCCGAATTTCAGCCTTCTACCTATACGGGAATTTGGAGAATTAGTGATGAGTGAGTCAGTGAGTGAGTGAGTGAGTCATTCAGTGAGTCAGTGAGGGCTTTGCCTTTTATTAGTATAGATTGAAAAGTCAAAAGTCCTGCCGTATCCTCCACGTTTTTGTGTTTAAAGGGTATACAAATAAACACAAGCAGCAATTCCAGTAAGCCTCTCCACATCCATGCAAAATAAGTTTAGAGACACAGACCCTGCATTTCTAACCTAGGCATCAGTGCAGTGAACATTTTAAAAACATATACTTAAAATTAAAAGACTATACTAATAACCTAATATGTGACAATGCTACAAAGTTACCAAATAGTAGCAAACAGAAATATGTCAGGACCAAACAAAGTTTTCAAATCGTTAAAGAGGTGAAAAGAGATTGACTTGCTGTTTTGGGCTGAATGGCTGTTCTCACCAAAATGTTTCTTCGTTGTAATTGTTGTAATAGTTAAGAACCATTAAAGGAAGGCAGAATCAAGATTGGAAAGGAAAAACAAAATTCAAAGTGAAAATCCAATAATAATTTATATTAAAAGCTATTTTTTTACAAAGTCCTTGACATAAAGTTTTACGTTTGAAGATTAAACATTCAGTGTAAGGCACAGCCATCTTTTATAATGGCAGTGCAATGATGACTTTTGCCACAAAACATCCCATATTTATGCCTGGCACCAGAGCCGGTCAATCCATTAGGTGACAGACCATCTGAGGAGCGCCATTAAAGAAAGTTAAGAGGTGTGTGTCCCAGACACCGAATGAGATCACAAAACACATGTTCTAAATCTAATAAAACAAACTACCCACTATGGACAATGAGAGGCAACATCTGTCCACCATGCCTAGAGCTCCAGATGGTCTTCGACTGGCACTGCCTGGCATGACATGTCTTTATCTCCAAAATGGTAGCACTCTTGTTGAAAACATGCAAAATAAAATATGTAATCAAATATTTTAGGATACAAAGGGACTTCTCTTTTCCCATTTACCAAAAAATGATCACAGGCAAAATAAGCTGTTGGGCACCTTTCTGTTGCTTTGCCTTTTCAAGAGCACAAGAGAAAACAATGATTGGAGCAGTGAGAACTCAAGATGTCTCAGAGCCTGTCCTACTCTCTTTGCAGGATATGACCTTCAGTGGATCACCACAGATGGGATCCTGGATAAATAGAGAATGTAGAAGGGTTTGGAGAAGAGATTAGAAGATGATCCCTTCTCGTCACGTATGCACCATAGAGTATAAGAGAAATCCACATGTCGGAGAGTTCACTTGGTCTGAATTCGTCAGAAAGACTGATTGCATCTGCTATCCCAGGGGACATAAAACATGTAATCAAAGGGGAAAAAGTCCTGATGGGGGTCAAGGATCTAGTAACGTCAAATAAAAATAAACCTAACCATGGTATTTGGTTTAAAAAGACACTCTGTATTCTTGAGTGGTGGTTAGGTCATTTTCTCTGTAGTGGTTGTGATAGAAATGTGCGGATAATGTTTATGCTTATCACTAAGCTGAAGGTGATATGGCATCAAGCACACATAAGAGTGAGAAACACTGCATCTGAATTCAGCAGGAAGCGTTGTCTCCCTATTCCTCTGTGGTGAACTTGCTTTGCAGCACAAAGGGAACACATAGTGGAGCATAAAGACGAGTAAAGTGGAGGCTTTGCTTCTACTAAATCATGCTTTCCTAGCCTCTCAAGTCATGCTTTGCTTTCTTTTTTTTTTTATATTTCATATCCTAAAAAATAGCAGCTTGCCAGACAAATCAAGTTCCCCAGCTAGGGGAAGGCCTAAATAATTTATAGCTTTAATCTGCTCACTGAGGTGTGCGGTCTATGACAGTAATTATAAATGCAAGGAGAAATTATAGCTGAATACTTTAACTGCATTAGGAGCCATCTGATGAACAATCATGATTGCCTGTTCATTTTCAACAATAGAGGGCACGTCGGTGTCAGAACATTTAAATCTCCATGGTGCTACTCTGCTTTTTTCCATTTACCATCAAATGTCAGTTGCCTGTTATAAAACAGAAATGTGATGGGTAGTGGTAATTGAGGACTTGATTGCAGAAAAAAAAAGATGAAATAGCATTAAATGTTTATGAATTTAGAAGGCAATTAATATTTAATAGCTTCAGTAAGGGGAAAAAAAGTTTTACAGTAGTTGTCATCTTTCAATAGTACAACACACTTTCATAAACAAATTGGCAATGTATCACTGAAGAAAAATGACATCTGACTCAGCTGCACTAATGGCAACAGCAGAGCTTGCAGGGAAATGCTCGATAGAGATGGTCCCAGGAACAAAAAGGGCCTGTCGTCACACTAGAGGACGAAAATCGACGCCTTCTCTAGATAAATAAAGGAGAGGCTAATGAACTAATCAATCAAACAATCAGTCTAAACTTCACAAAGTGCTGTGGGAAACAATAGGCAGCGATCCCTCAAAACACTCCCTGGGTTATAAATAGCTTGGCCGTTGTTACCCCATGAATATTTCCTTTGATCACGTGCGAGCTGCAGAACCAGCACAATCTAATACTGTTCATGTGTCTGAGCAATCAGAACCCGGTAGGTCCTTTCTATCAGTGTGGTTAGAAACATGAATGCAGAGGCAGAAACAAGCAGATAGATGTTTGTAATATTGTGAGAAAGACAGGAGTATATTATGCCAATAAGGACAGCTTAAGAAAAATAAAGGAATAGATATACTGGACATAAATGAGCAGTTAATATGAAAACCAAAAGGAAAACAAAGTTCTGCTTATCCAAACATGTTTAAGAGCACAGCATACAGATGACTTCTTATTAGGCTATTAATAGGCTTTATTTATAGTGACATACAACTCTTGTGACACGATTGGTTCCATTTCATGTTTTTCAGTTGGAGCACAGGCAGGTAAAGTGACTTGCTATTGGTCAAACGATATCAATAGCAGGGTCCGATCCAACTATCTCAGGGTTTGAAGTCCAAAGCCTTAAACACCATGACACCATACTGTCATCTTTGTTTCATGTATTACAAACTGTCAAAATATTGACCAAGATGGCACAAGCTATGATGCCAATATGAAAGCTTTGTTTGCCTGGCACAAATGCTGACTGGTTCTGGAGATTTGACATGTGATGTGTGTTCAGGCTTTTAACACCCGTTATTTTAGAAAGACGGATGGCTGTGTCAAACAACATAAGTTGGGCTTGTCTTTGTGGAGTTTGAATGATCTGCATGCACTCACTGTTGGCTGCCATTTTATTTAGGTTGGTTTCTGCTTCACCCCATTCGCTGCCAGATTCATTTTAACTCACTGTCCAGAAACCACTGGGTTTAAAACATGCTTTTTAGATTTATATGGTAATGAAAAGTGGTCTGAAAAAAATATTTTGGGTAGATTTGTTTTACAGTTTGATTGATTTGATGCTATGAGAAGTTCAATTCAGCTGCCAAGGAATGCTGTTGGTATTTATCTTAACAAACATTACACAATATAAAAGGGCAGAATTAATGATGCATACCTTCTGTCCCATTCCTGTAAATGAGCTTTGGGGCTGCAATGGGATTTCTTATACAGTATTCTTAATCTGATATTAAAGTACTCCAAATTAGCATATTTAAAATCTTATTTTTTAACAGGCAAGCAGCACTGCATTTTGTTTCCATTTCTCTATTATTATAATATTTATATGGGGAATTAGAATCTATATGAACAGCATCAGGCCAAAGCAGGAATGGACCTGAATGGGACATAGGTAAGGTTTTCATTTCATCGCATTATTGCTGTTGTAATTGTCTTGTGCCCAATTCATGGCCAATTTTTCCTTTATGCCATTTATTTCCAGGAGAGCCTCATTTAATCCTTTATCAGAATAAGCATGTTTAGTCTGTGAATGAATAAACAGTTAATAAATTATTTACTATATAGAACTTAAAAAAATCTTTTCTTTCTGCCACCATGCTGAATGAACTGTAAAAAACAGATGTTAATCTAAGCCATTTCTAGATAATGCTTGTCAATTTTTTGACCAATCAAATGCCATCTATTTCAAGCATACTACTCATAATTATTATCTGCTTCCTTTACATAATATAGAATATTAAGAAAAAAAAAACTAATTCTAGAAAGAGTCCAGTATGTATGCACTACTACCCTGAGCTCAGGGCAACTGGGAGCAAACGAGTACAATTAAATGTATTTCTTGTTATGGATGGTCAAGTTTAATAGCAAGGCTCTGGGGGCCTTACTGTGCTCACTGCTCCTAGTTATGCCCTTTAAATGAGGCTATCCAGCAACACTCACAAGAAGGACAGCAAAGTCTGTGTGTGCTCCTGATGCTGGACATCTGGTGCTCTTGTGGAGTTGGAACTATTGTCCTGATACGCTCGTATGCACAGCTCTTTGTAGACATTTTTATTCATGAACGCCTGGGAGGCCTGTTTGTTCTTTTATGATCAGGACACATCTTTGTACAGGGTGCCAGTCCATTGCAAGGCTCACACATATTTTCACTTCCTCTCTCTTTCTCCATGTGGGCCAGTTCAAGTAATACGCATGTCGGTGACTAAGGTACCAAGAAAAAGGACAAAGCCTTGGCTGAATGTTCAAATTCTTCTCAGACTGAGAATCCAACCTTGTCTCCAAGAGCTGTGAGGGATCAACATGCCACTCCATTAAATGTGAATTTGGGGGTAAATTAACACTTAATATTTTAATATTGATGTATAATGCACAAATTGCAGGATTATGTGAATGGAAATAAACATAAAAAATTGGCATTCTTTTTACAGCCGTTCTTAGTTAATCTCAATACAGTATGTTCTATAGCTTATGAAATTCGTACTTGCATGTCTGTCTTCTGTGCATCAGTTCATCACTCTCTAATGCCATGACAAGCAAGAAGCTATTAAAATGCAGAACTACGTTGTACTTGATAAACAAACACAATTTAGCTCAGTTTTTCTATTCTCCTGTTACCTGAAACTTTGTGGAAGTAAGTGTAGACAAGGAAATGCAATGATGATAGACTGTACAGTATGTAGCAGCTGCTTAAATCCATGTCACAACTGTGATTTTCAGTCGTAGACTTCATTTAATTAACCTTGCGGCATCGGAGGCACACATTCTGTTTGATTTGCCAAACCCATAAACTCAGACCAGCCAAAAAAGTCAAAAGAGGTTTCATTTTGTCTTAAGTTGTAATGGGGGCTTGTGTTTGTGGGTGTTTTGGACTTGACCAGCAGAAGAGAGACTTATTTGTCTCATGTTTCATGTACTATGAGAGAATAGAAAAAGGAAACTCAAGTATGGTGCCTTTGCAAGGGCACCAACTCTATCAGGTAACATCTTATTGTTTGACAGAATAGGGGGGCAAAAAAAAAAAACCCAAAAGAATATTCTACGTGTTAACATCATTCATGACTTACGCAATATAAAACTGACAAATACATCTAGTTACTTATTGGCTGTTTTCATACATTTTGATGAAGTACCTCATCTCAATTAAGTGCTTATAACTACCATCATACTTATCTTTTCATTCATTTGACCATTTCCTGTTACGCTTAATCAAGAAGAGGGAGGCAGAGAGTTCATCCAATCACACATTGGCTTCCATGTGACATTTCATTCAGTGACCGTCACATCTGAAGTATCGTTTTTGTCCCACCTACCTGCACAAACATGGCTCATGAAGTTCACATTTGGTGTTTCCTTGCGTGTACAAAGCTTTTCTCTGTTTGAACTTCTTTAACTAATTTTTTATATTCTTGTGTATTTCATAATTTTAAGCACAACGACAGCAAAAATAAAACATGAAAATAAAGGTACTAGTTAAACACAATATGTTACATTTGTAAGCCAAACGTTATAAAACTGAGATGCTTCTCATCCCATTGCTCTCTTAATATCCACACAAGGGTTCTTTTTTTCTGGACATTTTTATAAGACATAAACTTAAGCATCTGAATGTTCATCTTCCCCATAAACTTTCTGCCAAGGAGTCTGGGGTGGGCTCCGTTACCAAGGCATGATCTGAGGCATCTGACAGCAGGTTGTGAGAGCTGAAAAGTCCCTCCTATTGCTGCACGTAGTAAACCCTTCTAAACCCATCTACCCATCTAAACACCATGTGTGATGTGATTCTGCCTGTTAATAATCTCCATTATTCTGACTGGCCATTTAAAGACATCTGCTTGGAGCAGCAGGATGGCAGTGACAATCTTGTCATTTGTGGTAACTCAGAGGATGTTTTGTGAAAATCACATTCAGAGAAGACTGATGTGAGGGGGACTTGTTCAGATTACTATTAAAGATAAAGAGTCTTAGAAGTTTGTTCTCAATAAGAATATATATATATAAGACATTCCTTGTTAGATAGTGATGTGTTTGCTAAAGGCTTTAAATTTGTTGAACTCTTTTGGAACCTTTAGAATGCAGTGGGAAGTCAAGCAAAATGACACCTTTTATTAGTTAACTAAAAAGATTACAATATGTCAGCCTTCGAGGCAACTCGGGCCCATTCTTCAGGCAAGATGTAATCAACCTTTAGATAATATTAAGACACAGATGTGTTATCTGTATGCTGATTGGTGCAAGCTAATATGTTTCCTGCCTGTGTTATGCAAATTAATGTAACCTATCATTGCTTTGTTAGATTCCTCAGTCTTGTTGTGCTGACCTGATCTGCTTACATGACAGACTCCCTGAAGATTTTTGAAATAACTGATGTCCATCTTTGGATTCATTTGTAACATGTATTTTTATTCTTTTTTTTTTTTTTTTTTTTTTACAGAGTATTTCCCAGACAGGTTTTGGTGCCAAAACCTGAGTTATCTGTGTGTCTTGACATACCTGTGTGGTTCTTGAGTTGTGGGTTCCCCTTGGATCACAATGGAAAAATCTTCCTCACTGGGTTGGTTCACCAGCAGAGTTTCCCAACTCTGGGACTGACTCAATACTGGTGTGGCTGGAGCACTGGATATTTTCAGGACTGTTTGATCAGTGTCATTTAAAAATAATTTCGTATTTTACGGCCTTCACTACGTTAGTCCTGTGTAAAAGATATGACTGAGAAACCTTAAATAGAAGAATTGAGCGTAACTGGATTTAGGTGTTATTCAAGGGTGTAACACCTCACTGTCTTTTGCTTTCTCTAGGACCAAGACCACAGATCTTCTTGTCAGTACACCAGCACAAGACAAGGAACTTGATGGTAATGCAACGGTGGACACCCTACATCCTACTTTGGACCTCAGTAGTAAGAAATGGCAAATAAAAGTAACACTAACACAAAGTAATTTGGATCACAAAAAGTGTCAATGTATCCATCCTTCTTCTGAATGCATCTTTAATTTTTTTTAACTTGCTTAATCTAGTTCAGGATCATGGAGGCCAGAGCCTACACCAGCTACAATGGGCAAAATGCTGGATGGAGCATCCGGCCTCACAAGGACACCCTTGAACATGATTTTAAATAACCTGTCAGAGGTGGCTGGGGTGGCGACCCGGCCGGGACACCCAGGAGGACTGGAGGAAGGCTTGCGCTTTCCCCAGACCATCTAGGGGCGACCACCCTGGTTCCTTTGGGAGCCACTGGTATAGAGCTTTGAAGCTCCACCCTGTAGAGGCCTGTGGTCACCCCCGTGCCTTTGGAGCCCTGGACCTCAGCACTTCCGCCACACCAGGAAGTGCTGGGGGGAAGAGAAGCAGGGACACCCGGAGTGCTTCCGGGGATACAGCCGGCACTTCCGCCACACGGGGGCGTGTCGGTGGGAGATTGCCGGGAAGCACCTGGAGCACATCTGGGTGTGAATAAAAGGGGCCACCTCACTTCATTCGAGGCGAGAGTCGGAAGTGGAGTGGACCGAGCTTGCTGGAGGAGGCAAGGAGGCGGCCTGAAGAAAGTAAGGCATTGTGTGGCCAGGACTTTGGGGACTTGTGGGGTTTGTGTGGCACTTATGGACCGTGTAAATAGTGTAAATAAACGTGTTTGTGGGTGACATGAACGTGTCTGCCCGTCTGTGTCCGGGCCAGCCTCCACAAACCAAAAACACCTGACTTTAGGATGTGAAAAAATCTCTGTAGAAATGCCAATAAAGACAAAAGAAGAAGTGCAAACTCCATCTAGATAGCGATTCATCTAACATTTAAACCCAGAGCTATAAGGTAGCAGGTTAAAAACTCTCTTCTCAACCAATTTATTTCAATACAAGGTTTAGGGTGGTCAGCCTCTCTGTTGCAAGACAGAACCAACCTGGGAAAGGTCACCAATCCATGGTGTGCCATCCTCAAGTACCCAGGGGACACAGAAAGAATATGCAAACTCCAGATGGAAAGTAACCATTTGGGAATTTGAATCCAAGTCTCTGGAGCTGTGAAGCAGCACTGTTAACTACTGTGCTATTATCAGAAATAAAACGGCATTAAAAACTTTCAAATGTTTCTTACTGACTTCATTTAAGATATTGTGTTATTACATAAGTATTTTTGGAAGAATTGTGAAAATAGAAAAAAACAAACATGCGCCTGGGTAATTGTTCTCTAAAGAATGAGACGCTCATAAAGGCAGAGCCCAGCCTAATTACTGTAATTAACACACACGAAGCACAGGCAGATTGTTAGAAAATGTTAACGCTTTATTTTGTATTGGTACAAAAGGTGCAGGTCTCATTTTGTTTCCTCATATTCCTTTAAGATGAATCTCATACTAATATTGTCCTACAGTATTTACATTTAATCAAACATATTGTCATTTCCAGGTTGTGTAAAATGTCAAAGTCATGAACAGCTTCTAAATCTTAACAGGTGTTGAAATATTTATTAAAGTGCTTCTTTATACTCTATATCACAACAGCATTTTTTTTTTTAAGATTTTGACTTGCTTTTGTTTTAACCAAAGTAATATATATTTTAGCATATGGAAATGGGGCACCAGATCTGCCTTTAAGAACATTGGTTTTGGTGCAGATATTGGTTTTACCGACTTAAATTACATTAAATGCAATAATCAATTTTAAGGAAATAAAATTATCTTGGAATATCATACAAATAAATAGTAGCACAGGCCAGCATTACTGCATGCTAACGCCGGCATGTCATGTTTCAAGCAGTAAAACGTTTTGCTACTGACAACAGGTCACATTAGGGTGCCCCCATGCGGAAGCCCGATTTTTGAAAGGCTCTCGTGTTGACGCTTACAGCCCGCAGAGCCTTGAAACGACTAACTGAAGCAAGCAAGGGCATCCTGATCTAACATTCAAATGTTGCTGTACTTGTTCAAAGTAGGAGACATTTAGATTGCCACTTGAAACATGTACTGTAAGGAAATCAACATGTGCTCAGAAAAGCAACGCAAGTTGAACAATTACAAGAAACCAACAAATAATAATAATAATAATAATAATCATAATAACAATAATAATAATAATAAAAAAAAAGATTGTGGAAATGTTTACAGCTCAAGCTCTTGTTTGTTTTCTGTTCTCTCTTTCATGTACTGACACACACTGCTATTCTTTATCCACTTCGACATATTGTGAGTGGTTCTCTGGGGATTTGCTGTGTGTTTTACTTAAGTGCAGCTTGACGGCGTGATTGCTGGCAAATGTTCGACTGCACAGCTTACACTTAAACTTGGAGTCCACGTCATCTTCTGTGACGGGGGCTTCTGCCACCCGTACCCCCATCCCAATCCCTTTGGGCACTTCCGGCTCTGCTTGCGTCTGTGGCTCTGAGGGAAGCTTGTTCATGTCTTTTAATTGAAAGCCCAGATGGGACTCTAAATGGCTGATAAAAGCAGGGGGCGACCTGAACTGGGAGGCACAGTCATTACAGTAGAAAATTGGGTGACCAGTGTCCATGTTCTTCAGGAATTTGGTCCCTCCTGTTTTTCTCAGTTGATATTTGACATTGGCCAGCCAGTGACTAATGGTGGTCATAGAAAGTCCAGTAAACTTGGCAATATGCATTCGTTCCTGAGGACCCAAGTCTGACAGCAAATACTTGCCTTCTGAGGTCTGGAAGAGGCTAGATGCAAACTGGGCCTGCAGAATGAGCAGGTGTTGGGGGTTCCAGTTGGACTGCCTGCCTTTCCTCTTATGCACAGAGTAGACTTCAGCTGACACATCCTCAAAGCGGCGCACGTCACTTTCAAGCTTCACAGAAGGCATCCTTGATGGTGGTGAGGGTTTGGGGGTAGTAGCTTTTGGAAGAACTTTCACCATGTCGGCAATATCGGATAGGGCATGCTTTTGCGGTACCGGAGTGCATGACTGTGCTTGAGAGGTTGGCGTGCTTTTGGTGCTTTTAGATTTGGTCAGATCAATGGGTTGGTCACTGCTTTCGAAAAGGAAATGGTTGTCTAGCCTGCTGGCTTGAGGCGGGACTGGGGCCAAAGCAGGCTTTTCCATCAGGCTTCTGTTAATTTTGGATAACATGGCTGCCGTGCCAGCGCTTAGCACAGAATCAGGCCTTGGCCCGGACGGCTTATTGGCTTTGCCCAAGTGATTGTTTAAAACAGACTGAAGAGCACTAAGTGGGTTAACACTGAGAACCTCGGGAGGGTCATTCATGGAAGCACACATACCACTGGAGCCATTTAGTGCAGTGAAAGGCTGGGACTGCTGAGACTTCTTGTTATCTTCCATAAGATCTGGCTTGCTTTCCTTTGAATCACTTCCATCTTTCCCAAGTACTCTTTCTCGTTTTAAGACAACAGGTAATTCATCCTGCATGTGGTTGTCAAGAGCAGCTTCCACAGTGGCATTGGAATTGGGAGAATCTGTCCGCTTACTGGCACTGCAATGCTCCTTTTTGACAAACACGTTAGAGGTCTCGATGGCAGAAGTGTTCTGGTAAAATTTCCCCTTTGGAGCGATTGGTCTCAACCTGCTGTTAAAGCTTTGCTTCAAGTGAAGTGGCTGGGCAGCTGGTGGCTGTAAGGGACTCTTTATCACTCCAGACAGCTGATATGCAGCGTGAATGCTGGGGTACGCACTCCAGCTTGGTGTGCCAGTTTGAGCCTTGTTAATTGCTGAAGCCACAGTGTTGGCCAGAGATTTCAGAATATCCGCTCCTCCCTCAGCCTCGTGCTCTAGGTCTTCTTCTCGGAGGTACGGGTACTTGAACATGGCATCTTCTTGCTTACGCTCGCCTTCTTCATGTTTGCTTTCATTAGGGCCTTTCTCTTCAACTTTCATGTCATCAGTGACATCAGCACCTTCTTTTTTTATCTCCAAGTCTTCTGAACCTGCAATGCTTGGTGATGTTTTGCCCACATCTGTAACAGCCTGAGTATCACTAGCCGGAGGCTCTGCCAACGACTGCATTTTTTCTACAGCTATGGGATCGAGGGCTAACTGCTTTCCCTTTTTGGATGCAGAACTTGTAACTTTAATAAAATGACCTGTGACCATCATATGAGTAGTTAACTGTTGAAGTGTATCGTGAGAACTTCCACACTCCATGCACTTCAGTATTTGAGACTTGCAGGTCTCAAACTGCCATGTGTAACTGGCTCCATTCTGGTAGCCATAGCGGTTGTTATTGGACAAGTGAAAGGCAGAGGATTTAGGGGAATCTGCATAACCTGATATTCCTGTGGTTGAATCTGGTGAACAAGGCCGAGCTGTTTCATAAGCCCGTTTCTTGGTGGGTGGGACTAACTTTGATGCAATGACAGGAATTGGTTCTTTCAAAGGCACTTTCTGGTAATGTTTAGTTTTGATCATATGGACACTTAAATCTTGAAGTGAATCAAATGAATGGCCACAGAACATGCATTTGAGGACCTTTTGGGCGTCCTCTTTTCCCTCCATGTCTTGCAAACTCCTTTTCCGTGTCTTTGAACAGGAGGTTGATGCATCTTTCTTTCTGTTATGGTTGTCGTCCTGATAATGCCCACTTTTGTTCATGTGCACGGTCAGCTCCACCAAAGAGTCGTAAGCTGCACTGCAGTCTTTGCACCTGAAGCGGCTGGCACCTGTAAACACAGTCCCGCACGGTTTGCTGTTCTGTCGGTAGAGGTGGACAGAACTAAAAAGATTAGGCTTAGAGATGGGTTTGGGAGACAATGTCTGTTGCAGAGTTTTTGACAAAGCGTCCTGGTGCCAGTCAAATTCACTCTTGCTGCTCCCATTGGTGCTGTCACAGCTCGGGCCACTGGGGTTACTGGTAGATTTGAGATCCAAGCCAATTCCTGCCCAGTAGGAATCTGAAAGGAAGTTGGCATAAGCTGCTCTCATTTTCTCCAGACTGTTTTGCATCTCTTCCTTCAGTTTTGGGCCGCTTGGGTCTTCCTCTTTGTGACTTTTAGAAGGAGAGCTGCTCTTGAAGTCAGCCATCCGATCACTGTGGTCACTGAGGTGAGACTCCAGCTCCACTTCTTGAGTGGACAGAGCACTTCGTGGGGAATTCTGGAAACTACAGCTACTCTTGTTATCCAATTCCTTGTCTTCCAGCTCTTTTGAACTGGCCTTAACATCCTGGCAACTTTCTTCTGTGGCACCGTCATTGTCACTTTCATCTCCTTCAGCCGTTTCCTCAATATTGACATCTTCATCAGGCATGTACACTGCAAAAAAAAAAAACCAAAACACCTATTAGGAAGTGATTGTTTAAAAGAAAACACAGTTTCTTAAATAAGTAATAGTACTGGCACTGGCATAGATTACAGTGAATACACCCCTCTAGTACTATTCACATGAAAATTCTGACAGGTAAGATGAGCAGACACTAACAAAAGCATCACCAGAAACACACTTCCAGTGTTTACTATTGTCTTGAGAAAAAAAAGGTGATGATTAAATAGTGACTACTTTTGAGAATCATTGTAATGACTGCGTCTGTCTTGTTAAACAATACGCTGGCATGGGGAAGGTAATCGAGGCAGCAGAGATTTAAGGACGTAACAAGTGAATCATTAGAGAGAAACAAAGTTACAACACTAAGGAAGAGAGATAGAAAAACATAAACTTGGTACAAAACAAAGTCAAAGTCATGAGCACGGGCTTGAACAAAACCAGAATAATTCCCTGGTAGCGTGGAGTTTTGCAAAACTGTCCCCAAAATTTGTTAGTTTTGTATGTGATTCCACAATGGCAGAATGCAAAAACCAATAAAATCTTTGGAGCTTATAAAGTAAAAATCAATGACTATTGCTCCCTAAGGGTTATTTCATACCCAAAATCATTGTTTTCTTCCTCAGCTGGCCCAGTTTTCCACAGTTTCCTTCGTGATTTGTAAAGTTTATGTTGGCAGTTTACCTGAGAACGTGTCAAGGCACTCTGAGCCTGGACTCTGTGAACAGCACTATATCAAAATCAGCTGAATTTAAATGAATATGTGGTGACTTTTGGTTATGAAAAAACACCATTTGTGGATTTTTTTGCAAAGCAAAACTCTAAGGTTTCCGGTAGATTTAATTTTGTGTGAACTGTTGACCTAATTCTTTTGGTCACTACCCAAAAACTCATGACCATAGTTAACGGCTGGGACACAGATCCATTTGAAAATGCAGAGCTTTGCTTTTCAGCTCAGTTCTCTTCAGCACAACTGACTAGTACAACATAAGCATTTCTGTGGATGCAGTTCCAACATGCCTATCAATATCTCACTCTCTTCTTCCATCACTCGTGGGCAAATACCCTGAGGCCCTGCCTCTGCTCGAGGCAGCACCTCATTCTAATATGGAGGGGGCACTCCACCCTTTTCCAGTTAAGAACCATGACCTCAGACTTTGTGGTGCTGATCCTAATCCTGGCCACTTCACACTTTTCTGCAAACCTCCCCACTGTACATCTAAAGTCACAGCCTGATTAAGTCAACAGGACCACATCATCAGCAAAAAGCAAAGATGCGATCCTCAAGTCACTGAACTGGAAACTCTCCATTCCTTGGCTATACCTAGAAATTCTGTCAATAAAAATTACAGACAAAATCTGTGACAGAGGGAAGCCTTGGGAATGAGCCTGAGTAACTGCTGGCAATGCAAACCAAGAACCGAATAGCCAGCATCAGCAAGATTGATACCCTGCACTCCTGTAGCCTGGCCTGGCATAGGTCTAATGGGCAACATGGGGCTGTTCTCCAGTATGCCAACCACCTTCAGGAGGAGTCATAAGGATCCAGCGCATTGTGCTTCCAGCAGAAGTCAAAGACTGGTGCCTTGGCGGATGGCAAGAGTGACTCTAGGGATCAAAAATGAAAGAATTTAAAATATAATTTTAATTTTCTGTTAAAAGCAATACATTTCTGAAATGTACAGTGAACAAAGTGAGGTCCAAATGTGGGCAAACATTTACTGTAGAAACTGCAACAGCTTTGATCATCTAATATGATGCCTGCTAATAAAGCACCTAAGCTATGTGGAGAACAAGTCCATAGAGATTATGCTTATGCTACATATTGTGTGTTTTAGCCTCCATAATATAAATGTACATTTATGAGAAGCTAGGATCGCAGGGTATGAGCTATGAGGACAGGCAGAAAGAGCTGAATCTTTACAACTTATGTAAACTATGATTAAGCAGTCATATGAAACAAGTGTTTAAAATTACAAAGAGAATTAGGACGGTGGATGCCACCCGTTACCGTAAAGCACGTTCTTGTTCATGAACACAGGGGCACAATTGGTTAAGGGTACGTTTTACATAGATGTTTCACACAGATGTTAGTTTTTTTTTTTCACGCAGAGGCCTGTAGATAAATGGAACAAATTCCTCAGCAGTGTAGTTGAAAGTGTCATCTTGGTGACGATATTTTAGAAATTTTAGGCTGTGCTAGTCTGCACGATCTTAAACCCATGTACTCAATGCTCAACTCAAAGAAGAGTAGTAGGGCAAATCTTCTTTCGGATGGTTCTTATCTGAACTCTAATGTTTGTTGTATATACAGTAGAGATACCCAGAAAGAATTACAAAGAAGTGATCCCCCCTCTTCATTGCTGATCTCAAACTGTCTAAAATTGTTTCAAATTACAATTTTCAAAGGTTTGAAGTAACTTGAAGCACAGCTTGTTCCCAGAATATCAACTATTTACACAAGTTTCATGTCAACCGCAGTGAAGAATTCAATAATAAAAAGCGCATCAGCACTCAGGGCTGCTGCAATTCTAACTCTGCCTGGAAAGTGCTAGCATTACATTATTTAGGACCAAAAAAGCCAAGAAATATAAATGTAGTCACTTTAAAACAATGTAAAAATGTTTGAATAATTAAAGCGGTGTATTGTTAATTTGGACAATATGCATCATAACAAAATAAAACAAAAGTCGGTCAACACTTCCCACATTGTAATGACAAGCCTGGAGTTTTTGACTCACTTATCTGATCACTGTTGTCGTCTGTAATCTGTACAAAGCAATGATCACTGGGACTTAGAAGACACTTAATACTAAACAAATTCTGTGAAAACAAACATATTGTAAAAAAAGCCTGTAGAAATACGTTATTATTTAGTCATGAGCTCAAAAAGATATTAAAAGAAATATATTTGCAAAAGGGGGCTTTTGTGTCATTAAAATGCCTTATAGATACAGTATCTAAAAATCCATCTTCAGAACCCACTTGCTTGACTTCAGGTTTGCAGGGAGCCAGATATTGCCTAAGCGCGCACACACACACACACACACACATCTGTTCCTGTTAGGCCAAGTTAGGGTCAGCAATTGACCAAGCATGCCTTTGGACAAGGGGTAAAAACCAGAGAAATCTGGAGAAGGAGACACATGGATTTAGGGAAAATGTACAAACTTCACACTGACAAACACCAAGCACAAATCTAAGCAAACACATCTCCCAAAATCAAAAGATGTATTTTGAAGAATTTGCAAATAAGCTCAATGGCCATAAAAGTACTCCTGTAAACATCAGGCTGAATTAAAGGTTCTGTCAGATTACATGAATTTTCCAGTGATTTTCAGTTGCAGACTCCATTAACATATCTCTGTCCTGTCGGTGGTAGTCATGTATGCCCTCCCCTGACTTTCACTCACGTAGTCTAACACGCCCAGCAACTTAGTTGAGCAAGTCTACAACCCATCCCATCAAAATCATACTGGTTTGATTTGTCTTAAGTTGTAAGCGTGTGTATGTCACCTTGAAATACAATGCATATACTGTAGCATTAGGAACACAGGAGTTTTGGACCTCACAAACACAAGACAGGCCTGGTCATCTGATGTCTGATGATGTCAGCAACTACCGTTGTCAAGTTTATCATCACCCCTTACTAAAAGTTGCGCAGCGTGTCACTAACTTAAGACAAAGCAAAAGTCCTTGTCATTGTTTAGAAAATTAGAACAATATCTCAGATTTATCTCAAGATGGATTTTTGTGTCAGGTTTCTTCAGATTTCAGAAATTCCATTCAAACTCAAGTCATTTATAAATATGATATGGCACCCCAGGGTGCTATCCCAACTTGGAACATTTAGAGTTGAAAGGTCTGTATATTTAGAACTGTAGATTTTTTGAGCAAAAACAAAAAGGAGGACAGATGAAAAGAAGAAGATAAGCTATCAAAAAGAAAGAGAAAGGTAAAGCCATGCAGCCCCAATGGTCCTTGTCTATCTGCTGATTTGTGCATTTCTAAAGTGGCATCAAGCACTCTCGGACCATCCCTCCTCACCTTATATAGTCACTGTCCAAACTACCTGATTATACCTTCTTCCTGCCTGTAGACTCCTTGCCCCAACTTACTTTCCTAACTTTAGCTCGATTATTAAGAAGCCTTTAAACTCCATGTAGTTGCTATTTCTACAGTTGGTCTCAAAAGTGAAAGAGTCTAGAGAATAAAGGCTAGGTTGTTTCCATGACTAAGAGGTAGGAGCTATGAGGTGCACTGAAGCCATTCACATCGTACCTGTAGTGAGCATTATTTCTGATACTGCCCTAAGCTGAGTAAAGCGAGCTCACAAATGTCTTCTGTGACATTAAGGACGCTCACCAGAGAACACAGAAAGCACTACTACAATGACAGAGCTTGCTTTAGCAAAATCTGTTAATGTAAATTGACTACTCACTTCCCTCTCTTATTTCAGCTAAATACTATGCTTATTACTATACTATAGTATATATATATATACATATACAATCTATATATAGAAAATCCTAAGCCTAAAAGTGCAATGGTGACGTTTTAAAACCTACATATATATGTTTGGTATCATTCTTTTCAGAATTTTTCGAACTATGTGATGTTGTTAGATTTTCATATTGTTATTCCGTTTTTAAATTATAAACTGAAAAATATCAAGAACTCACGTCTCATGAGACAGGACTTTGTGCCAAGAGATTTAACCACGCCCAATGCTGGAAATAAAAGACAAAGAGTAGGACAGCTGCATGAGACGCAGATCACACGGCATGGCAACAGCAGCAAGCCAGCAGCTGATCGAGCAAAGAGGAGGTAAAAAAAGCTGTGTTTCCCATTGTATCACCGTTTAAGAGGGGGTTTCGGAGGAGTGATTGCGTCTCCTTGGGGTGCGTTCAGCCACCCTCTTCACAAAGCAGGCGGCAGAGATGCAAAGAGGCTGGCGAGAGAAGACAGCAGGGGGGAACCCCCTAGTATATATATACTGTATGTCACCCTAAACGTGACTCTAAAAATCTGCACCGTAACAAGCCTGGCAATACTAACAAGTATTCTGTGCCTTCTAGGCAGCCTGATGTAGAACAATGAGAATCTTTCATCAATGTTGATGAATACCTACTGTGATTAGGTTTTTCTTAATAACGACATAAAAATTCGATTTGGTGAACCTCTACGAACACAGAAAGCTGATAACTTTAGAAATAAATATGTTAATGTGAATGCAGAGCAGCACATATAGACGGCAAGTTTAGATGGAGAAGCAAAAATCATTTTACCCCTAAAGATGCAAAATTCAAAAAAATAACATTGGTCAAATCTTGTTAGATAAAAATAGAGTATTTTAGTTTTAGCTGTATGTTACTAGCGTGCAAGGACTGTAAGCAATTTTTCTAGGTTAGTATAATCTTTGTCAGGATCCATTAGTCATGTTCTCATGTTACTCAGTGGAGTTGTGCCCTCTGAGACAGCCATCACAATTGTCATGTTAAGATAAAATGTCCCTTTAGCCATGACTGTGCTGGGCATGCCTCTGTGGTAGCTAATGTTGAGGTCAGTTTAAAACTTCTGTGTGAGCTGAAGGCATTGAAACGGTAAAAAAGAATAGGAGCTCGCTAGCTCCTTTTAGCAGTTATTCCCTCTTTTCAGCAGATTAAGCCACCTAAGAAAATATTCAACACACATTTATAAAGACAGGCAATCGTTTAGAATGCTGTATACATTTTCCACAGTCACAGACTTAAAAAGACACCATGTACAATACACAAAAAAAAATTAAATACCAGTTACTCTTTACATTAACTGAAACTGCCTTTCCAAAGATGAATTCAGTGATGTAATTGTGACATTGTTCCAAATGCCTGAGAAAAAATTAGGTCCTTATTTAACTGACACTGTTTAACTGCATTGTGCAGGCCATTATTTGGAATAAGCATGGCAGTCTGTGCTTTACTCACCATTAGGGATAAAAAGTATTGGGTCTTCCTAGAGATGGTGAGTACTATGCTTAATAAGACACCACCAATTGACTCTCATGTCCTACTGGAATTTTCAGGTGGCATTGTGGGAAATAATAAAGAAACATGGTTGAAGCCAAGCTGAATGACCTCCCTGATTTAAATCTGAGTGGTGAGTTAATTTGCACTTATTAGCTGGACATTTATAGCAAACACTGTTCGAACACATGGTAGTTTCACATGGACAGTCTGAAAGTTCATGGAGTGCCAGGACAATCATGCTTTGTATAAAGAGTTCAAAACACTCTTTTGAAAAACATTCTACTTTATCCAGGATAAAACTAAGGGCATTACGTGTGAAAGGACCCTCTTTTAAGACCTTTGTCAATAACACTAAGAATCTGGCTGTGAGGTAACCCTTGGGACCATCAGGCCAGAGGAAAGACCACAGGGCACAGATATATTCATAACAGGGGACCTGTAATATATATATATATATATATATATATACATACATAAACTTCTTACTGTAAAATAAAAATATTTTTTTTTTATAATTTTCAGCCTGCATAATAGTACAAAAATAAAAATAACTTTGCAATTCACTTTTTCTTTGGATGTGCACAATGAAATGTTTAATGAACAGAATCAACAGATCAATACTCATCACACCTAAAATTCCCCAATAATCATTCACTACAAGCACACATTTCAGCCTTCCTTTCTAAAGTGTTTCGCTCCAAGGTATACTTAGTTTCTTTTCTTTGCTTTTCAAAATAATGTAATCAAACTCTGAATAAACCTGAGGCAGAGATCAAAACAAATACCCTCATACTTCAAACTCGTTATGCTGTGCAATCAATTTGTAATGGAGAACATGCATTTGCCATCTTTGATTTTGTGCCAAATGGTGTAGCTTCTACAATGTCTCCCTATGCACACACTATTATTCTTTTTTCATTTTAAGGTGGACAACTGCACTACCATCTTTATGTTTCTTGTTCATTATTTAGAGTTTCTTGTTTTTATTAGATGTGCTATCTCTGTCTCTGTCTCTATCTCTGTCTCTCCCTCATTACTTTTGTTCAGAATATCAAATATGCGGAAATCTTCAAGCAAGAGAAAAGAGGAGCAGAAAAGAGTGAGTGAACGAATGGACAGATTAAGGACATATAAACATTGTGGATCCTAGGACTTTTATGCATCAGAGAGTGAGGCCACAAACAGACATGGTCATTTATTAAACAATCATACAGTAGACCAAAACCTAAGTGTTCTTCATACACATTTCTATGCAGAAGTGAGTACACTTGACAAGCCCCAATAAGGACGAAACATTTTCTTTTTAATTTAAATACAGTTGCTATACTCAACATGCCATTAAAGTACCTGTCTGTGTTTTGCATATTAAGGTAACTGAAGAGATATGATTAGCATGCAATTTCTCTCCACACCCAGAATGATGTCAAGAAGGCCAAAATAATAAAGAATTTTCATTTAATGTTTAAAATTAAACTCAAGACAGAAATAAATAAGGGCAGCACAAAGCCCCAAATACCAGCAGACAAACTAAAGCCTGCTGCCCACTGAACCTGTCTTTAATGGTCTTGAACTGCAGTCCACCAGGTCGGGTGGCTCGCCCTGTTGTTCTCTCCTTCATATATCACAGAGCACTCCTGTTCTCACCCCCTATCTTTCCCTGTAGTTACCCTATACATACATATATACATACAAAATACACCTGAACCAGCACTCACATGGGACTAACTCAGAAACATATCATTGAGATATGGGTTTGGGGGGAGAATTCAGAAAACACCCACACAAATAAAAACTCCACACGAAACAACCACATGCAGAATTTGAACCCTGAAAAAATAATTCTCATGGTATATTGTAGGTTTGAAGTAGAAACAGCAGCCTTTATAAATATGAGTTATTGTGAGTAGTCAAGAAAATGTCTGAATTTCATGGAGGTGTTGCAACAGTCAATAGAACAATGTGCTAGAAATGATGCCTGGCATTAAATATTTAAAAAGTTGCCAAAACCTTGGAAATAGAAAGGGTGCAAAAATTAACTGAAACAATTTTAACTTCAAAAATCCTATTGTTTTTCAATGTAATCTATACTAATAAAAGGCAAAGCCCTCACTGACTCACTCACTGACTCACTCATAACTAATTCTCCAACTTTCCGTGTAGGTAGAAGGCTGAAATTTGGCAGGCTCATTCCTTACAGCTTACTTACAAAAGTTAAGCAGGTTTCGTTTCGAAATTCTACGCGTAACGGTCATAATGGTCGACAACGTCCGCCATTTTGAACTTTCTTATTTATGGCCCCATCTTCACAAAATTTGGTAGGCGGCTTCCCTGCACTAACCGAAACCGATGTACATACTTATTTCGGTGGTATGACGCCACTGTCAGCCGCCATGTTGAACTTTCCAACGTCACTAATTCTCCAACTTCCCGTGTAGGTAGAAGGCTAACCCCCATCTTCACGAAATTTGGTAGGCGGCCTCCCTGCGCTAACCGAAACCGATGTATGTACTTATTTTGGTGGTATGACGCCACTGTCGGCCGCCATATTGAACTTTCCAACGTCACTAATTCTCCAACTTCCCGTGTAGGTAGAAGGCTGAAATTTGGCAGGCTCATTCCTTACAGCTTACTTACAAAAGTTAAGCAGGTTTCATTTCACAATTCTACACATAACGGTCATAACGTTCGACAATGTCCGCCATGTTGAACTTTTTTATTTATGGGCCCATCTTCACAAAATTTGGTAGGCGGCTTCCCTGCGCTAACCGAAACCAATGTACGTACTTATTTCGGTGGTATGACGCCACTGTCAGCCGCCATATTGATCTTTCAACGGCCTTTGTTAATTATGGGCCCATCATCAAGAAATTTGGTACACGGGTTCCCAACGCTAACTGAATCCTACTTGCGTACATATATACGTCCATAGCCTGCAGCTCGGTCACCATGTGAGGCGGCTTTGGGTCCCCCATCCCAATGCCTCCCAAGTTGTTGGCTGCCTGCCTATATAGGACTGTCTGTCGCTCCGGTCTCTACATTCCCTTCCTTGCTTCGCCACGGGATTCACATCTCCCTGCTGATAACTACAGCCTTTTTATTTAATCCACGGCTTCTTCGCTGTTTTATTGTTCGTTTATTACAATTATAGTTATTGTGTAGGTATTTTAGACTTACTTTACATTGTTCAGGTACCCATTTCCTTTATCGTTCCAACCGTACCCCCATTAACATGTCTATCGAGGTGATCACCATCGATCAAAGAACTGTCACTTACTGAGTGGTTTCCATGCCCGGAGATGGCACCTACCTTTTCCATTCTCTTTGTTACATATTGCACGGCCATATCAGGCTCACTCTTGATATCCGGAGGAACATTGTGTCTTATGTATTGAATGACTGGGACAGGTTCAAGGTGTGGACTGATGACAGTACAGGAGATAATTATACTACACAGGAGCACTATAAGAGTGAAATGCTTAAGCCCTTCACCTATGGTTCTGCATGTGAGTTGATGGCTGCCGCTGAATTGTTCGGTTGTCTCTTTCAAGTGTACCGAAATGGCCAAATATTTTACACCTTTGGACAACCGCCAATGCCTCTTAAACATCTTAGATTCACAGGTGACGATTTCAGTAGTGGACACTTTGATGTTTATGAATGTTTAAACTCTCAAAAGCTGGATGTGGAGTTATCGATGAAACCGGCTGTATGCTTACAACGCTTGACAGATGCCGAATGTCACTTCAACAGAAGTCCTGCAAAATACTGTTGTAATTGAAACAAACCATGAAACTCAAAGCGATTGTGACAGCAGCAATCCAAGCTGTGAGATTTGAAACAAGATTACTTTTCACATGGCCAACTGTACGTTGCATGCTCAAGAGTAAGCTCAGCGCACAGCTTGGTCATATTACAACCGGAGGGCCGAAATGACAATGTGGTATACAAAGAGATCCTTAACAAATAATTATTGGTATATTTTCCCTCAGTTTAAAACAGTTTAATTTTCTTCTTAATAAAAATTTTAAGGCAGTACTTTGCCACTGCGAAGCGCGGGTATTTTGCTAGTCAATAATAACAATCACTTAATAAAATATTTGAAAAATTTTAATTGTGAACAATAATGCAAAATTTTGACATTTTTATTGATGTTATCGAGAAAGTGAAGTGTTTACCAGAAAATGTTCATATGCCAAGATGTGTACTAGAAATTAGGGTAGAAGATTCACATAACATAGGATTCCCTTACCCTGTGTGTCAGTGCTTAGCATACTTCTGCATGGAGCAAAAATCACATATTGTAGTTTCAAAAAAAGAAGCAAATGCATCCATTCAGTCAATCATTTCCTGAACTAATGTATTCCATTTTAGAACTGTTAGTCATGGCCAAAATTATCGGCACCCCAGGAATTTTCCAAGAAAATGCACCATTTCTCCCAGAAAATTGTTGCAATTACAAATGTTTTGGTATACACATGTTTATTTCCTTTATGTGCATTGGAACAGCACAAAAAACAGAGAAAAAAGCCAAATCTGACATAATTTCACACAAAACTCAAAAACCAGGCTGGACAAAATTATTGGCACCCTCAACTTAATATTTTGTTGCACGCCCTTTGGAAAAAATAACTGAAATCAAGCACTTCCTATAACCATCAACCAGCTTGTTACACCTCTCAACTGGAATTTCCCACCACTCTTCTTTTGCAAACTACTCAAGGTCTCTCAGATTTGAAGGGCGCCTTCTCCCAACAGCAATTTTGAGATCTCTCCATAAGTGTTCAATCGGATTTACATCCGGCTCATTGCTGGCCACTTCAGAACTCTCCAGCGCTTTGTCTTCAACCATTTCTGGGTGCTTTTGGAGGTATGTTTGGAGTCATTGTCCAGCTGGAACACCCATGACCTCTGACGCAGATCCAACTTTCTGACACTGGGCCCTACATTGCGCCCCAATATCTTTTGGTAGTCTTTTGATTTGATGATGCCTTACACACAGTCAAGGCATCCAGTGCCAGAGGCAGCAAAACATCCCCAAAACATCTTAGAACCTCCACCATGTTTGACTGTAGGTACTGTGTTCTTTTCTTCGTAGGCCTCATTCCGTTTTCTGTAAACAGTAGAATGATGAGCTTTACCAAAAAGCTCTACCTTGGTCTCATCTGTCCACAAGACGTTTGCCCAGAAGGATTTTGGCTTCCTCAAGTACATTTTGGCAAACTTCAGTCTGGCTTTTTTATGTTTCTGTGTCAGCAGTGTGGTCCTCCTGGCTCTCCTGCCATAGCGTTTCATTTCGTTCAGATGTCGACGGATAGTTCGAGCTGACACTGTTGCACCCTGAGTCTGCAGAACAGCTTGAATATGTTTTGAAGTTGATTGGGGCTGTTTATCCACCGGACTGTACTTCATTGGAGTCTTTTATCAATTTTTCTCTTCTGTCCAAGTCCAGGGAGATTAGCTACAGTGCCATGTGTTGTGAACTTCTTGATTATGTTGTGCACAGTGGACAAAGGAACATGAAGATCTCTGGAGATGGACTTGTAGCCTTGAGATTGTAGATATTTTTCCACAATTTTTGTCCTCAAGTCCTCAGACAATTCTCTGCTCTTCTTTCTGTTCTCCATGCCTAGTGTGGCACACTCAGACACACAACAGAAAGGTTGAGTCAACTTTTCTCCATTTTAGCTGGCTTCAGGTGTAATTGCTATATTGCCAGCACCTGTTTCTTGCCACAGGTGAGTTCAAACGAGCATCATATGCCTGAAATAAAATGATTTACCCACAATTTTGAAAAGGTGCCAATAATTTTGTCCGACCCATTTTTGGAGTTCTGTGTGACATGATGTCAGATTTGGCTTTTTTTCTCTGTTTTTTTGTGTTGTTCCAATGCACATAAAGGAAATAAACATGTGTATACCAAAACATTTGTAATTGCAACAATTTTCTGGGAGAAATGGTGCATTTTCTGGGAAAATTCCAGGGGTGCCGATAATTTCAGCCATGACTGTAACCTGACAATATGGAGAGCAAAGCTGGATTCAGTCTTGGACAAGCACTCTCACACATGTACGAAAAGTCACTCCTTCCAGGAGGATGCAGAGATGCCAATCAGCCTAACATGCACGACTTCAGATGGGGGTAGGAAAAAGTCCTGAGAAAACCCCAGGCAGATGTGTGGAGGATGTGCAAAGTGCACACTGACAGTGAAAAGATATTCAGTTTCTTGAGCCATGAGACAGTAGTTAACCTCTGTGCCAATGTGTGTTTAAGCTAAGTCGTTCGACTAAACAATTAAATTGTGGAGGCACAATTTTATTATTATTATTATTATTATTATTAACACAGTTTGACAACAGCTGGTAGGACTTTGGATCTTAAACTTTAAAGCTGCTAGATCAAACCTCACTGTTTGACAAAAAACAGGTCTCCTAATTTGACTGTTGTTCCCCAGTTTTAGAAAAACATATTTATACAATTGTACTTTATTCCTCTCTTAAAAACACCTTTGGAAAAGGTTTCAAATGAACACATAACTAAAGCATCAAGATTTGCCCTTTGAGGCTCCCAGCCTGTCTTCTTAACTTTGGTATATGTTGCTGATGTCACCGTTTTTAATTCTGTGCTTATTGATATACAAATACAAAACTCCTTCCTTCTCGTTTGTCTTATTATATTAAATTTCCACTCTGCTTTGCATTTTTACAACATGCTACCAGGTTCTTACTTCAGATGTGTAATGCTTCAGCCAGGCCGCAAGTTCCTTTATAGAACCAGGGAGGACGTTGCTCAGTGAAATCACACCATGTTTAGTTAAGATGCTGCTTTTTTTTGAGGCTTGCGAAGCGTGTCCTGAGGACTTTGAAATATTTACAGCCATAGCTGTTCTCTTTTTTAGATAGTGTGCTAACAACACCAACATTTTCTTTCATGTCCAGAAAATACACAAAGGGGTCCCAAAGGCCGGGGTATTGCCCTATGGCCACTTCATACTTTTTCATGATTCTCATTACGCCCTGGCAGCTATTTGATTGAAGACTGGCGGACAATGACAAAATATCAAGGCCGATAGACCATCATTGTGGCGACGCTGAGAAATGAGCTTCGAGAATGGCTTCTTCAAAAGCACTTCAAGCTAAGTCAAGCTGACACATACACACTGATAAATACTAAGATCTGTTAGTCGAGCAAGATTTAAAACAAGCCTGGCACTTTGCTGCAAAATCCCAAGGAAGACAATTAGCCTGGCAAGAATGGCTGGTGAATCACGATGACAGGTTTTGACAAACTGACAAGGATTGTACCTGAAAGGTCTTCATTGGTGACTTCAAACAGAGACATAGCAGCATTCAGGGGAGCCATGCAGACTGGAGAAATTTCTAATTATTCTGTTATTGAAGCTATAGGCAGTGCAATCACATAATGAAGCTAGAAGTAGAAATTGCAGGCAGGAAGAGAACTGGGGGATTGAAGTAAGATGGCGTTTTTGACAAATGACTATGATCACCTGCCGCACATTGGGAGCCTGCAGTCGGTGGGTTTGTTCACACTATTTCTTTGACTTCTTTGATAAAAACGTAAGGTTAACAGTTTTCCACCCTTCCCCTCTTAAGTATGTTGTTATTATTGAGGCAAATCCATATAGGTTGTGGCCAAATTGACAGATCTGTTTTTTTATCATCACGGTGATACTTGCAGTATTTCTTTTTTAAATTTCTTTTGAGAATATTAATTTAAATTAAGAAAAAATGTTGATTAGGTGTGCTTAGCTGAATAACGTAACAGAAGATACCAAATACTCTGACTTATAGTTTAAGCAATAATTATAATAAATATTTGAAATATATTGGACGTAGCCCTCGCCTCTTGAATCTCCTGAGTATGTGTGCACTCATCCACTGTGATAACAAGCTTTTACATGGAAAATGATTTTACATGGATCAAAAATGCTTCCCATTTAATAATACCTAAATTGACAGGATACATATTAGAATGTTGCTTTATAACTGGCACCAATAAATACAGTATAGCACCTTTTTGTTACATAATTATCATTTTCCGGCATGTTTAAATAGAGTGGACTACATAAGCCATCCAGTTTAAAATATTCTAAAGTCAGTTTCTATGTTTTTTATTGTGGTTTGGTATATGTAGAGAATCAGTACTGTTGCTGATGTCTTGTTTTCCTTTTCTATTTTTTTGGAAGAGTAGGGGACCTTGCTCACTTCTCTCGTCCACCCCTGGTTTTGGTTAACCGGATATACAATTTAAAGAGTTTGTCATTTTTATGGAAATGCATTATTTTTACTTTTAGTTTAAAACTTCAGTAAAAACAATATTTGGAATTAACTTTTCTTCAGGATCGCTTATAACTGCCTGTGAGTGAATATCGTTTCTTTCTCTCCAATAAATAAACCAACTTTTTTGAATGTTTGTCCATGCTCTTTCTTCTTTGCGTAGTTGTTGATGTGTCATCTGGAACGTTTAAAATTATTGTCCTGATAAAATTTATAACAGCTGACAGCGTGGAAAATGTGTTTAACAAAAGCATTCACACGACTGTGGTTTGATGACCGTGGTCTTGTTTGAAAATGGCATTAAGTAGGGCGTGACTTAAAAGAATCTAATAGCAAAAGTCACCGTCTCGCGGGACTTGCTTCCAAAGGTTGTAAGTATGGCGTAACTTGAAAGAATCTCATGTTAAAAGTCTCCATCTTGCGGGACTGTATTCCAAAAAGTCTCTCTGAAAGTTACGTCTCGTGATAATAGATTTTTTTATTATAATAGAGAGACTTTATGCCACTGTGGTTTGTACAGGGTGGTCCAGATCTAATTATGCAGATCCAGATTGTCTGGATGACTTTGATTTATGCGGGGACGATTCCAGTTTGGCGCGAAGACGATTCTTCATGTCATCAGTTCGCACACTTCTCGATGGTCCGGGATTTTTTGGGTGATTTTCTATGTAATAAACTTAATAAGCTATAGCATAATGAAAATTGCATAATTAGATCTGGACCACCCTATACTTCTACTCCATAGCTGAATGGTTCAGATTCCTGCTGGGGTAGTTTGCACATTTTACTCAGATTTGTCTCATTTTTTTTTAAATTTATTCCTGGTATTCCATTTCCTATCTACACTTTAAAGAAGTCCAGGTTTTAATAGGTTAAGCAGTAGTCTTGTAGGGTCAGATGTGATTCTCGAACAAAAGTACACTTTTGGTGACAACTTGTTAAGAAGTTTATGGTGAGTTGTGGCACAATTCACCACTGAAAAGGCTACATCTGCAAGGTTTCTTCCTGAACACAAACCCCTAATTTCCTCTAGTCTCTACTCTTCAAACATCCAGGGGGCAACTGAAAACACAAGCGATGCAAATTGAAAAAGAAACTGAACAAAACACTTGACCCTGAAAGAAAATAAAAATCAACACTTGCTGCAATCACTTTAAGAGCTGAGTAATACAAGTTAACTGAAGCTTAAAGATTAATTTATTTATCTTCATATATCTGTCTATCATTTTGGCTACTGCATCACTCTATGGTATAACAACAGCAAGTAATCTTTATACAGGTACTATGGCCTGTATATACAGTATGTTAAAGCTCTGAGACTATATTCTTGTATGGCGTGTTTAGCATTAGACAGTAATTTGAAATTATTTGTGTAGATTGTGCAGCCTTGTCTATGGTCTGTGGTAATGCTAGAGTGTTGTTACATGCATGAACTGTTTTCAGTGTACTATGTAGTGAAATCTGCTTCTCTGGTGGCTCTTAATTGTCAAGAGCAAAAAGATTTTGGTTAATGGGTGCTTTTTCCACCTCCTTTTTACTCGGTGTCGCAGCACACCATTTAGTATGAATAGATAATAAACAATTATTTCTTTTCGTCAATGTACCTGCCAATTCTCTGTACTTCACATTGACTGCGACTGTACCATCTTAAATGTTACCAGCTTTATAGAGCTGGAGGCAGTGGATTTTTTGCTTTTACTACAGGTCCATTGATGTACTCAAATGGTAAAGTATAACTTAGTTTTGCAGAAAGACTTTCCCTTTTAACAGGTTATGTTTTGTTTGTGACAAATGCAATGTGTTCTCCACACACACATGTCACACATTTATTTGTTTCACTGGGGTATTTTGGGTAGACATCATAACCATAGACTTTATATTGGTTGGATGACTCTGAGCAAAGCACCAGCACTCTTTGCTGTTGAAATCACCACCCCAACTTTAAACTCCACCTTCATTATTGGCTCAGAAATTTGACACCTAGTGAACCGTCTAATTGTTCTCACCCACATTTAAGCAGGCGCATCATTCCCCACCACAGACTGTAGATAGTCATCCCCAACACAGAATATTTAAAGGACTACGAATACATTAATTTTTTCATTTTTTTCATTCTCTTTCTCATATTTATGTATTAGTGGCGTATGTGGTTAAATGTTTTGTGCCATGATTTGTGTGGGGTGGGAAGTGCTGCAGCTCGATTAACTTTACATTCACTGGTGTGTTTCTATACTTGGGGCCGTGCAGTGGGAAAGTAGTGTTGGTCGCTCGCGCCCTGGATTATTATTTTTTTTTGGCTGCTGCTCTAAGACAGCAGCGCATATTATAATCGTGCTGGCTCGAGGAGTGGTACAACCTCTGTCTGTGAAGTGGCTATTAAACCCAATCCTGGTGTCACATCTGGGTGAGCATTAATCCTACATTTGCTGCAAGCTACAACCAAGCTAAAACTTTCTCTAGCAGTCCCTGGTGTTCATACACCTCTGAGCCTTCTATTGCCCGTAAACTGCAGGGTCTCCGGGGCAGTTTTAATGCTGTCTGTTCTACTAGAGTGATACTATGGTCTTATAGGGTGCCTTTTGAGCTTCTAAACCTTTATGAGCACTGAATACTTCCACCCATGCTGCCTCACTCTCTTATGCTTTAGCCCATTGCCCTTCTGGGCTACATAGCACATTTAATGCCTATTAGCAGCCGACATTGGCATATTCATGACCTTTCCAGCTACTGCCATTATGGGTCTCTCTTTTTCCTTGAGGTTTACTGCAGGGCTAAATCCTGCCCTCCGGGTACTGGCATTTACAAATTTCTTGCATGTCCCACATTTTCTCCCAATCATTAAAATGAATAAAAAAATTACACAATGCTGAACTTTCATTTTTACCATTACATTGTTGAATATTAAGTATTTTAAGTGTTAAATATTGTATGGATTCATTAATTAGTTATTTCTGTACAGCACTCTCAATTCTTATCAGATTCCTACATTTATTCATATGGCATTATGGCTGCTTGGTAGCTTCTGGTCAAAAAAAAAAAAAAGGCTGGGTATAAATAACCAGCTTATGACGCAATAACACAAAAGGAATTGAATAAAAACAGAGATATGTTACATGATCACACTGGGCAGAGAAATTGGCTTTTTGATTATTTAGCAACTTCGCTCATTTGACAATCGACTGTGTCATGAATGATGCTTCTTCACTCACACTGTACACCAGTGTCTGAGATAACTGTACTGCAGTAAAAAAAAATCAGACAACATGAAATGACATGTTAAAATCAAGAAAATATCAAGAACAGATAATCCTCTTATTTCTCAGCTTACCAGATCAGATGATAACAGACAAGTGTTCGCCTGGCTTGTTTTTTTAGCTCTGTTGGCCACTGTTGTATCCATTTGGCATGTAAATGATGTCTGATTACTATTTACCTAATAGTTAAAACTAAAACATTTGAAATACATTTTTTTCTAAGGGCCATGCAGAGTTAGTTAACATATTCAAAAATGTTGAAGTGCTAAAATAAGTTCTATTGTAACTTTAAACACATTTAAATAAAAAGATCAGCTCAAATTTGGAAATTTCACGCCTCCCAATGGTCACTATATCTTATGAAATCCAACACTGCAAGCATCTTTATGCATTCCTGATGATACTACAGTTATACTCTGATTTACTGCAAATCAAATGTGCACAAGAAGCAATCTTGAGCTTTCGGTGGTTTCACAAAGTGAACACACAGCCCGAAATATTCATTTGATGTTTTGCTGGCTAACAATAAACAAAAAAAAATCTGTACAGCTAAATAAGAAAACAAGTATTATACCCTGTCAGTGTGGAAATCTAATTGTAAATGTGATTTCAATACTGAACAGCTGCTTTATTACTGTTCGATAGACTTTTTTTCCAACTCAGTTACTTTATATCAAGTAATGGTCAGGTCACCTGTTTACAAATATGGTCATTTATGTTCATCCATCCTTCTTTTTGTGAACTGACTTTCACGCTGCCAAAAATTTAGAAGCTCCCTGATATCCACTCATTTCAAATTGTACCCCATACTACACCTTTAGGTCACTGTGTGATTCCGCACAGTATACAACTGAATGTCAGCATCCTACCTCTTGTGTAGAGTTAGAGACACATATTAAAGGCTGCCAGTGAGTCCAGTGAAAAGTGTCTGTATCACTTTTAGATTTCCCCCTCCTCCTCTCCCTTTGCTATGCAGTGTAGTATGTCTTTGACTTGTCACATACACAGCAGCATTTTCAAGAATGACCTAGCTGTATACTTATGTCATACGATTTACACTGTGAAAATCTTGAGCATGTTCTGGCTGAAACCTGCAGCCTTACATGACTCTTCTCCTACGTGACACACTTACTTTACAGTCATAATTACTCCTATGTAAAATAAGCCTTCCGCAACCCGAATGTCATAATTAGTAGTCTTAATTAAGTTTTTGTAGGTTTTCCTGGATGAACTTTCAATACATATGCTCCCATATAGGCGAGCTGAACATCAAGTGACCCAGCTATAATGTTAGTTGTTCATTTTATGGTAAACTGAATTGGTGAGTAGGAAATAATTACTGTCTTGCCTTGATTCCATATTTTTTTTCTTATGAGCACTACCATCTTCAGACAGATTATGTCTGCTTTTGGCATGCTGATCAATCCCAGAACTACCCGGAAATGTATAACATGACGTGACCACATTAAAAGCAATGTGCATATCCCTTAAATATCCAAGTTTTGATAAAAACAGTATGTGCAAATCTAATTTTGGTTAAAAAGACTGCCCATTATTTGTTTCTTTTCACATGTGATTTTACCTTGCATTCTGAACTCAGTGATTGACTGATTTGCATTCTTTAGTTTCTACTACTTTCTTAAAAAACAAATCATTGTCTCATTCTGAGTCAGTGTACCTAACACAGCGTGAGGATGTTTTATGAGAATGACACAGGTGACTGGATGTGTTGCGTAACATAATTGATGTGTAATGCAAAAGGTAGCTAAATATTAGTGGACAAGTGTAATTTGATTGGCTCATCAATGGAGCAGAGCTGTAGAGGTCTGCATCTCGACTCTATCGCCATTTTCATGCTATCACTGTTAGTAAGCATTGGAAAGGAATATGTGCACAAGTGTGGACATTAGCATCAGTTTAGCAAAATATACACAGACTGTAATGGAAGTTCAGAGTGTTTGGTAGTGGGCTAGATGCTGTCAATCAATAGGATAGAAAGAAACCCCCCCTAATAGGCAAAGGGAGAAAACTGGAAAAAAAAAAGATTTTTTTTTCAGAATTTTAATAGGCTATTTGTTTAAGTAACCAGAACTGTAAATATAATAATAATTCTAATCATATTGATGAGAGGAACATTTTAACACACACCCACACCCACACCCACAGTCAAGTACTATAGAGTTTGTGTATGAAGCCCTAAACAAATATTTTGATTAGTTTTAATTCACTGAATTCGTTTCATTTGCAATCTTCAAGACTCTGTTACTGCTCTACAGAGCTCATTAAACAAATGCCTGATATATATTTCAACACTGCTTTGCTTGTTTAAAGTGGTACCTGAGCTCAGATCCTTCAGTTTTCTCTCTCTCTAAGCGTTCAGTGCTGCACCGGGGACTCTCCTCTTTTCTCTGACATTTGATAAATGACACGGCCTCACGCATTGTTTCATCACACACTAATATTTCCAGAAGAATCATCTCCGCCCTTATTACGCCTACAGTGCTGTCCATGCAGGCTCTCGTTCTATTCACTTCCCCTCTTTCTTTGTGTGAGGGATCTGTATTTAATGTGCTGTCTTTTTTTTACGTTGTCTCTTATGGTTAAACAATTTTTGATAATGTGAATCAGGAAGGGTCCTCTACGCAGAGCAATAAGGACTGACTGATGGATTGACTCAATTAAATTAAGCAAGGGAGACTCAGAAGAAATTTCTGCCATCTGTCTGGACAAGATTCTGCTAGCCTCTAACTCTTCAAAAGGGAACATCTGGAAGTTTTTAACTAGGAAGGATGACGTCTTTCAGTGGCTGAATGAACTCTGTAACACAGGACCAGAATATGACCTTCGCGGAGTGTCATTTTTTTTCCCAGATTTTCTTAAAAAATATATTGTCTCTCTGATTTTATCTGCTATTGATGGCTACTATTATTATCTAAAACCCCTGAGATTGCATAAGTGCTTTTATTTCCAAATGAATTTCTTAACTGCAGGTTTTATGGAATTTCACTCTGCCAACAACTAGAAACATATTCAACTTAATCAACAAATAGGACATTCCCAAAGGCGGTTATCTTCATAATTTAAACTTTATAGCTTCTCAGCCCTGTGCTTTACAGGAGATCTGAGAACAATCTTTACTGAGATGTAGAGTGCGCATTCCCTACTGTCCTCTGTCCATCCTGAGACACCAAGGGCAGCTTAAGGTGTGAGATTAGCCACAGCCAAAGTTCATTTTCCAATCAGGTGGAGATTTTTCCCTATCATCAATAGTTAGGGAGGTCAAATCTTCACTTGAGAAATTTAAGATGTTCTTGCCGACTACAGACTGTACCTTAAATGAACTGATTTTTCTTTAATTACATTTAACATAAGGGTTGCACAGGGACTGCTACCTCACAGCCCCTGGAACAAGGGTTCTTACTCAGCTAAAGTCCCTCACTGCATGCACTTTCTCCCAGTGTTCACATCTTTTCCCTAAAGATTCTCCAGTTTTCTCCAAGGTTGTGCATGTTACATAAACTGGTAATAATAAGTAGGTCCACTAAGAGTGAGTGTGTTGGATAGGCTGGCATTCCATTCAGTGCTGCTAGTTTAAGGTCAGACCCACTATAACCCAGCATTTTCAATAAGCAGGTACAGAAAAATAGGTGGCTCAACATATGTCATGAATTAGTTTCCCCATGTTACCTTCACTATTTAACATTCCCCTTGCCTGTCAGAGTAAGACATGCCCTTTAGCCCACAGTTGCACCCTTTTCTGCATAACTTCTAGAACTGCTGTGTCTTTTTGATAGCCTGGTAACTGCATACACCACTCCAGGTGTGGCCTCTCTAGTGCATGATGAATCTTGACTTACATTCCTTGCAAAATAACCTAACATTTTGTTTGCTTTTTTAAATGCTTTTGTACATTGCCTTGACAATGACAATGTATCATCATAAATCATTTTCAAAGGGCTATTTGCTATATGCCAGCATCTCCCATATTTTATTTATAATGAATATTCCCTTTGCCTGTGGGATCACTTCTAACCTCTCCACATTAAACTGTATTTTCTAAGTGTTTTCACTTTGAAGAATGTTCTTGTTTTGAAGATTGAATTATTTTTCTGCCTCCTAAGTATGTGATCTCCCAGCAGTTTTAGTGTCATCTGCAAATTTTCTAGGTTTCTTATCCATGTCAGAAACAATGTCATTAATATATACAATTAGAACAACAGCAACAACAATTTATTTCTTGTATAGCCAAAAATCAGACAAGGTATGCCTCAATGGGTTTTAACAGACCCTGTTTTATGACAGCCGCCAGCCTTGACACCCTAAGAAGACAAGAAAAAAGTCCCCAAAAAATCTTGTAGGAAAAATTCAGATAGAAGGCCCCCTTTCCAAGAAGGTTGGGTGTGTGATGGGTGTCAAAAAATGGGGCAATCTGACCAAAGACAGATGTGGTGTTACATGAAAAAGGGTAGATGATAGTAGAAAGGCCATTTGTTTTTCATACTAGAAGCCAAACCTCAACCAAGAATCATAAATACTAGCCCATATGAAACTGTAAAGTAATAGCCTCTTGGTGGTACACAGTAAAATGAACATTTAACGTGTTGTTTTAACAGGCAAAGTGTTTATTTAACCCTGATGATTTTACTGTGTAATCATATTCTTTTCACTTGCTACTTACCACATGTGATTTGTAGTGAAGGCCGAGAAAATTCTTTAGTTTAATGTGTTAATGGTTAACGGAGATAACAAAGCTTCTGATAGAACTGGACAACAGAAAGCAATATTAGAAACGCGCATGACGAAATCTATTGTTACTCTTATAGCACAATCCACATGTCAAGTCATCTAGTTATATGTTCATAACATGTAAAACACACACAATTTTGTTAAAATATTTTCAAATAAATAATTCTGAAAAATCAGAGCAGTACATGCAGAGGAAACACATTCAAACAGAACCATGTCTCTCCTCTTCATTCATCGGTCAAACGCTGTGTTTAGTTCAAATGTGCTATCCTGTTTGAACGTGCTTCATGTTCGTACACTGCTCTGATTTTAAAAGCCATCATTCTATCAGAAGCGTTGTTATCTGTGTTTTTTATATATTTTTCTTGGTCATCACTACAAATCACATTGGGTATGTAATATATAAGAAAAATATAATTTTTAGGTGGAGTATTCCTTTAAAGACCTTTTCACATTTGCTGCTATGTTTTGGCTCATTTGCCTTGCAACCCTGTGCTGCTTCAGACTAAATCCTTGTTTGATCTGGAAGGGGCCCTGGGGTGGTATTAACCATGAAAGACATTTTATTAAATAAAAATGGATGCTGCATTTAATGGAATTAATAAGCATCTTGTTATATGTGAATATATCTAAGCTATCTATTTTTTAAATGCATATCTAATGTGTTTGGGACATCCTTCCAGAGTGCATATTTTCATTGAGAGATATTTAATTATCAATCAGGACCCACCTTTTATGAATAAGTTCATTAAGACAAGACTGACCGTGTACAACTCCATGATAGCAGCTTACAAAGATGGTAGTATTTGGCAAATGCCACATGGTGACATCTTGTTTTTATGCCCTATGGCTAAAGACTAAATCCATACCTTTTTCACATCCCATTGATTGCTCTGGCCATACTATCAGACTTGAATTGTTATGACATTTTGAGAGTTTCTTAGTCCTGCCTGCGATCAATTATATGTGAGCAGCAATCAAAACCCCTTCACAAAATGAACCTGCTTTGTGACATTTTCATCTCCTGGATTTATATCATCTTTAACATGCAAAACACCAAGCTGCATTCAGGTTGCCAAGCACAAGAGTTATGCCACTGTTTGTGGAAGAAGGCAGAGAGGTTTGCAAAGTAGAGAAGGGCTGAAGTCGAGAGAACTGCACTAACAATTAAATTCAGGAGACTATCAGTTTCTGGATTTCAATATGCAAAAATATTAACAAAGGGATTTCTTTCTTTCTTTGCAATTTTACTTATATATCTACAAAGGCCTACATGTACAAAAAGTCATTAAGAAGGCAAGCTCAGGTGTTAAAGCAAGAAAAAAATCCTGAGCAGGAAATATTGGACAAGAGATGGTAAACTTTGTACTGAGGTTTTATAACAAATACCCATATAACTGAAATAACATGAACAAGAATTAATTTAAAATTTCAATATTATATAAATATTGTGAACAAATGCTTCACGTGCCTCTTTTTGTCACAAATTTCAAGTGCTTAGTTTTGTTATGACAAATGAATATTTAACTATTGCAGCAACTGAAATGAAAAAGAAAATTGCAACATTTTCATATTAGCTAAACCTGACAACAATGAATAACTTTAAAGGTGCTTACTTTTCTCTTCATAACTATAAAAATAAATAAGAGTGCAACAGAAACAAGAATTTTATGGCAGAAAGAGAATAATGAAATTAAAATGAAAATAACAATAATAAAGTAACATTTCTGCCTTTAAACAAGTGAGGTGCATAGTCTATTATTTCCTCACTGTTTAAGGATTACATAAAAAATCCTGAAGCCAATCCACAATGTGAATCCTCAGACAGCTTTTCACGCAATTTATTGTTAATAAGAGGTTATGTGTGATGGTGTGGGTCGACTACAAGCTACCAGCTGCATCCCAGGAGCCTCTTGATCCCGCTACTGCCAATAATGTACCTGAGGGATAAGGTAGCAGATGAGGGAACAATACACATTTAGCAAGGGGTAGGTGTATAAGTGCTTCAGTGCTTTTATTAAAAATAGTCAAGACCAAAGTGTTCATATCAGTGTAGTGCAACAGTTCAATAAATAAATAAATAATCCATCAAATAAAAAGGTGCTGATGGAGTTTAAAAGTTCCAATAAATAAATCCAATAAAAGTGAGGTTAAAAACAAACATAGGGCAGGAAACTGTCCGTGAAAATGTGAGCCCTGGTGCACTCCTTTAAAAACTGATGTCTCCTCTGCTCACCTCTGAAGCCTCGCAGCAGATGAGACGCCCCTTTGACAACCACAGCCTTCGTTCTGACTGCAGGTCCAGTTCTCTGCTGGGTTCCCTATTCTGACCCAGGCTCGGGTCCTTACCTTCCAACAACCTCAGTTAGGCTCACAATCCAAACCTCTGATTCCCACCACCTTCCCAAACTTCCGTGGAGAGTCGTTTACACCTCCGATCACTCCAGCTCCATAAGATGCTCAGCTGAAAGCCAATCACATCAGCTCTCCTCCTTGGGCTCTAATCATGGCTACCTGTCTCCCCAATCGCTCACTCGCTCAGGTCTTCTTGCCTGCTTCCCTCTTCTTACTTTAACCTCCTTTATTCTGCCTTTTGTTTCTCTCAGTCTTCCTTTCCTTGTGCCGGCTCATCCTTATATGTCCCTTTGGGCACAGCATCTCAATCATGCACTGCAGGTAGCCGATGAAGCAACTGAGACAGACCGCACCCTCACATGTAGGTGCGTCTCGCCCCAATTACTCCACCAACCTCCTGCAGCTGCATGCGCATGCACACCCACAGACATCAAGCTGGCCATTCAATTATTTATTTATTTAAAATTTGCCACCATTTTCTAAGCCATGAACCTGCTATACCATATCACATTTTCTGTGACAATAGTGGCAATATGTATTTTAAAGGGCTTGCATATACAGTCCATCATAGACGCAGCAACAGATGTGGTGGCTGTCGCTCCCGGTAATGTTGATGTAAACTGGAGATTATACATGGCTGCCTTGATGAATTTGATCGGCATCATGTCGTAATTGTACCTTTGTTCCACTTACTACCAACCGTAGCTTCAAATGTCGTGTTCACCTGCTAACAGTTAACCTAACCGGAAATACAAATGTCTCAATGGAAAATTTCAAATGAATACCCTAAAAGCGGTAGCCTCAAGTGGGACAATTTAGAGACAAAATTGCTGCCTGAATTTGTTGAGTTGTGAGTCAATACTATATATATATATATAACAACCAGATCAGACAGAAATTCTTTATTTATGTTCGCGTTTCATTTGGAGTTATATATGAAAGAATACTTAGGACATAACTAAATAAATAAATATGCAAATAAATAAATGTGTTATGAAACATTACAATAAATTAATAAAGATACAATTATTACAGTATATACATGGGCATAAATAATTAAATGTTGGTTGAAATATGTTTCTTGTTGCTTATTTCTTTATGTATTTATTCATTTACTTCTTCACTTACTTATTTCACTGACACCACACACAACATGAAACACGCATTGAAATGAAAACAGTCATTTTTACCCATCAAAGCTGAGAGGGTGGGCTCTAATGAGTACTGTGTTTTGATTGGTGAATCATCTCTAGAGTGGACATAAATCTAAATTTACAGCAGTCCCTTCAGATGCAGACCCCTAATGATGCATTCAGAGCTTCTTGAATTAAAGCTGCTGCTTTATGTAGTAATTTGCAGGCAACTATTTCTTCCTCATTTGGACTTTTGCACTTAGTCACAAGTTTCAGTATGCATTTAACTGACAATTCACCAATCCAGAAACAGTACTCACTAAAGCCCACTTTCTCAACTTTGACAGGTGAAAATGACAGTTTTCATTTCAAAGTGTATTTTGTGTTGTGCTCAGTGTCACTGAAACAAATACATTAAGAAATAATTAAATACATAAGCAATAAAACATTTAATAAAACATTTAATTGTTTATTCTCACATGTCACTTTGTTGATATTTACTTAGTGTCACATTTAACAAAGTATTTTTTTGCATATTTATTTAATTAATTAATTTTGTCCAAAGTACTCCTCCATACTGTACTATATGATGCACATTTAATATATTTAGTTTGTTCTTTTTTAAATGCTTATCATCAACAGCAACAACCCAAAAGCTCAGCTTGAAACTTATGTGAATGCAACAAAGTAGGAAGATCACAAGTGGAAAATCCAAAATTTCCAAAGAGTGCAGAAACAAACATCAAGTTCATCAATAGGTCTTTGACACCAAGTAACAAGGTGTTGTTCTTCGCCCCACTTTTACTCCAACTAAGCCCATCTTCATTTGTATTTAACACTTTGGTCTACTCTGCTGGTGTCTTCCCTAATCTTAACAAACTTTGATTCCATTTTGAGTGGAGATCTTGTATTGTGCTCACAGTATACACATGGTGATGCACTTAGAGCCGCTCAATGATTAAGAGACTACACTGCTCATATACAGTAGCTATTACAAGACTGGTTAAAACGTTTCTGAAAGAAAAACCGGCATCACTGCTTTTTACATGTCAGTTGGTGTTTTAATAAAATGGTGCAATGGTTAGTGTATATTTTTTTCCAATCTAAATTGAAGCTTATCTTTAAAGAGTAAGCTCTAAAAAAGAGCAGCCACCAAGCTGTATTGAGTTCTGTTTGTAACTGGTGGTATGGTGCAGTACGATGAGACTATATACTTGAATGTATTTTAAAACAGTGCTACCTTGTGTAGGATCTCATTATCAATATATGAATATTTTCCATGTAGTTTGATATTACCTTTGATTGCCATGTTTTCTGCCCAGTATTAAGGTGCATTGAATGATGGGATTACACAAATACCTGACTGAGCTTTAAGCCTAATTTGTCCTAGTAAACTCTAATTATTTGCAGCTGCAAGAGAAGCTCAACTGTCCTATTGTTGTTGATTCATCATGACCTTGGCCATTACATAAAGGTAACTTCTGTTGTTCTTCATGCAAGAATATGATTGTTTTTTGTATTCAGTGTCCTAGCTCACCCTTCTGTGTAACTTGAGCTTCTATAACTGTATGGTCAAGTATTCTTCTTTAAGTATCTGCTTGAACAACCTTGGTTCATGTTACTCCCATGCACAAATAAAACTACCACAATTAGAGCAACTGGTTATTGTAATCCTCCTTAATGCTCCTTAAAGAGTGTGTACAGTGGCTCCCAGCTCTAGGAGCCTGTGTTGGTGTCAGTGTAGGGTTTGCACATGCTTACTCTGTCCTCATGGGTCTCTGGTTCTGTTACTCCTCAAAACAGCTTAAGCAACAACTTGTAATTAGCTCATCATGTGTGATTGGGTCCTGAAAATAACTGCCATCCCATCCAGGGTTAATATCTGGCTTATGCTCAGGGATAACAAAGTAAGCTCCAGTAACTCACCATTATGAAATGTAAGTAGTGTTCAAAAAATTATAAATATTTTCAAAAGCAAAAATGTTCAATGCAGGCAGGAAACTGAAAACCACAAAATAACTCTAGAAATGAACAGCTGTAAACCTTGTTAGCTCTGAAACATACTGGGAAATAAATCCTTTGCACATGTTGCCCAGCAAGTGCAGCATGACTGGAAACAAGCAGAAAAAAATATTTAGTATTTTACTGAAGCAGCCTTTTAGTATTTGACCAAACCACTATGGCAAATATTTTCAAGCATTGGGCATGCTATAAAAGACAGCATAACAAACTGATTTAGAGCTTTATACATAAGCACTAAATTGAAGCATTTTATTTAACAGCTGTCTTTTTAATTAGCTAATCAATGAGCTATCAGCAATTGTGCCCACTTTCGCAAACCCTTACTTCCAGAGTGGCTGTTTAAAACTTAAACGAATAGTTCCAATGACTATCACGAAGACTATACTGATCCCAATGCTGTGGGAGAGGGGGCTCAATTAGCTTTGGATTAACAACAAGTAAGTGCAAAAAAGAGAATCTGGACACTCATTGAGTCTACAGTGTTTTTTTTTTTATTAATTAGTGAATATCTTTCATCAGTAAGAAGGAACAACATTTCTAGGGGTTTTGTCCTCATTTCAGCATCATGAAACCTAGAGATACTGTATATAATGCCAAACTTCTGAAAATCAAATCAAACAAAATTTTTAAAACAACATTGTTTTTTTCTCACATTAATATTTAAAATGACTTACTACCTCAAAATCATTTTGCAGGTACTCCTCAAAATAAGCAAATTGTCTTCCTAAGATGCTGATATATGTGTGGATTTGGCTGACTGAATGTGTTAAGTAAAATATACTAACATTGTCATACAAGTCTCGAAACAATATCAGATACCAGTGTTCCCCTTCCTCAGTATGCAAAGGTAGAAGAATAGATATATTTATAGCATTTTTCAGCTATTGGCAGACACAACTATTTGCTTGTTGGTACTTAGCTAGCTTTAATAAGCCACCAGCCATATCAAATGCACTTCAGAACAGGTCATCCACCTAAAGCTACGCATGTTTGGGCCTGGCCAGTACTTGGATAGGACACCATTGAAGAAAAGCTTGGGTTGCTGCTGGAAGAGGTGTTGGTGAGGCCAGTAGGGGGTGCTTACCCAGTGGTCTGTGTGTGGATGCCAATGTCCTAGTGCAGTGATGGGGACACATATGGCACTGTCCTTCAGATGGGATGTAAAATCGAGGTCTTGATTCTTTATGGTCATTAAAGATCCCTGGGAGTCTTTTGAAAAGAGTAGGGTTTATCCTGATGTTCAAGCTAAATTGCCCATTATGGCTCCATCCATTCTGGCCTCCTAATCATCCCTTGACCCTCATTGGTTAACTATCTCTCACCTCTTCACCACCTAATAACTTATGTGTTGTGAGCTTACTGGCATAAGAATGGCTTCCATTGCATTATCTAGGTGCGTGCTACAGATTGGTGGTGGTTGAAGTGGTTCCCCTCTGTCTAAGCATTTTGAGTAGCAACAAAAACATTATATAAATGTAATCAATTATTACTAACATGACTTGTCTCCAGTCTTTGATTACATAGAGGCCAAATGAGATGGGACAGATTTTTGCTTGGCAAACAACTGGTAAGGCTGGTGGGAGACTCTCCTTTGTAGAATGTCAGTATACCATCACCCTCATATACATCACCACCTGGATGCAATGACATTGAAAAATGAGGAAGAAACAACATAAAAATATTTAAAGAGGACAACCCATCCCAGCTTACATCTAATATGATGAAGGGACGTTCGTTGCGGGGGAGCACTGGCAAACTATAGAAGACTTTGAATCTGGATGCTTGTCAGAGAGTATTAGGTACTGCTATCATGATTTTGTTACAGTTATTAAAAGGTTATTGAATTTCACTGTTTTATATACTGAATATGTATGTATGTGTATATATATATATATATATATATATATATATATATATGTGTGTGTGTGTTTGTATACAGTATTTAGGCCCTGATTTATATGTTTTTATCAAAGCATTGGCTTAAATGAATAATTATATTAAGTAATTAATATTTGGAGAGTGACTGTATTATAGGTCTAGAGAAGCTGGGTCCTTACTTTCCATGTCTGATCTATTCTGCATGGCATTTTTTCCCAGAAGTATGTTGGCCCTTGGGTACATATTCTTGATTTGGGAAATGCAAGAACCATCTTCGTTATAATGCACTAATCAAAAGCCACTGTGTCCTTTTAAATGTGATCCCTATCCAAAGCTGCTAGTATTCTTTAAGATGACCTAACTGTAGGCCTGCTGCCAGCCTGACATTTTTCAGTGATTAGAAGTTCACACCAAGTGCTGACATTCAGTCTATTAATTTACCTCTTTTGGACATGGTCAACAAATACCATATATTACTAATAACTAGTGTTAAGGGAACCCTCATCTACTATGTACAAAAAACACAGTTCTCATGAGTTGAAAAAGTGTGTTCTTATTTTAGCAGAATGTTGTCAAAATCCATTAGCATACACAGAGCAAAAGTACAAGATTGAGCTGCTGCCATGGATCAGCACATTTCCACAGACATTAAACTAAGAAAAGACAACCTCTAGACATGTGTGAGACAACAATAATTTCATTGGTCTCTGCTGAAGTATCTACCCATGCCGTTTCCCGAATCAGCTTTATCTACTACAGATGCAAAGGGCACTGGAGAAACGCTGAAATCAGTCAATTATAAACACTCACACTCACTCATGTAGGGATGATTAAAACCCATATGCATACTTTTGAAATGTGGGGTGAGCAGAGTACACAGGGAAAACCCCAAAAGACATAGAAGGACTACGAACTTCATGTGGACAGTGGCCGTGATTCAAACACAGGCAATTTTAGACTACAGTGTTAACCTCACTCCATTTAAATACATTTAGAGATTTTTTTTAAATTATGTATAGAACTAATAATCTAAATTAAATATAATAATTTGTTTAATTTATTGACAAAATAAAGTAGGATACATGTCTAACCATTGAGTAGAAGGTCAGTCAGTCTTTACCCAACCCGCTATATCATAACTACAGGGTCACGGGGGTCTGCTGGAGCCAATCCCAGCCAGCACAGGGCACAAGGCAGGAACAAAGCTCCGGGCAGGGCGCCAGCCCACTGCAGGGCACATACAAAACAAGCACGATTTAGGATCACCAATACACTTAACCTGCATGTCTCTGGTCGGAAACCGGAGCACCTGGAGGAAACCCACGCGGACACGAGGAGAACAGGCAAACTCCATGCAGGGAGGACCTGGGAAGCAAACCCAGGTCTCCTAACTGCAAGGCAGCAGCGCTACCACTGCACCACTGTGCCACCTTGAGTAGAAGGTCTCACTTAAAAATTATTTTGCAGTCATTCACTTGAAAAAAATGTAGATTATTGTTTTTTGTTTAACCCTCAATGGAATTTTTTTCATAATTTGCCATGGAATTGAAATGGCAATTGTTGTGCCAGTCTCTTTAAGGCAGACTGCAATCATACCTGAAATAAATGGTGATTGTCTGAAGATTGTCTATCTTTAAGTTTCCAGGATTAGTACAGCTCCCTTGACACCAAATTGGATTAAATAGGGTTGATAATGGTTGGATAGATGTAATATTTACATTTACATTTAATAATTTAGCAGAATTATCCAAAGTAATTTACAAAAGAGGTCAACGTAATGGAGTAAGTATCAGTCTGGGACAGTTTTTTACACAAGTGTTACAGGACAAGGTTACAAAATTGATCATCACAAGCAAAGAGCTCTAAACGAAACAGAACAACACAGGTATGGTGATCCTTTCCTTAGCTACTAAGAACCTCAACATCAAAACTATTAGCAAGATATTCACAGAACAAGAGAGTCGTCAACTAACTCACCTTTTTCAAGCATCAGGTACACTGCAGGATTAATACTGAATTGCTGCAGACAGCAGCTGGGCCTGGGATTCGCACTTGGGATCCATAAGGTATGCACTTAAAATTAGCCTTCTGTTTGTTAGGAAACAGTATTAGGATTTTCATTTAAGTGCATTGTGTCTTTCTGCTGTCATTTCCTGGTAGTTAAGTGCAGCCATTCTCGCATGAAGACAGAAGGCAGAAGGTAGCTAGTTTAACTGCTAGGATTTATGATTTTTCTGAAATTCACAATTATTAATCCAGTCACTGTCTGGGTCCACTTATTTTAAGACAGGGTGACATGGGGCTACAACCCATCCTGGGTGTTGCTAATCCATTTGGGGGCAAATTGATGCATACATGGACAATACTGAGTTGCACTTCAACCAAATGAACATCTTTGGAATATGATAGGTAAACCAGTGTAGGCACAGAAAAACCCAAGCAGACAAACTCCATAATGGGAGTGTCCAAGCTCCTGAAGCTGTCCATTCCTCTGTCATACTGCTTATTCATTACAATTACAATTATACATTTTAAACTACTTTCAAACGTGAATCTTACAAACATTCAACCATCCTTTCATCTACAAAATATTGATGTCAGGCAATTTAATTCTAACATTATACAATAAGCCAATGTAAATAAACACAGACTAAACAAAAGTTTGGAGGCTTGTCTCACTTACATCAAAATAAGGATAGCCACAACAAGCTCACAGAATGTTCTTCTCCTGGGCTGTAATGAACTGTGAAGTGGCCCTATCCTGCACGATGCCAGTAACACACAGTACATTCCGGAGGGGCCGCTTTTAAATGCTTAATTAGATACTGTAAATTCTGCATGCTAATAATGTGCCTACAGCGTTTGGGAGCTTTGTAAACATGTTTCTTTGTAGTGTCCTGTCAAGTCTAAACGAACAGTGTTGGAGGCAGTCTGCTGCTAAAAATAAACCAGTAATAGCCCAATTAATGCTTTGATAGCCAAAGGCTAATGGCCACTTGGGAATTACAACCCTTGATCCACAATAGGACTCTTTAATATTCTACAGAGCTACCATTGTTCTCTTTGCTCTTACTGTTTTGTCTCTAATTGGCTTGTTGTGTCACGTCTTCAGCAGAACTGATACCCACTTCTGAAGTGACTCAATTATGAGTTTGGTTTGTTTCTCCAGATTCCTCTGTTCCTTGAAATATTCTCTTACACAGAACCCTTTTCAAAAACAATGAAAACGGAAAAAGAGAGAAATTTAAACCAAGATAATTTAAAGGATAAAGTGCACTGCTCTTCACAACGTGTGGGTGGGAAGAGAGGAAAAACAGAGAGGTTACGGTAAAATGCACAGTTTTTAAATACTGCAACATCTTTCAGAGAACACAGTGAGTCATTTGTGATTTATCTCAAAGATACATTCAGAGGCAAAACATAAAAAAGTGGCTTATAAAAAAAAGAGCAAAATGTTTTTGTCATCAAATTAAATCTAGTAAGACGTAGCTTAACATCTCACCTCAGAAAGTAAAGGAAGATATTCCATTTGGTAACATACGCAGTGCATTAATTTTGTGATGGTGAATTAACTGATGAAGATGAGAAGAAAAAGAAAGGAATCTCCTTTCCATTTATAGTATTACTGTAACTCCTACAGAAAGACCTATTTTTTAAATAAAGTGGAAACTACTGTAGAGAAGATACCAGATGTCTTCTGCTTCAGACAAAACAGGACCGGTCAAGTCTTTTAATCTACTGCGGGCATTATTCAACTTGTAAGCTGCACTTGTGATCTTTAACTTTTGTAAAATACATCTCTTGTAGGCAGGAAGAGAACATGGAAAAGATGGAAAAATACAAACTTTTGAGGTCGATGTGAAGAAATGTCCCTATGCATTACAGAAATGTGTTATCGGCCAGCTTTTCCTGAAGTCTTCTGCTATGGGAGTAAGGACACTAAGCTTTCCAAGGGTACCTATCTAAAAAACATAAGCTTTAGAAGTGAAAACAAAGACGTATGTTGCTCAGCTGAAATAATCTGAGCCCACCACTTTTGAAGCAGTGGGTAACTGATGTTCTATACTATTTGAAAATTGAAAAAATCTAATCCTCACTTAGAGGATCTGTTCAAAACTTTTTAAAAACCTGGCCTGGCCTGGATTTAATTAGTAACATTTTAGAATAAGCATTTATAATGGGGAAAATGATTCTTTCCCCTTTTTTCTACTCTTAAAGTTTTACTCTGGCTGTTGGCCTACCTCTCTTTCTTATTGGTGGGGTCTGAACTGAATTTAGTTTTGATTTTTATTTTTGTTTGACTTGATTGTATGGAAAGCTACTTGCTTTTAACAAATTTAATAAAATCGCAAAAAACAGAAGTGAAAACAAAGTTATACATCTTTTTATATTTATATACTGTGATAGGTTTCAGGGGGCTTTGGTTGGGGTCAGGACCAACAAGGAGCTGTAATTTGGTTGTGATCAGTTTAGGGAAATCCAAAGAATGCTACACCAAGGCAAGGACTATTGTTGGCCATGCCGACACTACAAGAAATGGAAAATAAAGAAGTTAAGAAACAAGTTTCAAGTAACAGCACCCCAGAAGAAAACAATTTATGAAAGCATGCACTGTCAGCAGGAACTACTAAGAAGCAGCAAGTAGGAGTCTGACTTTATCTATGTGCTGTCTAAGAGAATGACATGGCCTCCTACTGAGATGGACAAATAGAGCCTGAAGCTGAGGGTAACTCAAAAATACAGCAAGGTACACAGAGAAAATAAAGTAACTCTGAAGGGTGCTGAGGAAGAAGTAACTTGTGCCCTTGGTAGCCAAACCTAACTTACAGGACAGCACATGCACGCTAATCACAGTCTTTACTCACACAGACAGAGACAGGCTGTAGATGTTACTGCCTCAAACAATTAGGAATATTCATGATGCTGCCATTAACAGTTGATTGAGAACACATAGATAGACAGGATGGAATATCCCCAACCTCTCATGTACATCTAAATTATTTTCAAGTACTCAACATACAGACATGTAGTCCTGTACAAACTGTGCCTTGTTCCATGGAAACATTGGCTTAGGAAATTTCAGTGTGCATTGTAAGAAATGTATGCCCATGAAGAAAGAGATCTTTTTGAATGCTCAAACAAGATTCCTTTCAATAATAATAATAATAACAATAATATATATAATTTGTTGTTAAGTATAAAAAAGGCAGAAAAACACTGCTCAATATCCTTTAATAAGAGGCTAAAAATAAATGTCAAGAATATAAACGCTGCCTTTGAAAGAAACATCTCAAGCTACACAAAAGGAATTTTTTAATATTATGCTACAAAGTTGAAATACACAATATCAAATGTATTTATTTAATCTGAAAGACATTTATTGAACAATAGCTGCATGACTCAGTCACTGCAAAATAATGACAATCCTATCAGAGATGGAGTTACCGATGTGAAGCACACATATTTAGTGGGTTGATGTTAGTTAGTCCTATTCATCAACATTGCTGCATTTTGGGATCTTTATAATGAAATTTCTGTAGTCTCTTATGCAATATAGGCTGAGCTATTGCCCACAGGAGTTTTTTGGTTGGTGAAAGGTGTTATGATATCTGGTATCATATATAAATATGAGTTTTTAGCACATAGTTTGTACTTCAGAAAGCTTAGTCATGCAAGTTCAGTACATGGAATGAAAGACAAAGCCATAAAGATGATTCTACTAAATCAATCAAAACAATTTATAAAACAATTAAAAAGCAATACAAATAAATAGGTTAATATAATGCATTGTTTTTTTTTTTTTTTTGATATTCAATAGAAGGCAAGTTCAGTTCAGCCAAATATTTGTTTAGAAAACCTTCTGTGACAGACTTGGAAGGTGACCATGGACCACAGATTCTAACATTACGCTCCTGGCTGTCCCAACACAAAGTCTGTGGATACAGCACTGAGAAGTGTGTGGGCCTATGTGCTGCTAGGCATGGCTCTGGATCATCTGGGAAAAAGTATTTGAGTCTGAAAGAGATAAAGCACTCACTGAGCTTATGTTACATGACTGAAGGTACATCAGAAGTAGAAATGACTTATGTCACACTCGTGCAGTTGGGAGACAGCTTAAGGGCGCTGGTGATAGTAGTTATCCGCAGAACAAGGGTTTGGCACTGTGTACTAATGCCTTCTCTTAAAAAAAGGTTTAAGAGGTTGTAGGTGAAAATACTGCTAAGGTAAAAAAAAAAGAATGCATAAATGATAAAAAAAAAAAAACTCATGAACGGAAAAATGTTCAAATTAGCAATATTTTTAGGATGATCACATATGGCATGGTTTTAATTATAATGTTAACTTCTGTAATACTGTTAAAAGAAACAGTGCACTGGGACCAGCATTTTTGTGGGTCTGCTCCAAACTCATATAAAATACCCTGATCCACAGTGCACTCAAGAGTGTCTGCAGAGGGGTTTGGTTAACTAACTGGCCATTTTTGCTTATACTTTACGTTTGCTTCCTTTCCCATTAACAAAGAGCCAAAGGCCCCTACAGACTTTAGAACATTAGAACATTCTAGACAAGAATATGCCATTCAGCCCAACAATGCTCACCAGTTCTTATAAGTTGCCAGACTTATATTCCTTATATTTATACACTAGAGCTTTCTTTTATGTCATTGGTTTTAGCTTATATAACTATTTAATAATGGCTTATGTGTATTTACTAACATTATTACCTTTACAAGCCTTAAGAACGTCATAAATGATATATTATATTATATAATATATTATATTATAGTAGCCATCCCCCGTGGTTTCGCCCGCGTATTAGTGAAACTGGACAGTGAGGAGGGCCCGGCCCTGCTCTCTACTCCTGACGTCACCCTTCCCTCTCTCCTCGGCCTGCAGCCTCTGTCTTGAATAGTGTGAATATATTGCTCCTGCAAGCGAACTATGATTCTTAGCACAATAAGAGAAGTCGCAAAATCAACCGGAATGTTCAAGCAAATTACAGAAAAAAGATCTAAATCCGTTAAGTAGTTCTCTCGTTCGCTAACTAAGTGGAGTTAAGGTTACGCCCCGAGGCAGATGCGTGAGTGAGGAGGGCCGCGCAGCCCGATGAGTCTCTGTCGGCTTTGAGCTAATAAATCGGTACGAACTATGATATTTAGCGTGATCAGAAAGTTGCAAAATCAACTGAATGTTCAAGCGTATTATAGAAAAAAAACCAATCTATATCCGTAAGCAGTTCTCTTGTGAAAAGCGGACAGACATATAAACGGGTCTAAAAAACTATAAGAAATTTCGCACTTGGGCCATGAAATTTTTAAAACCGTTTCTTAGGGAGCACCTATGGACCAAGGGTAACCTACATTCCAAATTTCAAGTCCCAAGTCCTCATGGTTCAGGAGATTTCGTGATGAGTGAGTCAGTGGTATTTTATATATATACCAGTAAAGGTGTACTTACTACACGACAACATGCAGTGAATACACTTGACTTATAGTTTTCATCCTCTTTCTCTGTACGTTTAGCATTCCTTTGCTCAGAGGTTGATGCGCTTTTTGCTTCCTGAGCAGCTCTTCTTTTCTCCACCCTAGCGGCCCGCTTCTTCTCTTTTTCCGTCGGCATCTTTTCGCATTAAAACTAATTAAGTCAGGTTTTGTGTTGCAATTACTTAGTACGTTTTTCTTAATTTTTCACTTAAGCTGGCACTTAAGTCTTCAATCTGCCTCAAGAATGATTTAAGATATGAAGAGGTAGGGGAAGTGACGGTGAAGTTTGGAGGGAATGAGAACGGTGCCCATATGCATGCGCCGCACGGTCGCTGCCAAGAGTTGATTCTACAATAAAAAAAAATAAAAATAAAAAGAGGAATAACCTTGGAGGTCAATCATCACCCTGAAAGTAGATGTCATGTAGTACATGTGTACCAAATTTCAGTTCAATAGGTGAAACGGTTTGCGAGCTACAGATGATTTAAAATCCTGGACAGACAAACGGACGGCCACAGTAGCGTATTATATATAAAGATAGATTGTATTATACTTTACACCCGCATGGTGTCCAAGATCGAATCGTACCTGATGCCGATACTTTGCAAATGGATTATGCATGTTTAAGAATGTTGTTATTTTTCAAGGGGGTTTGTGTGTTATTTGTATTAAAATGTGAAATAAATCTTTTAACACTGCTAAATGGAAGTGTCCTACCTAAGAGTAAAGAAAATTCACTTTAAGTTAGAAAAATGACGTGCACACACAGATGTATATTATGTGGACTGAGAGGGCCATGTTTTCTTAATTATACACACATATAGTATGCTGGTGCTCACACACATATTCTTTCTAACCACACAATACACACATTATATATCTCCAGTTGCATTTTCTATGGTGTTCCTTTGTTTACCACTGTTATTTAGAATTTTTCATCACAACATAAAAAAGAAAAAAATCTGGAATGTTTGAAAATAAGAGCATGTTTCACATTTTTAAATGGAAAAGAAAAATAAAAAAATAAAGAAGGGATTTGCTAAAAAACCTAAGCTGCCCATAGTAATTAAAACAGGCCTGGTAAATCCATGAAAATGAAATATTCACTCAAACTCTGGTGTCATTCTATTTCATGTACAAATATAGCAGTCTATTTAAAATGAATTAAATGGAGGAACTGTAAAATGTGTAAGGTGCTGCCAATGATAAAGGTGCCATGTGGCACAGAACAGGTATAAATTATGAGAGGATCAAGTGAATGTGAGCAAGGCTGAGTGAAAATATTGAAACAATGTGCCGTTAGGATTCAGTTATTTGGAAAAAGTGTTAAAAAGAGTTTTGAACCAATTTAAAATTTATAGTACAAGAGTAAATCAAAAAATGAAGGTAATTTGAAAAGTATGCAGTAACTGCATGAATTTCAGCAAGTTTCACCCCCTCTGCTCAAAGAAATGTAACTATGGCATGCTGTTCACCGATGATGCAGTCCCGCGGTGGAACGTCCATGTTCATGTGACCTCGGCTTCAACTAAACTAATGGCAGAACGCTGTGCTGTGTGTGTTTGAACTACCCATAAACCATTGCAAATATGTTGTATGGTGTCAGTTTCTACAGTATCCTTTGAGGTTACTGCGTAATTTTCAAATTGCCTTTACCTTTTGATTTACCCTTGTATTTCTGGTGTTTGAGATCCTTTGCTATCTAAAAACTTCCTGTGCCAAATTAATTTACTTGCTAGCAAAGTTTAAGTGCCTACACTGAGTTATCGATCAATCATCCTGAACTTGAAATAAGCTATATCAGATATCATCAACAGAACTATTCAATGTTTTACAAATTGGTTAATATAATAACAACACAAGATGAAAATTCAAAAGCACTGAATATATTACACTTCTTAAAAAAAACAGATAAAACTCTGTGCCATTCACCAGTCAAACACAACAGAGGGCCAGGTTACTCTGAGGACCCTAGCAGCAGAATTCTCAGAATCTAGAATAATCAAGACTTTTTAGCACTTACTTTAAAACAAAGCTTAAGAGATATAACCATTTACAACAGAAAGGTAGAACAGAACATTTAAAGTGAGGCAGGCAAATCAACATACAGAACAGCAGAGGACTTGGAACCACATACTGTCAAATAATGTTTTCATAAATTATCCAAAAGATCTGATATTGTAATTCTGCTATTATATAGTGCCCAATTTGATGAATGTGGCCTTAAAGTAGTTTAAACAAGCATAAGATCTCTTTCTACATGAGACTACTTACCGCAGAACAGGCAGTGTTACTATTACTTTTTAAAAGAGCTCAAAAAATAATCTTGGCTTAAACAGCAGAGCAAGATGCAAGCAATCCAAAATTCACTGATGGTGTGCATGACAAACAAGAAAAAAACATTCAACGTAAGACACGTTATATGGAATTGAAGAATAAAAGAGTGAGAAGAAGGGAGGATCTGGATAGCCCAAATTAGTGTCTGAATATGTGACATTACCAACAAAATAACTCCCCTGAAGTGCTAATATTCACTGAAAATCAAATATTACATTGCAAACATGCTGAAGAGCCTTCTTACTAAGAAGCTGCAGAAATTGGACACAATTCTAGAACAGCAGTACCTCCTTTAAGCACCAGGGGTCAGCAGAGATCAAACTTACAGACCCCCTGCATGAAGTGTCAACACTACCTTGCAGCACCTTGCCCTAAAGTAGGGGTGGGTCCTTCTTGTTTCAATCCAGCTGAAGCCTCCAATCACCATAATTAATCCCACCAAGGATCAATCTCTTCATACCTTAATAATTTTATACAGTTTTCATTTTTAACAGCAGATGGAATTAAAAATAAATTCAGACAGTTATCTGCCACACCAAAATATGTAGGGGTTCTAAAACATCTAACATGTAATCATTTTAATAAATACTTCATTAAAAAACATGCTACTGTGTAGCTGCCACAGAAGTGAAGTGCTTGGCTTCATTCCATAAATTTAACACCTATGTACCAACGCCTACTCAGTGAGCATGAGAAACACACCACACTCACACACACACACATCAGCACTTTTATGAAACCGGCTCTGTGGAAAGTGCGCGTCAGTTAACCTCCACTCACATCATTTTCAGTAACTTTATTCTCCTCAAAAGCTCTGAATGATAAAAGTTTACTTTTGATTTTTCCTTTAACTTTTGGGCTTTTTGTCTAATTGAAAATTCCTACGTATTGCTCTTTCATGATTTCCCATTTATTATATTTGACATTAGGTTGCACGCAACTCACAGGAAACGAACCAGGTATTTTTCTGTTGTTAGTTCCACAATACTTTGGTTTACTTTTTGGCTACTTCCAATGGGAAATTACAGGCAGCTGTAACACTAAATGGCTTGTAGCTACTGACATAATAAAATTGACTTTAAGATATTAAGATATAATAAGGTATTATAAACAAATAAAGTTTGAGGAACCTATTTTGTGAACAAAGTTTAAATGCTCTTTGTTAGACTGCATTATGCTTACTGTGACTGAGGCCTTTAATTTCAGGCTAGTGACTTGATGTTCATAGGTGTAAGATAATCCATTAGGTGGCCATTTATTATCAGTTGTGAACTGAAAATTGATTTTGTCACCACATATACCATTTCAAGAACATCCAATCCGGTTACTGCTGGCTATCTGTGATATATCCCTCTGAGTGACAGACACACAAGGTGCCATAGCTCAGTACAGAGCTACCAAGCAGAGCGGATGTTTAGAATTATAAACCTTGTTGTTCTTGCATGAGGGTTCACTGTTGTGCAGTCATTAGCTGTTTTGTTAATCCAACATCCTGGGTACCCACACCATGCCTAGTCATTCCCTGTTTAGAGTATGCACATTCTCCCAGTGTCTCTGTTTTTATTTCTGTGGGTAGTTCATTTGTATCTCATTGAGTCTGACTGGCAGTTTTAAAGAAGGCTAATGTCTGTGTATGGGTCCAAGGTTGCTTCTTGCCTTGAGCACGGTGCTGCAAAAATAGGCCAGGCTCCTGTAAACCTGAATTGGAATTAAGAGGGTTTAATAATGTTATGTTTTCACGTGATAAGATAACCTTGTCAGTAATTAGTACAGCAAACTCTAAAAATACTGCAGTCCACACAATGGATTCTGCTCCTAGTGATCCAGTAACAGAAATATTGTAACAAGGTTCAGAAGATGGAAGGGTGGCCATTTGTCAAAGAACTAAGATATATTCTTACCATTCTGAATGAGAAATATTGTAGGGTTTAAAATCATTAAAGAATTAAGTCAAGATATGATGACTATCCTTTAAAAAGAAAAAGAGAATAACTCATAGAAAATGCATATTGACCTATACCAGTGTTGATTTGGAAGCAAATGAATCATATTCTAAATGTCAAATACAAGAAAAAGTAGGCTTACTACTGACACATTTTCCTAAACTGAAGAAAAATTAAATTTAAAGTGAAAAATCATGTTATACGTGGTATTTTTAGAACAATGTTTGACCTGAAACACTATACCCTTTGTTATCAGCCATCCACTTTCATTAGAAATGGGGGTTTATTATCTACCATTCAACTTAAAATCTGCACATTACTATCAAGAGCTTTGATTGCTGCAGTGTGTGCATGCATAAGGGCTACACAATCTAGTGCAGAAAATTAATATTGTATGTGCAAAAATTAGACAAATCAAATTAAACCAGAAACATGCTTTAGGAAAATCTGCTTCATTTTCCAAAGTGGCTAAGACAAGGCTTGATTTTGACATTTTGTTGGAAATTACACTCTAAGCACAATATTGAAAACTACAGTTCTTTACTTTATACTTCCAAGAAAAAAGTAACTTTTATTTTCTATCACAGCTTCCCCGGTACAAACGTCCCTTCACTTTACAATTAAAACAGCAGTAGGTTAAGTGACTGTTTAGTGTGACCCTGTAGTACAGAATCCAATGGCTGAACTGCCCTCTATATCAATGAAGTTTACAGCTATTCATTTTTATACAAATGTGCTTTTAAATATGCTGCATTTCAAAACATGGTTAAGCAAAGGGTTGGGTTAGGGTTCGTCCATAAATGCAGAATTAATATTGTATAGGTGGCTGACACCTTTATCTAAGATGACTTATAAGATCAGGACCCGTTACAACTGTTTCAGATATTGTTTTACAGCTGGAGCCCAGGCAGGTTAAGTGACCTGCACAGGGTCAAACAGCAAGGCAGGAACGAGGACTGAACCAATGGCCTTGGTGTTTAAAGTCCAGTGCCTTAACAGATAGCACAACACTGCCTACTGTTTTATTGTGTATATCACTGTAAGAACAATAATTAAAGTTACCCTGCTGTCTTTTGCACTTTTACCCTCTTAATGCGCATGAACATCCTCATCAATCATTACACAGCTAAATTGTCCAGTAAGCTCAGTAGGCACTCACTGCCCTGTTCCCTTCATTTAGTGAATTGATAACAGGCAGACTGAATATTAGTTAGGCAAGCTTGGCTAATTCAGGAATATTTTGCACATTTTAAAATTAAATTCTGAGTTAGAGGATCTGTGCAGAACTTTTTCAAAACCTGGCAGAATCTAATCAATAATATTTTAGAATAAGCTCTTAAAGCACTGAGGAAGTAGATTCTCTTCCAATTTCTCTCTTTTCTCCATTTATCTTTATTCGCCTATTAAACTCATCAGTTGATTTATTTTTACTAGCTTTAAGTTTTATTCCGTTGGCCATGCTCTCTTTCTCAGGGGTGGGGTTTGATTTGTTTTCAATCCTATTTTTTGTAAAAATTGATCTATTTGTATGGAATGATTACAATAAAATCAATAAAATAAAAAAAGGAATATTTTACACATTTTAAAATTTAGGAAATGTGTTTCATGAACATCTACTCATTTACTAAACTAAATTAATCTAATTTTAGAGATACAGACACGGGGAGCTGGATTGCCTTTTATGCAGTATAAGGTGCAAGAAAGGAAGCAACACAGGAAGTGGAAGCACCCCCTTTTAAAGATGAAATATGTAAAGCATTATAGAAAGAAATAAAGAATGATGGTGGAAATGGAGCACAATATTTTATGAGCCCATATGTTACTTCTAGGTTTCTCATATACTACTGGTCAAGGATTCTTCAGAAAAAAATTTGTGGATGAAGTCTACAAATATCCCTAGGAATATGTTCTGCTAAGATATGAATGAAGATGTTCAAAAATGCAAAGATAATGACACCTAGTTATGACAGTACTGCTCCACTAATGTACAACAACAGAACATTAAAGGTCTATCCACACAGGGAAGACAATTGTCCGTATAAAAGACAATTGCTGCAGGTTTATTTTCACTGCACTCTGTCAACCAGCTCCTCACAACAAAGCTTTATATTCAGCCAGATTCTTATATGAATCTGAATACTACTCTATCTATCTGATTCATTTTTAGGGCTCGGCCAGGCCACATGGGCCATAAGTCAGAAACTGGACATGAACAGGACATCAGAACATCACATACTACTAATAATTGTGGCGTTTGTAAGTTCACTTTGTGTCTGCAGGGTTTTTCCTCCAAAATCTCATAAAATGTGCAACCTAGGTTATTTGATGATTTCCCAAGTGCAATTGTGGGCCCTGTGATGGACTGGTACCTGTCCAGATGCTGCCAGGATAGGAGCCTGCCCCCATAACCCTGAGCTGAAGTAGGTGGGTCTGAGAATGTTATGTGTTGTGACATACTGTAACTAGTGATACTGATACTTATTTGTACCATCAGGTTTTTCTGCTAGTTATAATCAGATGTGGCATCTGGAAATCATTTTTCTGCTTTTGCATTTATTTTGTGGGTTGTAGTACTTATGCTTCGTTTTTTACTTGTTATCCGCCTTCCTTTTTTGTTATAACTAAATGTGCTAATTGGTGTATTAATGACCTCCCTGTGCTTGTGTCGGTTTTTCCTCTACATATTTCATGTTTCTCCCCACATAACAAAGATATTAGCCAGCATTGGCTGTTGAAAACATGTGCAAACAGGCCTTGTGATGGACTGGCTTCATGTCCAGGGCTGAATCCTGCATTGGACTTTGTGCAGCTGGGGCAGGCTTAGTCCAGCAGATTTCCGAAGGTTTTACTAATTGGTATGGTGTTGTCACCTTTTTAATAATTTCCTATTGCTTCATTTTCTTTTGCTACCAATTGTCTTATAAGCATTGTATTATTATGTCTTCATTTTGTACTTGTATCAGTCTTGTTTTCCTGTTAATTAAAGTTAGACATGCTAATTGGCATTGCTGATTTTGGTAATTACTTTTAATTTTTTGTATTTTAAATTGTGATGCAACCAGTACATCAACCTGTTTAGGCCAGCTGCAGCCCTACCTGATAGGGGCCACTTCATATCAGGACGCTGAAGCACTCACATGTCCTCCAGTATGGCATTATCTAGTTTAAATAGTGAACACATGAAACACTGATATAGATAATTCACACTCTACAAAGAAGACTTTGCATAAAACCTGCAATGCTGCATGTCTAAATCACTCTTTTGAATACTATTCCAATGGGCACAAGTCAGAAATAAGGTATAGACATCAGCACAAGTGCTTCTACTCTTGCCACGCTAACTGGTGAACTCCAAGACAAATATCTTTTGGTGAAATCACACTGCCCATGGAAATGTTACACAGAGAGAATATGAAAACTCCCCATAGATAGGGAGTGGGCTGGGAATCCGATCCAGGTCTAAATACTGATCCAGAGTGCTGCCTTCGATTGATGTCACTGGGCATGATCAACTTTTCTATTATTATTTTTCAATACTCCTATTGTTAACATTAGTGAGTCAGTCAATGTCCAACCCGCTATATTCTAAC
>JANRMT010062856.1:30877223-30905567 GCA_026402145.1 Polypterus bichir lapradei
CTGCTAATCCCAGCCAGCACAGGGTGCAAGGCAGGAATAAACCCCAGGCAGGGTGCCAGCCCACAGCAGGGCACACACACATACACCCCAAGCACACACTAGGGACAATTTAGGATCGCCAATGCACCTAACCTGCATGTCTTTGGACTGTGGGAGGAAACCGGAGCATCCTGAGGAAACCCACACAGACACAGGGAGAACATGCAAATTCCACGCAGGGAGGACCCGGGAAGCGAACCCAGGTCTCCTTACTGCAAGGCAGCAGCAATACCACTGTGCCACCGTGCTGCCCATTGTTTCTTTAGGGTCAACCATAATTAGCCCTATCATAAATAAATTTACCATTAACATCAGTAAGAGGTGCACTGAACAAATGTTATTAATGTTCCTCCTCTTACTATTGTGAATTGTACTAATGCTGTTATTATTATTATTATTATTATTATTCCTCCAGTTTACAGGATTATGGGACTCTCAATTCCTATTGCTGTTGTTACTTATTAACTAGTGATAGTTTAGGCAGAGTAAGAAAAAAGAATTATATTTACAAACACCTTGACCTTTTACTTTGCTTGACTAGGGAAATGAACACTAGAAAACAGATGGGTAAGAAACACACTGAGCACGTTTTCCACTTTAAATAATCAAGTGTGTTTGCCCAAAGGTTTTCACTGCACCCCTCAGAGAGCAACCAGAGAAGCAGCACAGACTGCGCCTGAGGAACAGGAGGCGTATTCTTTGGGGAAATGGTTTGCTCTTTAGCAGAAGATCCTCTTCACTATACTTAACAGATAATTGGTGTTTGCGTCGGATAATTCCAGTGCAGCTAATGGTTCTGGGCTGTTACCAAGTGACTCAGTGCTAGCGGTGTGTTTAAGACTGCTGTGTCTTCAGAGGGCAAGGGGGAGGAGTAAGATTAGTGTGTGAGACAGGAAAATAAATGTAATATGATTTATACATCATTATTTTGAAGACATCTTTGAACTTAACTGTCTATTTTTTGTGGGATCTAAAATATTAATTTTATAACTCCTCCCATATGTGTGTATGTGTGTTTGCGTGTACATATATATACACAGATAGATACAGAGAGAGCGGGTATAACGCACTTGTTCTACATTTGTAGATAAGATTTACCTTTGCTGGCTTTCAGGTCAAACGTAAAGAGTGAACCATTTATTTTTAAAAGTGATTAACTCAAAACAAATTGAAACTGAAAAGATAATTGTTCATTATTTACTACTTATCACTCATGAAAGTCTCCCACACATATAGTAACAATTTTTCTCAAACATCTGCCTAAAGACACTATGCTTCCACACATACCATTATTTAAGGGTTTTAACTGAATAAATTGCCAAGCTGACCAAAACTGAAGCACACCAAGATGTTCATTGGACCTCTACCATGTCCATCACTACCTTCACCCTCCCTTACATCAACACAAGGTAGGGAAACTCTGCCTCTTGTGCACTTGACCAAAGATTTATGCAGAAAGAGACACAAGGCATCCAATCAGTGAATGGGAGTCTTTGGAGGGCGGTTACTTCATGTAAAGCAGGGCAAACAAAATAAGCTGTGAATGGAAGGAAAATGAGTGCAGTTTCTTTTGTAGATTTCAGCCTCCCTGATGAAAGGTGGAAACTATATGCCCTTTGCATTGCGAAATGAGCCTTAAAAGTACAATTTCAACCCTGATGTTTAAAAAGTTTCAAAGTTGCAAATTACTCTTTTTGTTAGCAGTTTTATTTGACTGCTTATGAAAGCTTTCGTGCGAAGGTTTATTCTCGAGTCATTGTGTCCTATTCAAAGAGAGCACCCGCCTATAAAGAAATTATTGAAATGGTTGCATTATTATGCAGATCAGTATGATGTGACATTAATGGAATTTGAATAAATCCATCACAGTTTCTAATACAGAAAGCTGTTTATTAGAATAAAAATAATTTTGTGCTTGCGTTCAATCACTAGTGAAGAGTGGATGGCCAGACTTGAAGTTGTTGGCGGAGGATTTTTTTTTTCTATTTTCGGTGTGTCGAGTCTTGCCATATTGATTCTGAACGAGACAAAACAATTGAGATTTTGTATAGATCAGTTAGCGTTCCTGGTTCAGTGACAACATATTTTGCAATTTTCTACCAATTGTTTTCAAAACTAGCTGTCAAACTGTCAGTACAGAGTGTGTGTACTTATAAGTAGTTCAAGTTTTCAAAATCCTAATTTGTATAAGTTTGACAACAGCGTTTGAGAAATTTGCCATTCAAATGAAACTGAACGTGGGGAGCTCAGCAATTCAGGGGGATTTGTGAGAGTTGAAGGGTGGCAGGACTGGCAGTCGTCTGTGTTGCTGTAAAGCTGCTATAGAAAATGACAGTATCACGCTTCTCCTGTACTGCACAGTTTCCTTGTAGTTAATGATGAGAAAGAAATGAAAAGTAACAGCAAACCACTACTACTGAGCTAAAATATTAAAATCAGCCCAGTGCTGCCAGGAAAGGATGTGGGAGTTTTCTTGTTTTATGTTTCATTTTGTTGAAAGGTGCCATTTAAAAATATAACTCAACAGACAATATGAGGTGTGTGTCAAGAAAGGGTTGGCCTTGGGACTATTTCAAATGGACTTAAAGGAAGAGCTCTCTGGGAGAAAACATTGCTCTATACTGTAGATGCTCAGCTTCAACACACTTCTTAGAGACTGAGGTGGAAATTCCAACTGTATTTCAGTTTTTAAGCCTGACTTGGCTCTAGAAAGGACAAGCCAAAAAGACCTCAGGAACACTCATGGACTTCATGGCCTGCTGTCAGGAAGATAATGACTTATAGATTGTCTGTTGTACTCATGTTTTGCTGTGTGCTTTTGCTCCCATACTTGTGTTTTCTCAGCTTGGTAGCACTGATTCTAATTTAACGTGTCAAAAAAGGTAATGTCATTCTTTGGGTACACCAACCCAACAGAAGTTCTGAAACCTACATAAAAGACATGAATATTCCACTGACTGAGAGGGAAATGTGGATTTTTGCTTTTAAGGCTTTTATCTGTATCATTTTTAAGCAATGTGAGATCATCCTATTTGTGTAGGCATCACAAAATGCATTAATTACATTGCTGCACACCGGTAGCTTCAGGGGTCAGGCAGGCAGTATTTGAACTCCCCTGCTTAAAGAAGGCAGTAGTCTGCATATGGTACTCCTGAAAAGATCTGCTCAACCTAACAAGTGCCCTACATCATCAGTGCTAGTTAAAAGGAAGAAGTAGTTCATCTGGCAATGCAACACCTAAGTCACTATGTTACTAAAAAGGTAGGATGCTTACTTGTCTTAACATTCATTTTAAAAAACAGGTTGAGACTACGCATATTAATTTTTATTTGTCAATATTCTTTTGTGCAGTTACGCCAAGTTTACATTGATCATTATTCTTTTTTTGGTATTTTCCTCTTCTTATTGTAAACATTCTATCAAAACAGAAAGCACAAAGCAATAACGGGGAGAGTGGCAGTTCATCACACAGTGCCCCTCGCACTCATATGGAGCCCATCTGTGGTTGCCAGTGAACCCAATGGTGTTTGAGGATGTGAGTGGAGAATCAGAGCACCTGGAGAAATACTGGGAGAACATGAAACTTCACATGGACATGACAAACAGGCTAACAAACAATGTTTAAGAAACTTTAATTACATTGTGTGCTGGTGTAAAACATACATTGTATTACACATGCCATAAAATATTTAATGATGCTACCAATCTCACCATTAAATGACAGTCATAACTCATAAGACTTTAGGCTACAGTTAAAGTGCACAAATGTATGATCATTTTAGTCACTAATCAGCAAGCTTTGTGATTGATAGGTTCACAGGGTCAGTATTGTCACATGTACAGAGTACAGAAAAATTCTTACACATGTATGCTAATTAACATGCAACATATCAAGAATATGTGCTGATGCTGAGTATCCCAGAATTCTCCTCCAGCCGTATTGCATCTTGTACAGCCGGACTAACAATAAAAAGGTCAGAATGTGAGAATGGCTTTTGTCAATAAAACAATCTTTTGTTCTTCTTGCTAAAGATAGAGTAAAGCTCATTTCTTTCACACCATTATGGTGCTTACAGGTGCTCCATTGCTCCAATTTTCTTTTTCATCTTTTATCACTCCTGCTGTTATATTCAGGTAGCATGTATTAAGTATGTTAGTTTTAGACTTTATGCCTGTAGTTTGGCTGCATGCCTCTTCTATCTGTAGCATCAATACACTCTGGCTATTACTTTAAGGTGAACCTTTTTTCTTGGACTATTATAAAATGTGTGAGATGGCATGGTGGTGAATACAATGAATACAATGTCCAGGGTTCAAATCCCATGCTCAGATGTTGCCCATATTATGTATACATATTCTTCCAGCACCTGCACTGGTTTTCTTTTGGTGTTTTCTTCCCAGATCCCCAAACATGTGCCTATTAGGCTGACTGGCAAATCCATACAGGCTCCTGTGTGAGTGTGGGTGTGTGCATGAGTGCCCTGACCAGGGTTGTTTCCTGCCATCTGTTTATTGTTACCAGGATAGGCTCCGACTGCACTAAAACTCTAAATTTGACTGAGCTAGTTTGAGAATGGTATGCATGTGGGGGTGTGCATTTCTAGAGTCAACATTAAGGGGAATACCACTTGTTAAATGATGCACTTTGCAACTTTAGTCATTAAGATTTTCTTGGTTATTTTTAAAATCCCTTTGTCCAGATGTTTGTGTTCTCTCCATATAACGTCTAAATATTAGTCTGTTTTCAAGTTGCACTACATTTGCTGATGCAGATTTGCAGAACATTTTTTTTCAGTACATTAAACTTGTTAAGGAGTTGGAATGGAAGCCACAAATCTGATTGTCCCAAAATGCCCGAGTAAATTACTTAATTAAACTATACTCAAAATGCATATATACATGAGTTTATTGTTTATTTCTTTAAAGTGCTTTGGTTAGTTATAGTTAGTTACATTCTAAAATCACCTATACACAAATAAAGGTTATTTTCATTAAAAAAAAGAGAGGGTAAGATTCTAGATGTTTCAGCTGTTTCAACTACCATATATACTCGCGGATAGGTTCTCCCACGGATAAGTCTGGACTTGATTTTACTGTATAATTTCAGGTATTTTATAATGTCAGTCATATAAGTCAAATGTGGAAAACTCACGCTATTGGTACAAGGGATTATGATATGCTAACGCCCACCTGAGACAGTAACCACAGAGCACACGTCCTTTTTTTTCTATGTGAGTGCGGCAATGCGCTATATCAGCATGTGCTCCTAACTTCTCTCTTTTTCTCTCTATTGTGCCTACGTGATCACATGGTAATACCTGAACTATTCCAAAGTGACTTTTGCACTGAGTTGTGTTTTGTGTATCTCACACCCTCATACACATTTACCGTAATAGCATCCCTTATCTACAATGGAGTTTTCGATCAGAAGAAAACATGAAGCTGGTTTTAAATTAAACGTCATTGAAGTAGCAAAAGAAATTGGTAACTGCGCTGCTGCAACAAAATTTGATGCATCTGAGAAACTGATGTGAGATTGAAGGAGGCAAGAAGATGTTAAAAAAAAATGAAGTGTTGCATTTTTGAACGGGCGTTTAAGTCGGGGTCTGATTTTATGATCGATTTTTGGGGTTTCAAGACCCGACTTATACGTGAGTATATATGGTAATTCTTGATTGGATGTTTCTGCTTTATGATGCACAAGAAGTGAAGTCATGACATTACTACAATTGTCACACATGAGTAAGGATGTCAGCCCAGTATCATGCCAAATTTAAAAACACCCTGCACCACTCATCTTGATGAACAACCAGACAAATTAACTAATAGGTCAAAGGGTGGTCACATGGAATGCATGGACAGACTCTTTCCTTTATGCTGGACGTGCACATCACAAAGTTACAAACAACTGGAGACAACACTGGCTCATTTAATGAGCACTAGATAAGTCCCACTGGCATCACATCCAGCTGCTTCAAACACTTTGTCTGTTGTAACCAGTATCCAGTACATCATTAGAGCAGTGGTATACCAACAGTTTAACATGACAAAGGCCCTGTTTATTGGCATTATCCAAAAGCACATTGTCCATCAGGAATAATTTTGTATTCCTTAGTAAGTAAGGTTCCAATTTTAAAAAGTACCACAGAAAAGACTGAATGGGCAACACAAACCAAGATGTTTGAAAGATAAGCAACTGGACAAAATAAAAAAATATAGTATGAAAAATGAAGAAAAACAGTTTCACAAAAGGATCCCATATGTATGCATTAATTTTGTTTTTTCTTATTCTGAAAAGCCTAAATATGACTAAAGATTATTACATAACTGAGAACACCCCATTGCTCTTAACATCATATATCTGATGAAGAACACTCCATGCTTCCTTCACTGTTTGAGAAGGATCCAAAAAGTCACCCTGAATCCTCACTAACATCTACAATGGCCATTGGAAAACAGACTGACTAGCTGCATGTTTTGGCCACTACACTGTTATCAATACAATGTTACTGACCATTCTGTAGGTTAGTGAACTATACTCTTTAGTGAATGTATTCTTCTGCCTGATGCTTGTTATATGTTTATAATTTTTCCACTTTCATTTCTCTTTCAGTCATCCTTATATATAATTTGATACTATCCATATGTATGGTGTTCACAGCAATACCTCGAGCAGCCACAAGAGCAGCGGCCACGGGAAGGATGCGTAGGAAACAAAGTCACATGACTGACGCGGAGCGTAGACTTGCTAATGCGACCACACGTACACAATGAGCACAACAAATGGATGAGCAGCGTACGGCTACAAATGCTACTAACGCCGAAAGAAATCATGCAAATCGGACACAAACGACAGATGAAGAACATGCACTACAGAATGCTACTAACGCTGACAGAAATCGTGCAAATTGGACACAAAGGACAGATGAAGAACATGCGCTACAGAATGCTACTAACACTGACAGACATCGTGCCAGCCGTGCACAAGCAATTGAAGAAGCTCAAGCAGCTGCAAACGCTGCATGGGTTAAAATAAAAAATCGAGCAGCCCGTGCCTTGCGGTGGCCGAAAAGGTCTATTTTAAACACAAATCAGTGCCATGATAATAAAATCATTTCAAGGACTTAAAAAAACATAATTCTTTGCAAAGAAAGTATGGTTTTCACAAACGTAGAATTTGTAGCCCAATCGGGCTCCCAGTCGCTAGTCTTGTACTAATTAAGTTTGGGGTAGTAACATGAAGCACTGGACAGACTATGCTACTCCATTTCTGGTAGCTTCTGCCTTCTTTTCCTAGAGAATTCCCAGATGATCCTAGGGCAGTCTACCAAGATAATCTCTTCAATGTATCCTGGGCATTCTCAGAGCCTGGTACACCCACTGTGGAACACACTTAGGGGTATCTCAGCTGCTTGCCAGTACCACTACTGGCACCCTCTCACTGTAGAGAAGTACTGCTTCTACTCCCTGGTACTCTCTGGCTTCTCATCCAATCAGCAGCAACCCTGTACAGAAACCTTATTTTGGCTACTTATGCTTAGAATCTTACTGTTTTGGTCCCTAACCAGCTTTGTGACTATAGTTGAGGATGAAGATGAAGACTGACTCATAAAGTGAAATTTTCATTTGAGGACTTAACTCCTACTTCACCATCGCATTCAGGTTTAACATCTGCAAAACAACTACATTTTTTTTTTTTTTTTTTATTAATTTTATTACAATCCATACAAAGCAATCAAGTTTTTACAAAGAGAAAAATTAAGAACAGATCGATCCCCACCCCTGAGAGAGAGAGCAAGCCAAACGGCGTTAAATTTAAGGCTTGGAGACATACCTAAATTAATAAATTCTCTGTGCCTTTTGAACTTATTTTAAAATATTACTGATTAGATCCTGCCATGTTTTGAAAAAAGTCTGTACGGATCCTCTAACTGAGTATTTGATTTTTTCCAACTTCAAATAATATAACACATCGGTTTCCCACTGACTTAAAAGAGGAGAGTTTGGGTTCTTCCAGTTTATGAGAATAAGTCTACGTGCCAAAAGTGTAGTGAATGCAATCACAATTTGTTTGTCTTCCTCCGCTTTAAACCCATCTGGAAGAACACCAAACACAGCTGCTAATGGGTTTGGAGGGATTGTAAGTCCAAGGCTATCTGAAAGGTAATTAAAAATGTTTGTCCAGAATAAAGTTAATTTGGTGCAGGACCAGAACATGTGACCTAGTGAGGCTGGGACTTGGTTACAACGTTCGCAGGTTGGATCATGCCCTGGGAACATTTTGGAGAGTTTTAGTCGAGACAGATGTGCTCGATATATAATTTTGAGTTGTATAATTGTATGCTTTGCGCATATGGAGCTCGAGTGAATTCTCTGCATTGCTACTTTCCACTCCTTTTCTGATATATTAATTGAAAGATCTTTTTCCCAGTGTCCTCTTGGATCTTTAAAAGGGAGGGATTGTAAAATGATTTTATATATTGTAGAGATGGAGTCTAAGTCCTTGAGATTGAGCAATATTTTTTCCAGCATGGATGAGGGTGCAAGATGAGGAAAATCTGGAAGGTTTTGTTTAACAAAGTTTCTGATTTGAAGATAGTGAAAGAAATGTGTAGCTGGAATGTTAAATTTGGAATGTAATTGCTCATAGGATGCAAAGACGTTGTCTATATAAAGATCTCTAAGCAAGTTAATTCCAAATTTTTTCCAAATATTAAAAACTGCATATGTTTGTGAGGGTTGAAAGAGGTGGTTCTCTTGCAGGGGTGCCACAGATAGAAGCTTCTCCGTCTTAAAATGCTTTCTACCTTGGTTCCAGATTCTAAGTGAGTGGAGCACAATTGGGTTATTAGTGTATTGCCGATAACGTGTGTTTATTGGAGCACAGAGCAAGGAATACAAAGAAGTACTGCAGGAATTTAATTCTATTGCGGACCAAGCCTGTGTATGTTCTTCTATTTGTGTCCAGGTTCTTATCGCCTGTATATTTGCTGCCCAGTAATAAAACTGGAAGTTAGGTAGAGCCATGCCGCCTTCTGCCTTTTGTCTTTGTAGGGTCGCTTTTTTGATGCGTGGATGTTTTGAATTCCAAATAAATGAGGTTATTATCGAATCTAATTGCCTAAAAAATGATTTATTAATGTATATTGGGATGTTATGCAATAAAAAAAGGAGCTTAGGAAGAATATTCATCTTAACAGTGTTAATTCTTCCAGCTAGTGTGAGATGAAGGGTTGACCATCTATGCAAGTCTTGTTTAATTTTTTCCATGCAAACGGCGAAATTTTGTTGATATAGAGCTTTATGTTTACTTGTGATGTTTACCCCTAGGTATTTAAACTGTTCTGCAATGATAAAAGGTAGGGTATCTAATCTAATATTATATGCTTGAGAGTTCACTGGAAAGAGTACACTTTTATTCAGATTAATTCTGAGACCAGAGATCTTTTGAAATTCTGTGAGTGCTGCTAAGACTGCAGGTACAGAATTTTCTGGGTCTGATATATACAGTACCATGTCATCTGCATATAATGAGATTTTCTGTTCCAGTCCTTCTCTGCTAATCCCCTTTATCTGATCAGTATTTCGACAAATTTCAAATGTAAAACAACTACATTTGAACCAGTTCTTTAGTCGATCTCACAATCATCCCTACCCATTCTAGTGAACAAGATCTAGAGGTACTTGAGTTTTTCTGAATGGGGCATCTGCTTATTCCTTACCTCGTGCCAACTAAGAGGACCATAACCTCAGATTTGCAGATACTAATTTCAAATGGGGTCACTCAGGAGGACAGCATCAACTGCAAACAACAGAGAAGTAGCTTGCAGGTTCTTAGACTGAACAATTGAGCCCTGGGTATTCTGTGAATGGAAACCTCACTACAGAACAGAAGTCAAGATGCTTCCTTGTTGGAATTCAATGTCTGCATTCATAGACTCAGAGTTGAAAACACAAACATAATCTTTGTTCTGCAAATACATTCACCAAATCACAGATAAGGAGGACCTAGAAACGCATCCCACAGGATAGTGAAACATGATCATAAGCTGTTTCCATGTCCACACATGTAGACTGAACTGGACTCATGAGTTTGTATATGATATTTGTATTTTTTAGTTGATACTGTTAAAAATGTATTTTTGTTTACTGATAAAGTTTATTGCAATTGCTTTCTTTCATAAGACTACAAATGGTATGTCCTGTAATGCAGCTACAGTTTTGACATTTCTGCCCTAGTGGAACTAGTAGCAAACACTTTTCTTTACACTATAAGGTATAAAGACAGTACATTGAACTGAAGAGGACCATTTATTATTACAATACAATAAAGTATTATAAGCAGTCCATTTGTGAAAAACAAAACGTTTGCAGTGTCCCAGTTTATATTATCATTAACATTACATATTTTAGAGTCTAGAAGCTTGAAAATTGGAATAATGGCTGCATGTAGTGTTACTGACCAATCATTAACAGTGAAGTTCGAGTCCAACTCATTACTGCTGTTGACAAATCATGGGCACTGTCGCTTGGGTTTACTGCAGTGGGTGTGTGTAGCAACAGTGTATATGAGAGCATGAACAGATATTTAAAAAAACATGCATGTCTGCTTTCTCTTTGACAGTATGAACTTTGGTGTGTGATGAAGCCAAAGTACTCAGCTTTGTGAAATATAAATGATCCATAATTCAGTAAACTCCTAATTACAATTTAGCAGTTGTATAGTTTGCCCTACCAGTATCACTGCAATTCTTAGAATGAGAATGGGCTGCTGAATGGTTGCCAGGTACCAAAGGGATATGTGGCAAGCAAAAACAGGAAAGAGATCTGGAATGTTCTGTAATTTGTGATTAAGCCCGCACTAATGTAACCTTGAAGAAGCAGAGTGCCTTTTTAAGTTTAAAGAGTGTCTATTATGTTATTACTCCATGGGTACCAAACTGACAGAGAGATCATGAGGAACAGGTAGAAGAACAGGCAGAGGATCAGGACATTCCTGGGGAACAGGTGATACCAAAGATGCTAAGGACATCTGGCCATTTTAACATATAGGTGATCCTGGAAGTGTAAGGAGACCTGGGGCTACCAGATGTTTTAAGGCTGTTTCTCACCCTAGGAATATCCCCAGATATTGCACCAGAAGTAAAAGGTAAAAAGCTACCTCAATTACAACTGACCTTTGAGCTTAGAGAAAGCACAGAATGGCCAAGTTAAGAGTTTGGAAAAAATTTGGAAGTGGGACTGGGAGAGTGTTTTGGTGTTTGAGACACTACATTTTGGATGGTGGACAAGCCGCTCCATCTTATTGACTGAATCAAAGCCCTACTGAACAGTATTTAGAAAAGCCTAGCTTTAGTCTTCATTGTGTTAATAGTTTTTGTTCATTTGTGTTCAAAAAAAGTAAGCAATTACAAGTGGTTAGGAGACCAGAATAACACAAACAATAAAGACTATACACCCTGGGTCTATCTACAGTACACCTTGAAGGTGTCTCGTATTAACAGTTACAGTTCTCCCTCTTACTTCCAAACTTTCTGTTTCACCTCTGCTGCTCTATTCTTCCTCCATACCAGATGAACCACTGCCTCTGCTCCAAGCTCCTTGAGTGAGGGGGCCCAGAGTACTTATAGCCCCTACCTTCGATGCTATTGAGATTATCTACTGAGATTACAGATCCCAGACAGCCTTGTCAGTATTCTGCATTATATTGCCACATTAGACAGTTTCTGTATGTTAGTCCATGGGACGGGATCAGAACACCACCCCAGCCATCTTTTTATTATTAAATTCTCCCATGCAGATAGTGTACTTTATGCCATCTCCACTGGCAATGATTCTGCTCTGCCAATCCTGTGTCCTTCGAAAATGGTTCAAAACTGTTCTCATTTTGTGATGCTGCTAATTGTTGTAGCCCATCCTTCCATCTATAAGGCAGGCCACTATTAGGCTTGTTTTGGTAGTTTGTTCAGGAGCAGAGTTCTGTGGTAAACAAATATGAAAATTAACAACTTACGATTGTTCTTCTTTATATTATCTTGTGTTAGTGCTGTGTTTTGGATTCTTGCTGCCAAGTTTGTTTCAAACCTAACTTTGTTGGTCGATAAGCATTTTCCCAAAATAAAAATGATTCACGATTATGTATATTTCTCCTAAAGACATATAAAAACAAAATGATGGCACAAATTTTCATTCTGTCAGCAGCAGCACCTTTTTCTTAAAACATCTTCCAGTGATGTTACATATGTGCTGTACTATGTTATATTACTCAAGAAAATAAATGCTGGTGTCTCAATGTGTTAGTAAGTTTGCTTGAATGGCCCAATATTGGCATCTCCGTTTGGCCAGGTTAGCCAAACGACATCCCCCCAAAGCCTGTTCTTCCACTCCTGTTAAATGAACCTGCTAGCAGATATCTTAAGGCAGCTATCCACGGAAGAACACAAGGGAAGAAGCTGGAGGTGAGATGCAAGGTACCCTGGAGATGTTAACCGACCACCACCTGGTGGAGGAGCACAGTCCCTCTTCTTTAATGTCATGCAAACACAGCCAAGAGCAGTTACCCTCATGTGAGATGAATCTTTGCTGCAGTAGTCCCATTTTCACTGACAGGTTAGAAATCAATCGCGCCTTGAACACATTACTGCTCTTAAATGACACCGTTATCTACACAGTGTTGTTTGTTATCAGCGGCAGGCCCGGCTTCACATATTTCACATAAGGCATGCCATTTATTAATGTGTGAGCACTGGGGAGGTGTGGGAGGAGCACCTTTGTGCACATTTACTGCCCATGGCCCCAAACCTAATGAGAGAAGAGGAGGGAAAGCAGGCCATTCCAGGAACTGAACAGTTAATGAAAATGAGTGACAGCCTTTCAAGATGATTTACAACACAGAGCTCTGCAGTGAAACCGTTGCTTGATGGATGATCCTGAAAGACGGAGACGAACCATAAATCATGTCTTTGAATCATTGACAAAGATAAAGGAGGGAGAGGAGAAGCAATGGCATTGACATTCATTCTTCCAATAATGTACATTGACGAGTTACACTACAGAGTCTTAATTAAAAAGTGAGCGGATTCTGCACTCGCTGCTCCCTGCAATGGCTATCAATGGTAATTAAACAAGCGTGCTGGCATGCCTTTCGGGGAACTGCAGCACTGCCTCCCGGTGGATCAGCACGCTCTGCCGATTCCCAGTTGCTGCGCTGGAAGAACTGGTCCCAGCAGTGTAGCACACGAGTGCTCAATCTGCAAGCTCTATGTGGTTACTGATTTTAATAAGCCTCCCTTTTTCAGAAAGCCTACAGATGCAAAATAGAAAGTTACATTTTGCACTGGCCACTGGTTTCACTTTGACAAGGTGCCATCACATTTAAAAAGGCAACAGACCTGCACCACATTGACCCATAACCATTTGATATGGTTGACACCTCACGCAGACTTGAGCAGACCGCGATTTGGAATGAAGTTACACTAATCAATGGTAAAGCAGCATGTTGTAAGATACCTTAAAATGGATAAAATATTTTATGCATACAGCACAGCCAGAAATAAGAAAGTAACCAACACAATACCAAATGTACTATAATCATAAACATGGGATACAATATTGTTAGGTTTGCACATCTGTGAACTTTCATGTGTGAAAAACACGAAATAAACTCAAAGATATGAATATTCCCGTTACATCCTGTTTTCCATTTTGTAATTTCAATCCATCTATCCTTTTTCAGAGGCCACTCTGGAAACAGTCCAGCCAGAAAAAGGCACAAGAGTGGACACCTTTTTGAACCCTGTGCCATGCATTTACAAACCAATTTAGTATAACCAGTTAAGCTTATATTTGTATGTCTGGGATAAAAGAGCAACTACATTTGCACAATGTCAAGTCACATACTTGCTTTTTTATCACATTTGGTGCCAGTTTCAGGAGAAACAGTATTAGTTGTATGCTGTTCCCAGTAGCTAGAGAAAGTGTAAAATTAAAAAAGTGATGAGCAAATGAAACACATAGATATATCAACATTAGACTGAAGCTGGACATAATACCAACTGAGTAAGTGTATAATGCCTAGTCTTATATGTTGTATTAAACTTACATTCTTCTATTTCTGTAATTCAGATGTAGAGAGTAACAAATAAACAATCCATCCAATCATCGGCTTTATCTATGACTGTGTTTTTGGACCAATGGAGCAGTAGCAACAATGCAGAAACAGACCTGAGATAAGTTCCCTGGCACAGAATACGCAAAGGAAATTTACAATTGATAATTAATGTACTTTCTTCTGAGATTTTATAGTGGAGTTCCCATATTTTACAGCTAAGCATTTTTACTTGCTACCTTAATTTTATGCATTAACTTCACATTGTACTGGAACTTGTGAAGCATACACTGTGCTTTCTGTTAACTAAAACAGATATATTTAACATTTGGGTGGTATGGTGGTATAGGTTGGTATTTAATAAAAATAAAAATGATCAAAAGCTTTAACAAAAACATCAGTATGAAAGCTTTCTGCTATTCCTGAAATTAAACACTGGTGCTTCAGGTTCTTTACAAGAGGTGCACTATTACTTTTATTTCTAAAGGCAATATACATTAGGAATATCAAATTGCTTCTGTGACTAGGGTTTGCTTATAATATTTTTTAATATACTTCTGAAGCTTTCAAAGCAATTGGATGCTTTAATGATGTTTTCTTTTTAAATTACCTTACTCATCATTCTTCTTTTTCCCTTACTTAGAACCCTCTCCCACCCTGAGGAATGCTGCAGACGTCACTTTATGGAATGACCCTGGAAATGCACATTTTGTTAGTGTGTATGAGTTTTATGAAGGCAGGACCCTCTACGTTTATTAAAAATTAAAACTAACTATACTGTGTCTTACTGTATTGCTTCTGTTTAATATATTCAAATATATTTACATATTTTAAAATACATTTACATTTCCCCACCCACCTTTCCCCCTTGATTTGCATAACAACAAGCTAGAAAGCAGCTGACGCTTATGTGGAAACCGGAGCTTCACTCAGAAAGGGACAGAAGCTCAGCACTGCCACTGTGGCTCATCTGTCTGTCTATGTCTATCTCACATGTAGAGCTGCATGCTTGGAGTTTAACTTTGCCACCCAACTGCACAGTCTTTGTCTGTGAGAGTCCCCTATGGTATCCCAGTTTGTTTTTATTGTTCCTAAAGTGATAAATAGTTTTAGGTTAGCTGGAGATTCTAAACTGCCCTTTGAGTGAGTGTGAGTGTGGATGTGTGTGTGTTGGGGGCTCTTTGAAGGATTGTCATCCCATCCACAGTTGGTGCCCAGTGCTGCTGGAATACACTCTGGCATTCATAAAAACTAAATTGATATGTCACCTTAAGATATAACTCATAAAGAAAAAGCAGACACCCTTTAGAACAGAGGCTTTAAGGGCTTCCTTTAGTACATCTATCAGTCACTTATTGTGAACACAAAAAAGTATTCAAAAGTGTCAGACAAGTTGTTTTAAAGTAATTCATGTGTTTGTAACTAACAGTAGTTAAGGCTGTCTCTGCTTGAGCGTCGTCTATCACCCCCCAAAGTCTGCTTGATTACCTGAAGATTACATAGCGGCTCTCTCGTGGGAGGTTGCACTGGCTTTTTTATCAGGCCTGGCTCGCAATACTACCATGATTGTCACTGGCTTCCTGGTATTGTTATCATCTCAACATTCTCCACTTTAAGCTCTCATGAACCTTATAAACATGGCAAATTTAAAACCTGAATGAATAAATGGAATTTACACAATATCAGAAAATGTTTTTTCACATATAGAATGTTGAACAGGTTATTAAGTAGCATGGTGAATATACTTTGGGTACCTGTAAAACTTGACTGGGTGATATAAGAAGTTATGTGGAGATGAATGGCATATTCTCATCAAAACTGTTCTTGAAGCACTTTTTCAATAAGCAGTAACAAAGTTCATTCATAAAGCAGGCAGCAGTGCAATAAATAACAACACAAGATGTGAAATCAACCAAGACAAAGCAAGAAACAGGAAAAGTGTAATGATAATGATAAGTACATGATAAGGTAGAAGGTAGCCAGAGTATATTCTGACATGCCAGTTTTGATGGCATACCAGTTTATCAGATGGAATACGCACACTAAAATTAAGCCAATTCAGCAATGGCATCACCAGTTAACCTAACCAGAACAAACTTGGAAAGCACAGCACACAGAGAAAATGGTCTGGAAGCAGAACCCACCTTCTTCGAGGTGTGAAGCAAACCATTTCATGGTGTTGTCCCACTTTAAAATCTATATACATTCCCAATGTTCAGAATAGTCTGGTAATCAAGTAGTTCTGTTAGTATAATAAATTAGCTATGGAAAAAGGAGTCATAAAGGATACTCATATCTTAAGTCATACACAGATGCTCATTCTGCAAATAAAAGGCAAGCCATCTTCTTCTTCTAACTGATATGAAGTAATTTAATATTTTTCTATCTGTTTCTTAGATTTTGTAACAAAGCAAAATATGCAAAATTGTTTTTTTTAAAGCCAAAGTAATATCTACTCTCTATATATAAAATCCTAAGCCTAAAAGTGCAACGATTTTATGTGACTTTTTATATCATGATTTAAATCTAGCTTATTTTAAAACCTACATATATATGTTTGGTATCATTGTTTTCAGAATTTATCGAACTTTAATGTGCCGTTGTTAGATTTTTAGATTCTTATTCTGTTTTTAAAGTACAAACTAAAATATCAAGAAAGTCGTGGTTTTTAATGAGATCGTCTGATGTTGAACATGCAAACTGGCTATTAGACTTCGGCAATGGCATTATCGAGACTTTAGAAATTCCAGATAGTTGGAAATCTTCAAACATCGTTCAAGGTATTTACAATGAATCTATTTCATCCAAGGCGCAACCGAAGTGCAAGTGGGGGTTGGGCACCAAAGGTGCCAGGGGTCTTGGTCCCCCCAGTACTGTATAACATTTGTTTTTTGCTTCTGAGTTATGTTTAATTATATTAAAAATGAATAACATTCTCCTATTTAGCTTCTCGTATGACTGCTGCAATTTTTGGTCCCATTGCCATAATGAGATGGCAAGTTGTTAGTGGATGTGTCCCAAAAATCGCATTGATGATGTCATCATCATAAACATATTTAAGCCAGCTCTGTATTGAGACACAAGTCGTCCAAGATCGTAGATTCACCCAAACCTCATAGTGATCATCCCTGTTTTGTTTTGAAAGTTCAAAGGATCGTTTATGGAGTCCCAGACTTCCCAGGATTAACACCACCTCAAATGCCCACTCCCAACCAATTCCTCCTACCTTGATTATTTGTAAAATTATGTGAAAAACGAAAGACAAAACAATATTAAATAAAGCACAGAATACACAAGATTGTAATACAATAATAACTAGGAATAACGTGAAATGATTACTAACTAATGATGAAAAGAAAGAGAATACACAGACTCCACACTGACAGAGAATGGATGTGGAGTTCAAACCCATGACTCTAGATTCATGAAGCAGCAGCACTAGTCGGCCATATTTAAGGATATATTTGTATTAATTCATTTTTAATGAATAAACACTTCAACCTACAGTAAACTTACAGCCTTCTTTCTCCTTAAAATGGTATGTATATTTCAAAAGTGCACATATTGCACATACCACGCACAAATTAAGCTTACAAGATCTCTTTTCTTTATTGGTATATGATTCTATTCCATTAATGGATACAGTAACACTTTCAGAAGCAGTGATTAAATGCTGTTAAGAAAATAAACCACTAAGGAAGCACATCTTGAAATTCTGTGTGGAAAAAATAGAAATAGCAGCAGAGCTCAAATGCCCATCTATTAATAGAGGCTTTTTAAGGGCCCTTTTTATCATTGCTTCATGGCATCTACACAAAAGATGTTATAATAACACAATAAGACAGAAATGGAAAATATTGAGGTTCATACCTAATGTATGAGCTGTTAAAGTCTTTTCAGTTGCTAGAACATCATGACGACTTCTCAACCTTACAATCCAGGAGACTGGATCTGAATCATGTTTTTTTGTAGTATGTGTGGCACCTGCATGTTCTTGTTACAGTTTTTCTCGGTTTTGTCCTCTAATATTCCAAAGCTATGCATATTAGTTTTTTTTATTATTATATGGTTATTCTGATGATGTTTTTCCATTTGGAACACAGACAGGTGAGGTGCTCATGGTCACAAAATGTCAGTAGAAAGATTAGAAGTCCAAAAGCCCTAACCACTACAACACACTACCTAATTAATTAATCTTCTTATATAATACGCTACCGTGGCTGTCTGTTTGTCTGTCCAGGATTTTAAATCACATGTAGCTTGAAAACCGTTTGAACTATTGACCTAAAATTTGGTACACACATTCTATGTGAAGTCTACTATCCACTTTCAGGGTGATGAAATTTTTATTTCAGGGTGATGAAACTTTTTATTTTTTATTTTATTTTACTGTAGAATCAACTCTCGGCAGCAGTCAGCAGGATGGCCCTGCGGCGCATGCATGTGGGCGGTGTTCTCATCTCTACCACCTTTGCTGTCACTTCCCTGACCTCTTCATATCTTAAATCATTCTTCAGGCAGATTGAAGACTTAAGTGCCAGCTTAAGTGAAATATAAAGTAATTGCAACACAAACACTGACTTAATCAGTTTTAATGCGAAAAGATGCAGACAAAAGAAGAAAAGAAATAGGCCACTAGAGTGGAGAAAAGAAGAGCTATTCAGGAAGTAGCAAATGCATCAACCTCTAAGCAAACGAATGCTAAACATATAGAGAAAGAGTATGAAAACTAGGAATTCTCAAATCAAACGTATTCACGTGCAGTGTGCTGTTACTGGTACCTAATAACCTAGTATGATTGTGTGCCCAATCTATCTATCTATCTGTCTATCTATCTAGGGTTGGCTCCATTCTTGCATCAGATGCTACTGGAATCAACCACTAGTCCCTCACAACTATTAAATATTGTATGTGGGTTCAAAAATTGATGGATGGATAGATGAATTACCATTAAAGAGAATCATCAAGCTACATTATTCTTATTTAATAACTAAGTACATTTCCTTTAGGCTACTAGCAGTGTTTCATTTATGTCAAATTCTAGCAATATTGAAAGTTGCATAAATACAAAAGCATAGGGAACATCAGGCTGAAATTCAGATAGCATTAGCTGCAAATATTAATAGTTGTGTGATAATTAATGACTCTTGATGTATTTTGCCTATTTTTCTCATTAAAAATATGAGTTTTCAGAAAAATATACAAAGGTTTGAAATTGCTGACAGGGACTCAAAGTCATATCTTGCAGCATGGATCCTAGGTACAAGTATCTGTTGTGAAACTTGATGAGACACCTCTTGTTTGAATATGAAATAAATCCAAAGCCTTCCAGTTTTGATTATGACATGAAATATCAATAATTTTGATGCAACTTCAGGGTTGAGATTCACAGTCAGATCCCTGAATATTAAGGAGTAAACCTTATATAAAACATACACAGTATATTTTAAAAATCAATGTTCTGAAGAGGGCGGCACGGTGGCACAGTGGCACAGTGGTAGTGCTGCTGCGTCGCAGTAAGGAGACCCAGTAAGGAGACCCGGGTTGACTTCCCAGGTCCTCCCTATGTGGAGTTTGCATATTTCCTCCCACAGTCCAAAGGCATGCAGGTTAGGTGGATTGCCGATTCTAAATTTGCCCTAGTGTGTGATTGGTGTGTGTGTGTGTGTGTCCTGTGGTGGGTTGGCGCCCTGCATGGGATTAGTTCCTACCTTGTGCCCTGTGATGGCTGGGATTGGCTCCAGCAGACTCCCGTATTCGGATTCAGCGGGTTGGAAAATGGATGGATGGATGTTCTGAAGAATTAGGCAAAAATGAAGGCTCTTTTTAAAAAGAAAAGATAAAACTATCTCAACCTTCACTTAGAGCAAACTAAAGGGGGATTTCTATGTAATCTAAATTGAGAAATTTAACACAGATTGTTGTAAGGTGCCCATGATTGCCTTACTCCTATCTATAAAGTATATAAATACACAGACATTGAAAACTTTTCAGAAGTCTACCTCTCCCCTGAAACTCTAATCTTTTGGAACCCAATTAGAAACCATGAGGTATCATTTCTAAAATAATTATAGGGAAAGGACCACACTCTGTAGGATGGATGAGGTGAATGAGGATCTAGGGACCCCGGACAGTGAGACAGGCTGTCGATGTGTAAAATGCACGCAGGCCACAGATGTTGAAAGCATTAAGGTTTTTCCTTTCATGTGCAGCACTCTGCCTCGAAGTGAATGTGTTTTACAAGATTAATTGCACATTACAGAGGCATCATGGGATTTAGCGTGCAAAAACAATAAGGAGATTTTGCTCTGAATCCATCAACTTGATCCAGCTCCTCTGACGACTCACAGCCAGAGTAGCTAATCCCTTTTGCATCATTACAACACCCTGTTTTCAAATGGTTGAGTGTCCCTCCTTAGGCACAGGGCCATTTATCTGCGTGTGATAGCTCTAAATTTGGAAACCGTCTTCAGCTATGGCCACGTTAACCTCACTGAATAAAAGAAAAGGCTTTAGACTAAATGAGCAGGAACCAAATGAGTGTGAGATGCTGGCTCAGTGAAAAAAGTTTTTTAAAAAAGATTTTAAAATGGATTGTTTTCTGGGTTGTTGGGGAATGACAATTATTGCCATCCTTATGGTTGTTGGGAGCATGCGTTGATAGTGCGCTGCTGCATCCACCACACAACGATCCACACAACCAACCCGACCGGGACGCCCCAAGGATGGAAGGATGGGAGAAGGCTGCTTTTCCAGGACACTGTCTCCCCCAAAACAGATGGCAGCTTCCCTGGAGTGTAGCAGTGCCCCGGATTCCCACAGGCCATCCTGGGACTTGGAGTCTGGTTTCTCAGCACTGTTGGGTCCCGTGGGTGGCGCCAGGGGGAGTTGTAATAGGACCTGCTTCCCTTGCTGCCTGGAAGTACTAGAAAGTCATGAGGACGGAAGCCCAAAAGTACTTCTGGGATGATTAAAGACTTGGGACTCACCATCTGACCCGGAAGTGCTGGCAAGTCACATGGAGGAAGAACAGACACATTTCTGGGTCAAGGGCTATTTAAAGGACTGATGGGAACACAGCAGGCGAGCCAGAGTTGGGAGGAGTAGGACAGAGCTTGCTTGGAGGTGTATATTCACTTGCCTGTTTATTGAGGATGGAGTGTTTTGGAGGCACTGCTTAAAAGAAAAAGTATTAAAATACTTCTTGTTGCTTTTGCCTTGTGTCCTGAGTGTCTGTCTGTTGGGGTTACAGAGAAAACAGCGACCCCTAGCGTTTTACACTGTATATTTATATCAATGTTTCATTTGTGCAAGCCCCATTAAATCAAATTCTGTGTAGCGATTGTGCTTAAGCATGCCCTGTGATAGACTGGCATCCCATCCAGGACTGCTTCCTGACTTGTACTCAATGTTGCCAGTATATTTTTGGTCCCCATGAAACTGAACTGGATTACGGGGGGGTGGGGGGTTTGACAATGGTTAGGTGGATGGATGCATAGATAAGCATTTTCCTGGTTTTAAAGTTGGTATCTTCTTTAATTGAAAGGAATTAAGGAATACTGTGAATTTAATTGAACATGAGAACACAATATGTAATAATTAGAAACATTTGCTGCCAATAAAATGATTGAATACTGCATCTCTGTCAAGCAACAAATTGATTGCACAGTAATATGACAGGCAGCCCCACTTGGGACTTGGATGCTGTTGCATTTCCAGTATAGCTTAAATTTTTTATGTCCCATGCTGCTCAATTTTAAATTCTTTAGATGGAACACCAAAACGATCTGTGCCATGTCGGCTTGGCTCTGTGTTGTGAAAGGGACTCCCTTGTGATCTGCTGTGTTCCCCTATTGACCCAGGAGCAAATCCCTCTGTTTACTGCATGCATCAAGAGAATTGCTAGGCCATGGCCATTCTGCCAGTGAAAGCTGGGCTCTTCCATAAAGAGATACAAAAGTGCTCTTTCTAACCTTTTCCTTTAGGTTCTCCATGTCTTTAATGCACTGAAAGTTTAAGCATACTTAAAAATAATATTAACAAAAAATCATGTATAGTTCAGTTCCAGGGGATATTAACACAGAGAATGTTGGAGTAATGAGTGCCAGCAGACAAAAACTTTGGAGGTGTCTTCTAAATATATTTATGAGACATGTCTTATTTATACAGCAGACCGTCTAGCATATCATTATAATAAACATTTGGGTGACACTGCAGGCTTTTACAATTGGAGACCTGGCCACCACCTGGGTGGCACTTGCCCATTTTACCCATGTTTGTGTGGAGATTCTCCTAGGACTCCATATCCCAAGCTCAATGCAAATTAGAATAAATTTAAATGGGTCTGGAAATTGGAAGTGTGAGGGTTTGTAGGTGCACTGCAATGAATTGGAATCAGAGCTGGTTTCTGCCTTGTGCCAGCAACTCTGTAACAGAAGCTGTGGGAAGACTGAGTGCCATCTTATTGTTCAGACTATGCTTTGTAAAACTGCAAATTGTCCTGGTTAGCCATTATACAGTCATCTAATTTGACATACCTTACGATTTGTAGTTGTGTATACATAGTTTAAGGAGGTTTACATTTGCTATGTGACTAAACTGCTAGTCTTTTTCACAGAAACCCATGGAGAGAACCCAGCAAAAATCTACCCTAACTCTAAACACAGTGAGTTGGTAGGTCTACCTAGATTTTGACAACTTAGTAAACAATGCCGCCCTTCTGAAATGTGGCAAATGCAACCATTCATTCATTCTCTAAAACAAGTTTTCCAACTCGGAGTCACCAGGAGCTGGTGCTTATTACTGGGCACATGATGGGAACCAACCATGGACGTGGTGCCAGTCTATCATGGGGCAGTACTAAAAACATAACACTCAATTTAATTTATTACTGCCAGCTCTGTGTGCTTTAGAATGTTATAAGTATAATATAAAATAAAAAAATGATATGCAAAAATAATGTTGCATGTTATTTTCATCTTAGGCAACTTATTTTAGTAAGAGTGAATTACTGCCACACACTCATACATTCAGAGTCCATTGGGACGGTGAGGAATAGCTAGGGAATGGCCAGGTCTTTAGAGCTCATGAACTGTTTTGAGTGGCTCTTGCTGACAGAAGAAAATGCTCCAGCTATGTCAGCCATGTGGCACCTGAGCCTTTGTGTCCTTTTATATGGTATCTGCAGTGTAAACTAATGGAGTATCACAACTCACTGGGAGGTGGTGCTAATGGGTTAACTGTTTTCCCTGACACTTTAGGCACAGTTATTCCATACTGCATCGGTTTTGTCTCTCCTTTATCTGACTACAAGGTAAGAAAGAAAAATGACAGTGAATGTGCTATTGGTAAAGTGGTTAGTGCTGCTACCTCCTAGCTCCATAGGACTGTGAAGAGTTTGTGCATTTTTGTTGTTTGCTTGGGTTTTTCTCAAGGAATTCTGGTTTTCCCACTGCATCCCAAAGAAGTGCACATTAAGTTAACTTTTGAATCAAAATTGCCCTTGGGTGTGTTTGTGCAAGTGTGTGGACCCTAAATGAACTGGTGTCGAACCAAAACATGGTCATATCCTGGTAATCCTGAACTGGATTAGGTGGGTTTGGAAAATGCTAGAAGGATGGAGTGTACCTAAGGGACAATTGCTGTTTTGTTTAATCCTGTTAAATGTGGGGTTCCACATAATGCTGACGGGAAGGTAGATAATAATAAAATCTCAAAGTCCAGCTTAGATTTGAGGTTTGTGGAAAATCAGTGTTGGATATTACACCAGGCACACTCCCACACCATCACTTGCTCAGATTTTGCCAATGAAACATGCAAGAGGGTGGGAGAAAACCCACATGGAGAATGAACAAACATTGCACAGAATATCACCATCTAGGATGGAAACCTAGGTCCATGAGGGGTGAGACAGCAAAGTTAATCACTGTGCTAGCCGTGTCAAAATTCTAGTGTACAAAAACAAAAATCCAACTTCAATTTAGCTGATGCCTTTTCAGGGCCCAATGCAGAATGGTGTCCAAGGAAGTTTCCTTCCTACCCATGATTCATCTTTGAGTTGATCTTTTAAACATGTTTTATGTTTTGAGGTGCTGTGCTCTGTGAACGGCACTATATAAAATAAAGGACCCCTCTATGTTGAAAGGCATAGATATCTTGTAACTTAGCCACAAAAGCTGAAAACTTCCCCCTCACTTTGAAAGTCCTCTCCCCAGGAATGAAGCCCCCATGTACAGAGCTCCCAGTGTGTGTGCTGTCTCTGTAGGTCTTTTACCTCCTTCTCAGTACAGACCACCCTGCCAGTTTTGGATCACACATGACAGTACGATTCTGCTCATTTCCTGAACCCTTTACCTTGTTTTTCTTGGACAGCAGAGAAAGCAAATTGCAGCTCGAGCCTTTCACTCGCAGTAAAACCGGAACCGTGCAGCCATTTATCAAAATCCCAGACAACCTGTTTTCCCAAGGCATGACCACCTCTCTGGTTCCAGCTTTTAACTATAACTCTGAATAATTCCAGAAATGATAAACGATTCTCTGTGTCTGGCCTCACAGAATCAATAGGTACACAAAAGTATCATCCATCTTGAGCAGTATTGACAGGGAATGGTAGACGTGTAGCAAATGTGGCAAGACGACGCAAAGGTTCAGACAGTCATGTGTAGATCTGCTTTATGCTTTGTTGCAACATTCACCTAATCCAAAAAAGAGCAGGTTACATGCTGGCCATCTGATATGACCCAATGAACCCTGAAAGTCCATATAAGAAGATCTTGCTTCTTATAAACCACCACAACCTTTACATTATAAATCCATCTAATTAACATAGAGCATATATACTTAAAATAACAAGACAATGTGTTTCAATTAAAAAAGGAGGATGGCCAGCAGTGCATAATAAACTAAACAATTTCTGGATAAAATGATGTGAGAGCAAAATGAGGGAGCCTCTCATAGGTTGATCAAAACTGAAGTGTACCCATCATGATATAGTCCCAGAAGTTTCTTTCATCAATCCATCTATTTTCTAAACTCAAGGTGTGGGAAGGCATAGGCTATCCCTTAGATGCAAAGTAATCACAAACCCTGGAATATGCACACACACACCCGGACTCAGACCATTTCAGAGTCATGAATCAGCCTAGCATGCACCTCTTTGACATGTAAGAGGAAACCGGGATACCAGAAGAGAAGTCCTATGTGGAGACTGCACAAACTCCACACTGAAAGCAGCTAGAAAGAGATTTGGGTGGACCAATACACCACCACTCACCCCAGAAACTCTTCATGATAGACATTATTTACTTTATTGAGTCCTTTTCCTGGTGATTACCAAAAGACAAAGCCTTCCCTTTTGTTTGACCTACTGATACAATCTAAAAAATCAGATTGTCAAATAACACAAAGATACTGATCAGTACATAACCATGTCCACAAAAGGATGCCATGCACTAAAATGACAGGTAATTTCATGCAGCCATACCACATACTGTTCAGAAAAGGTAATGCATCAGAAGCTAAGCTAAGCATGTCTGTGTCAGGCCAGTACTAGGAAAAGCTTGGGTTGCTACTGGAAGAGGTGTTGGTAAGGCCAGCAGGGGGTGCTTACCCTGCATCTGAACGTGAACCCCAATGCCCCAGTGCAGTGACAGGGACACTGTGCTGCAAAAATGACACTATTCTTCAGATGAGATGTAAAACTGAAGTCCTGACTTTCTGTGGTCATAAAAGATCCCTAGGCATCTTTCGTAAAGAGTAGAGTGTTTCCCAATGTCCTGGCTAAATTGCCCTTCATGGCATGGTCATTCTGGCTTCCTAATCACCTCCCATTTCTAAGTGGCTAAATATCATCTATTCATTATCTAACAACTAGTGTGTGGTGAGCATATTAGTACAAAATGGCTGCAGTCGTATCATCCAGGTGGATTCTGCACTTTGAAAGTGGTTGAAGTGGCTCTCCGTTCACTCTGTAAAGCACTTTGAGTATCTTAAAAAGTTCTATATAAATTCAATGCCTCCTTCTTCTTAATTTCATTATCCTTTATATTATATTTTTACTATGCTTAAAATCAAATCTTAACATGGAACTGTTTAACATAAGTGATTATACCATACAACACTGTTACAGTTAATGCATGTCCATGGGTAAGTAGAATCTGGCACGACACAACAGTGATTTTAGGGAAAGCAAGTGTAGAAGATTAGCCCGGCTACAGACAGACACTGAGACACAATGTCCAAAAACACGCACGTTTATTATTCTTTTAGCACACAGTGCACAAACTCCAATAAAGCTCAGTCCTTTCTTCCTTCCCTCTCTTCTCCAACCGCTTCTACTCCTCTCCCACAAGCTCTGTCTACTTCCTCCCGACTCTGGCAGCCTCTTTTGTACCACACCTAGAAGTGCTGCAGGTGCTCCTCGGTCAAGTTCCGGCAGCACATCCAGGTGTGGTGGAAGTGCTGCATGGGAATCCGGCTCTTCTTCTGGCAGCACTTTCGGGTGTGGTGGTAGTGCTGCAGACCCAGACTCCGGAACTGTCCAGGAGCCCCCTGGCGGTGGCCACAGGCCCCAGAAAGGTTGGGCTTGATAGCCCCAAACCGTTGGCCCTGGTACAAACCAGGGGGGCTGCTCTCTCGTGTCCCGGGGGAGATACTGTTGTTGATATGTCCACTCCCTCAGTCCTCTCCTCAGAAGAGCGTCCTGACCAGGCAAGGTCCCTGCCTGTCTATCACACAAGAAAATCAAATCTTTATCTCTTAGATAAAGATAGGCTGTCAGGGCTTGGTTAATCAGATCATGTTGGAGCCTGGATGCTTGGTGGATCTGTCGTGTGGATCACCTAGTTAGGACTAAGGAATTTAAGTGTGTTACTAGGGTGATCAGCTATTGGCAGGTCATTCATGCAATCATTTACAGTACTGCATATACAGTAATTTTACATCTAAGGTTAATCTTAACATGCATTTCCATTTCACTGTCATATTTTTTAACTTTGAACCCGTTACCTGCTCCCTACTGGGCTAAAAAAGGCTCAGAAGTTAGAAAAAAAGTTACTGAATTGAAAAGCTTGCAGTGAATTAGCACAAATAATTTTGATGCTGAAGGCTAATTTATTTTGGCCCCTTTTTGCCTGCATTTTGAACCTGGTCATTAGCGAAGAATGCTAATACACATTTGTTTTTTTTTTTTCTATCAGTAAAATAATACTACAGGTTTTTGACAACTTGATTTGAGTCTATGGCAGGCACAGTTGTATTTGCTACCAGGTTCTGTAATGCTACTGTAATATATTAAACCTTTGACTTTCAGGTAACGCACGCAAATTGTCCAGAGGTATTTATTTTTCTCTACACACACAGCCTGGGACTGTCTGATGCTTTTGTAGCATTTGATTGTGTGTTTAATCCTTCTTAATCCAGTTAAGAGTCAGCTGTCTTAGGTTTTCCTACTTACTATGCTGTTTTCTGTTTCAAGGTCCCTTTGATAATCATTGGAAAGTCATAGAATTCTAAGGTTAATAACTGTAAACTTAATATCTTGTTTACTGTGATATTAAATTCTATAAATATAACCCCACTCATCATTTCTCAGTCTGCTTTTTCGATTAGAGTGATGGTAGAGCCTATCTTACTCCATTTTAAGAGTTATTAATTAACACCATACACACATCTACACATTTACAAATGCCTATATATACTGTATATATTTATTCACACACACACACACATATATACATACATAGAACTCATGTCCCACGAGATGAGACTTTGTGCCAAAAGATTTAATAATGCCCAGGGCCAGAATTAAAAGACAAAGAGTAGTACAGCTGCTGTACAGGCTTTTAAATATGTGAGATGCAGATCACACGGCACGGCAGCAGCAGCAAACCAGCAGTTAATCGAGCAAAGAGGAGGTAATAAAAAACTGTATTTGTCTCCCATTGTATCACCGTTTAAGAGGGGGTTTTGGAGGAGCGACCGCATCTCCTTGGGGTGCGTTCAGCCCCCCTCTTCACAACGTGAGGGGCAGAGACGCGAAGTGGCTGGTATGTAGCACAAGCCACGGGGATAGGCGAGCGAAGTGAGCAGGGGGGAACTCCCTAGTGTATATATATATATATATATATATATATATTGTCAGGGGTGCCAGGTGCAACGACCCGGCCGGGACGCCGTGAGGGACCGGAAGAGGGTCAAAG